>CM047517.1:29104942-29457442 GCA_026122265.1 Ammodytes dubius
CCTCAAGAGGAATTTTGTCTTTTGCACTGCTGCGACTAACGCTCAGGCAATGACACAAAGACCAAACAGAGGTGTGTGTGTGGCAACTCCCCTTGGCCGTCTTTAAAAATGTTCAATTTGACATTGTGGAGAAATTCAAATTTATAAAAAAAATTAAAAAAACGCTCCCATGCAAACGCAGATCAGACAGAATTTTATGAACTGACAGCTTCCCCTAGAAGAATTATGCGGGTGGGGGGATCACATGTGTGTGCATTTGCATATGTGTGTGTGTGTGTGTGTGTGTGTGTGTGTGTGTGTGTGTGTGTGTGTGTGTGTGTGTGTGTGTGTGTGTGTGTGTGTGTGTGCGAGCCTTGATACATATCCATATATAAGAGTGTGTGTGTGTGTGTGTGTGTGTGTGTGTACTCAAGCATACTAAATGGGCGAGCATCTCTTACACATAAATTATGGAATGTACAGCACCGTGCTGCAGCCTGAATGGTGATAAATCAGACACAGACACACACACACACACACACACACACACACACACACACACAACAGGAGAGACAGGTCGGACCTGCTCTGTGGACAAGTCTAGCAAAGTGCATTTTACACATGACACACACATAACTTGTGAACACACGCACACGCACACGCACACCACACACACAGACACACACACAGACACACACACACACACACACACACACACACACACACACACACACACACACACACACACACACACAACACAACACACACACACACACGCATGCACACACCGTGATCTGGAAGCAGCTTTGGAATGGAAAAAAAAAGCTCATTTATTACAGCCTCCATATTCTTTCCAGATAGAAAAGTGATGTGACTGTCTATTGGTCTACATGTCTGTCCACCTGTCTGTCTGTCTGTCTGTCTGTCTGTCTGTCTGTCTGTCTGTCTGTCTGTCTGTCTGTCTGTCTGTCTGTCTGTCTGTCTGTCTGTCTGTCTGTCTGTCTGTCTGTCTGTCTGTCTGTCTGTCGTCCACCTGTCTGTTTATCTGTCAGAATACACACGGCCACAGCAAAGCATGCAGCGTGCACAACGTGACCCATTTCCAAAGGTAACTGAGTGCACACCGCATGCAGATAGGCCTTTTTTCGTACGAGCTGCCACATACACACAGACACACACACCCACCCCCCACCCCCCCCCCCCACACACACACACACACACACACACACACACACACACACACACACACACACACTTGTAAGTTGTAGCTCTGTTAAGCAATCGTACCTCTCACAAGTCAGGAGATGTTTTTGACACTGAAAGCCACATGCAGTTTAGCCTTTAGGTGTGTGAGTGAGTGAGTGAGTGAGTGAGATGAGCGTGTGTGTGTGTGTGTGTGTGTGTGTGTGTGTGTGTGTGTGTGTGTGTGTGTGTGTGTGTGTGTGTGTGTGTGTGTGTGTGTGTGTGTGTGTGTTATCGTAGCAGTAAAAAGCCCAGGCCTCACACAAAGCAAGAGGAGGAACCTGACGACTTAAGGCAGCGTGGCCTAAAAATATAAATTTAAAAAAAACGCTCAATTCATACAGAAAAATCTCTCCTAAAAAATCCTTCAAAGTAGAGGAAAGAACTTCCAGCAATATATTGGACATGAGCAGTACACATGCGGGCTAATGGCATTATCGCAGACCCCTTTCACACCCATTACATTCAGCATTTAATTCACAGTCCCTAGGGCCAGACCGCAACCCAGAAATCCCAATCTGATTTTACTATGAAAACCCTTGTCATTTTAGATTTGCTCTAATGCTATTTATTTGACCTACTCGATGGTAGTTGTTATTTGCACTACAAGATGTCTCTGATGTGTATGTGTATGTTTTATTGTTATTTCGCACTATGAGAGACCAGAGATTTCAACCCACACTGTAAACAATTGCTGTAAATTTACAGCAGGATTTCAACAGCATTTACCTGTTATTTATAAAAACAGCATTTAACTGTTAAAATAAAAGGCTGTCTGTTAAATTACAGTCCTTTGCTGTTATTTTACAGAACGGTAATTTTTTCAAAAATACTGAACTTTCCTGTTAATTTACCATCAAACTTGGAAGGGACAACTTGACATGAGCTGCCTGCACATGTGAAGCTTTTACAGTTTTCTTCATTAATCCTCATCCATCCACATCTTAACTAATAAGTGTTGTTTACTGTATATCCTCTGGTTAAGTTTACTTAAAGTTGAGTTATATCTACTTGGAAATGGAAATTGCAGTTAACGTAATTAAACCAAGTTAGTCTTACTTAACTGAAGAGTTGTGTTTACTCAGTAGAATTAAGGAAACGGATTGCCTTAGATAAATCAAGTAAGCACAACAAAGTGTATTGTAGAGACGCCCCCTTTCCCACAATGACTTGCACTGGACTAAACGTTTGTTATGTTGCTATTTGCACCCTCAGTAAAGGGGATGTTTCATTCCATTACTTCACTATGCATTTTGTTTAAATAAAACATTTCTGTGTGAACTAACTGTTATTTTTGGTTATAACAAACGGTTTGTGGAAATCTTAAACAAGATCCCTAGTTCAACTCAGGAGACAATTTACAATAGAAATGAATCATTCCATTGAACTTAATATATTGTAAAAAGTGTCTTGAAGTAACAAACAGAAGCTGCTCTCTGTGTTTAGCATTTGAACAAATAGGGGACATAGTAAACTTACATAGGAATGAAACACATCTGCCCAATGAAATATAACATCCCCTTCACTGACGGTGCAAACAACATAACAAACATTTAGTCCAGGTTCATCCCTTTTTTCATTAACAGTATAATCCTGTCAATTTTAGTGACAGTCAAATAATGTTAATTTAACAGTAAGAAAATGGCAACCCTGCTGCCAGTTTGATTACTGTTTTTACTGAAAAAACAGGTTCATACAGTTTTCTTCATTAACAGCATAATCCTGTCAATTTTATTGACAGTCATATAATGTTAATTTAACAGTAAGAAAATGGCAACCCTGCTGCCAGTTGATTAATGTTTTTTTACAGGGAAATTTCTTACAGTGCAGGTGTACATTAAGGTCAATCTAAAGTCATCTGATCTAATAGAGGAGTACATTTAACATGTGATAGATGGCATGTAGCACCTCCAGATAACTTAAAGAATGAGTTGGACTTATTCAATGTCTAAATCAATAGCATGTGCGTTGACCTGGATTTCTTTCATGCCACTGAGTGTCCCTCACTGAGATTCTGAGCTGTATTGAACTGTTGAGAGGAGCCTGGGACTTAAGAATTGCATTGCCAACGACCTGCTGCTGTACTTATTGTCCATATGACGATAAACCTTCTTGATTATGTGACAGTCCTATAGTCTGTCAGAAAAAAAAGGTATCCCTGTAAAAAGATCTATACGAAGTCATTGATAATATGCCTGAAAAGTTTTTTTTTCTCTTTTTGACTATAACCAACTTATTTTCTAACACTTGTTCCCTTTCCAACATGAAATCAACATCCGCCGAATAATGAATATAACTTGAATTGAAGGTATTTTTCGCATAACGTGCCATCACTTCTCGTTTAGGCATAAACAGAGCGGGGGGGAAGCAATTTAATGTTTTGGCTGTCGGGGGGGGGGGGGGGGACGTGCATACTGTAGCTATTAAATAATCCACATCGAGTATAAATATTACAACCGAGAGAGAGAGAGAGAGGTGAAAGCTTTGCGTCCATGCAAGAAGAAGGAAAAGACACACCACCGCGAACAGGACGGACTAATTAAAGCGGATCCAGAGAGGCGGTCATCATGTGTCTATTTAAAAAAAGAGCCAATAACCTGCAGAAAAATAGACAAATAAAAAGTGTGCGTCGGCGCGGAGGCTCCTTTAAAGTGCATGGATGCAAAAGTAAAGAAAAAGGAAAATAGTCCCTAGATCGACGAACGATTATTTTTTTATTTACAAAATCTTTTTTCTTGTAAAATGATAAAATAAAGTAGAACGATAGATAGAAGAAAAGAGAATATATTACTATGAACAATAATTTATAAGTGAGTATGTATTAGCGTGTGTCCCTTCAAATGTGAATTGAACATGGCTCGTGGCAAAGAAGGAAAAAAAGTCAAAAGTGATTTAATTTTGTGGTTTAACATTGTGTTTTTTAGAACATTATTAAATTAAAGAATCGTCTTTTATGTTTTTCCCTATTAATGGTTATAATGGTTGTAGTGTAATTGAATTTAAACGATATCATAAAATAAGTCATGTCTCAATATTTCCGAGTTCTCCGTGAAAAAGTGAGAGACTGTCTGTGCTCAATGTGTCAATGTGCTTCTAATAATAGCGGCCTATTAATAAACCCTAATAATCAGGTAAATCCATCAGGGCCTTTACCGTAATTTGTCATTAATTTAGGATTGTATAAAAAGACGAAAGACGTGCCTTTGGAACGAGGCACTACGACCAAACTTTCTGCTCCGTCTGAAAAGGCAGCGATAGAGAAAGTCAACTCAACTTCTCAGAAGACGAAAAATAAATTAATGAAAAAAAAAGATAGAACCGAAACTAAGCTCATTCTAAACTGAAAACTGAAGAGATTTTTAATTTGCAGTGTGTACTTACGCGTAATTTCTCTCTGGGACAGGTGCTGCGGGTTCCCCTGCTTGCGTCGGGACATCGCCCTGGCATTTACACTGGCATCGCCCGGAGAGCGGCGCTGCTTGAAGGGTCGGCTCTCCTCCACCTCCACCTCCTCCTTCTCCTCTTTCTCCCGTATAACCTGGCCCCAAAGGCGGCCGCTCGCTTCCAGTTGTGACCAGCCCAAACTGAGCGCTCTGCCCGGCTGCTGCTGCTGCTGCTGAGCCCAAATCACTTGCTGCTGGTGGTGGCCCTCCAAGTGACCCGCGTGAGACGGATCTCCCTCCAGCGGGCAGCGGCGGTGCTCTGCAGCGGGGAAGAGGGAGCCCGGCTCTGCGCTGGCTTGTCTGGGGTGTTCGGTGCGCGCTTCCCTTCTCCGCCGGTGGTGAGGGGGTGTAGTCCGGCTCTGCGCTGCTGCGGCGGCGAGACGCGTGAGGTCTGCGGTCACTTTCTCCTGATGGTCAAGGGCCAATACGCGCAACCACTCTCCGGCCACCGTGGAAACGTCCCCTTGTCCGGAGAGGGCAAGGTGGACAGGACGCACTGGATGCGAGAAAGTGCGTAAAAAGTAGGGAATTCCAATTCTCTTCTATATAATCATCTCGGGCCACTTTTTTCTCGAGGTTTGTCGCCAAGACCAGAGAAGACAAGTGGTCGTGTTGGTGGGCACTTCTGTCTGCTGCACTGCCACTGTGTGAGTCAAAGCCCACTAGTAAGTAGCTGGTTTTTGAGGACAGACTGCCACCCTCTTCTTCTTTGTTGCTCTATAGCTGCGGAGTGTAGCCCTAGTCCCGCCGCATCCCCGGGCTCTGTGTGTGTGTCAGTGTGTGTGCGTGTGTGTGTCAGTGTGTGTGTGTGCGTGTGTGTGTGTGTGTGTGTATGTGTATGTGTATGTGTGTGTGAGCGGCGGTAGCGCTGTCTTGTGCGGCTCTCTGGCTTGTACAATGGGAGAAAAACTCCAAGTTCAAGTGCGGACGTGACGTTCAGTCTGCGGTGGTGAGAAGGGAGAGTGGAGACTGAAGAGCACTGGGGGCGACTAGTGGTGGCTTTCACACACACACACACACACACACACACACACACACACACACACACACACACACACACACACACGCCCCACACACCTCGCGCAGTGGTCAGAGTCGCTCGAGTCATCTCCCCAAAGCGCTCCCTGCGCTATTTCATGGGAATGTATTTATGTATAATGTTAAAATGTGACCTTGTGGATTCTGGACACTTTTGCGCACGAGCACTCTCACATTTCCCATTTAAAATGCTTTGCCGGTTCGGAGTTGTATTATTAATTTGCCGTTTGTCACACACTCTCCCGTGCGTAAAGTTATCCAGTAATCAAATAGTGTTGTAATACAAATGTTAACATTTCTTAATATTTTAACCCCTTTTAATTATTTGTTTTTTGACATGTGCGCGTGCTGGCACCTTTAGAGGCCTCCTCATAAAATACATCAGCTTAGTATTCTAGACTATTTCGTCTCCTTTAAATGAGCAGAAATTTAAATCATCCAAAATGAATTGATTGATTTGAATGGGACAACTGATTCGCGGAGCAGCTGCATTTTTTATCCGACCGTTTTTCAATGATGCGTCGTCGTGGCCTATTATAGGCACGCATTTGTTAAGCATCACAGACACATTTTAATCATAGTTAAAAAAAATTATTTAACTTTTATTTATCCTAAATCGGTTAATATATTAACCTGCACGCAGTGAATGCCCATGCATTATACTGGATTTTTGTTTTTTGTTTTATAGTGTTATTTAGCAATGTGATGAGAATGGAAAACATCAATGAATCAAGTTAGGTTTGCATGGAAAGCATGGCACCTTTTTGACCCCACGGTGACCTTTAGCTGATGAGGAAGGGGAACATGTGAGGAGATTTAAGAGGGAGAAGGGGTTTAGTCCCAGCTAGGAATATTAGACATCCTATATTCACTCATTGTATTTATTTATTAATTGTTGAGCATTATTTCTGGGGGAATATGCAATTAAAACACACAACATGAGAGAAAGCTGTACTGAACGTCTCCATCGACGCCATCAAATGTAGGTGATAGTGTGCGTGCGTGTGTGTGTGTGTGTGTGCGTGTGTGTGTGTGTGTGTGCGTGTGTGCGTGCGCGTGTGTGTGTGTGTGTGTGTGTGTGTGTGTGTGTGTGTGTGTGTGTGGAGAGAGAGAGAGAGAGTGAGAGAGAGAGAGGGACTATGTGTATGCTTGTACAGTAAGTGTGTGTTGTAGTTTGTGGATGCAGGCTGATGATGGATAACTGCTTCGGTGAGTCTGTGCGTGCTGGCTTCCACTGCCTTTACCCAACAGCCCCACACTGTGTGAGAGAGAGGCAGATATACAGGTCTCTGTGTGTGTGTGTGTGTGTGTGTGTGTGTGTGTGTGTGTGTGTGTGTGTGTGTGTGTGTGTGTGTGTGTGTGTGTGTGTGTGTGTGTGTGTGTGTGTGTGTGTGTGTGTGTGTGTGTGTGGTGTGTGTGTGTGTGTGTGTGTGGTGTGGGTGTGCGTGTGCGTGTGGTGTGGTGTGGGTGTGTGTTGTGTGTGTGTGTGTGTGTGTGTGTGTGTGTGTGTGTGTGTGTGTGTTGGTGAGAGAGAGAGAGAGAGAGGCAGGTATAAAACAGGGAGCGTCTGATTTTTATCCTGGCGCGTCCCTGTGGGAGAGGGAGAAGGAGACGACAAAAGCACAAGTAAAAATGTGGTGACTTGGAGTAACATACAGGTGTGAGTGTGTGTGTGGTGTGTGTGTGTGTGTGTGTGTGTGTGTTGTGTGTGTGTGTGTGTGTGTGTGTGTGTGTGTGTGTGTGTGTGTGTGTGTGTGTGTGTGTGTGTGTGTGTGTGTGTGTGTGTGTGTGTGTGTGTGTGTACAAACGAAAGTGTGTGTGTGTGAGCAGGGGCAGATTTAGTCTTTTTGGGGGCCTGGGGCAACCACAGGTATGGGAGAAACCCCGCGTGGCTGGCTCACATTTAGATTAGAGGAACATCAGTGGTGTTTTTCTTTAAAGCAGAGGTTTGAACCAGTGTCCATGAGCATACTGCCAGCCCCCTTCATATCCCCATACAGCATGCCTCTGTAGCTGAGCCTTCAGGATTAGCTGCTATATCACATTCCACAAATCACACTCCTCCTTTTTTTCCTCTTCAAAATTGTTGGTGTCTTGTTCATCTGCATGTCTGTGCGTCTCAAGTCGGTCGCCTCGCCTCGTTGTCTATCCTCAACGCGCTGCCTCTTGGCTGGGCTCGCCAAATCAAGCCAGGGAGGGGGGGAAGGGGGGGTGGGGGTAGCAGGCCTCGGGGTGCTGTTTTATCCCTTCTTTCCCTTTATACCAAGCATCTAGACAAGCCTGTAGTTTGGTTCCTGGTGCCAGGTGTTTGTCAGTGCACCAGATCAACCCTACGAGAACGCCTTTCCCCCCCCCCCATTCCCTGCATTGCCTGGAGTGCTTCTACCGCTTCTTCTCTCTCCTCTTTCTCTTCCCTTTCTCCTGTATATATCTTCACGCGGGGCTCAATCCTTTTGGCTCCTTGTTGCGCTGTGTCTCCCAATATAAGCCCCACCAAAACAAGCTCTTCTCTCTCCTTATTTCTTCCACCTAGTTTATATACAGTGGGAGGACGTAAATAGATTTATTTTTTTCCCCGTGCTCATTTACAAGAGAAAAGGCAGAATATGGCAGGTTTGGTCCAAATGTCTTTTGTGGCGGGCGCACAACAGAACACCCACTTTTCATTTGGGGAGAGGGATACGCGGCACTTTGTCACAATAGCATGCCCAACACACAGCGGTATATACGTTGAAATGTAAATCATTGTCAGTGTATTCTTTTAAGGCGCGTCTCAGTTGCCAGTGTTTTCTTGTTCACGGGGATATATGGGATTAAAAAGCTGCTTTGAGACGGACCGGGGAGAAGAAGCTGTCTCTATTGTGCTCATACTCAGTCCACACACACACAAACATCAAGGAGGCCTTGAAACACATCATACAGGTTTGTTGTTCGCTGTACACAGTTTTGAGCCCTGTTTATTAATGTTACAACAAGTTGTACACCATTTCCCATGGCAGCTTTAATGTCTCACTCGAGTGAATCAGGGTGATATTTTTTTAACTTATAGATGTCATCATGAAATTACTGTGATGAGTACAATTACTTTTTAAATTACAATTCTTTTCAGGAATGTTGATGAAAAAATGGCAAATTTGGCAATATTTGAAAAATGATGAGTACATTTTCATCTCTTCATAAACCACCAATCTAGATGTTGGATTAAGCCAGATTTTAAATCTTGATTTTATTTTTTACAACAGAAGTGTCCAGAATTTATCCAGAAAAGATGTTGGCTTTATTTTCATTTTTTGATAACAGCCTTTTTTATTTTATAAATAGAAAAAATACTATGTACAGGTCTTAAAAAATGCATTTTCATCATGCTTTCATGACCAAAATGTATCATAAATCAGACTATTAACAACATATGAACAAAATCCTTCCGGAATAACCTTCATAATAGTGCCTGGAATGATTATGGAAAGTTTAGTTGATGTACGTGCTTAAGAAGTTGAGATCTTTGGCTTCAGAGTACTCTTAACATTTAAATAAAAGGAGTAATGTTGAGATAATGGCTGTCAAAGATGCTTGTAGAGGAGAAATACCCAGAAGGAGAGCTTCTACACCCTCACTGCTGTGGCATCAGGAGTGCACTCTTTGCAAAGTGACACTCCATGCCAACACCACCAACCCGGATCTGCTCCTTGTCCTTGCGACCTGATTGGATCATTAGTTAGAATGGCCGACAGGTGCATCGTTGCACACCTCTTCTGATTGGACGTTCTTCTTTAAAGGCGATTTCTCACTTAAAGGCCATCAGTGTGAGTTATAGGCACGCGGCTCCCGGCATCCTGCTCTTGCCCTTGCCTCATTTGCATATATATATGCGGCTGTTTGTTTTTATGTTAATGCTAAATAAGCCCCCCGTCCCCTCCAATCGCCTCGGCTCGGCGGTTAAGTTTTTAATTAGAGGAACGTGGAGGTGTCCTTTGGAGTTTTTTAAGATCACTTTCACACAAACAACTGTTCGCCGCTAAACTGTTAATATTGATGTTTATGCCTTCAGATGCATGCTGGGAGATAAAAGCAGGAGAAAACTAATCTGTGCGTTGAGTTCACTGTAAAGAGATGCAACGACAGGAATGCTTAATGAGATGGATTTTTAAAGCCTTTCCAAAGTGGATAGATGCCTTCTGATGAATGCCCCCTTTACAATGTTACAATGGAGCTGCCTGTATTGATGGTTATATAGTGTGATGGAGCCCATAACATGCAGTGAAAATCTCTTGTATGCAATAGTTTGGGTTAGGTGATACGCTGTCCAATCAGCAACTAGAAAGAAAGGGCAAGATTCTTGACCTGGGAAACAACTCCACAAGGTCACTTTTGTAGCCTAGCACCTCTGTCATTGAAATGTAGTTTTACTCTTAAGAATCTTCCTGCATTCTCAAAGGTAATTCTTGACTTTAGAAACTGCACGTAAAGGAGCTAAGCTTATACAGATCCCGCGGTGTGATCGAAACACAAGGTATTTTTTGACTATAGATTTTGAGGCATATTTAAGCAAAAATGTCTTTAGATTTGAGATGTTGAGATGGGTAACACATAAAGAAATATGCACACTTTTTACAAGCTTTACCCGTTTCCCAATACATTTGAATGCACTCCGAGTTCCTCTTTAAAGGCAGGCTCATCCATTAACGGGCTGATTGTGTGTTGTGTGTGCGAGGCATCAGTCAGGGCAAAGCAGATTAGGAGAGGCAGGTGGTGATGTGTGCTGAGAGCGCAGCGCTGTGAGGGATGACCCTCTGCAACAGACCCACAATGCAACACCACCCTCTATTGGTCGACCACTGCCACATGTAAAAACAACAAGAGCCTCGAAGTGTGTTCCGGTGTGTGTGCGTGTGTGCGTGTGTGTGTGTGTCTGTGTGTGTGTGTGTGTGTGTGTGCGTGCGTGCGTGTGTGTGTGTGTGTGTGTGTGTGTGTGCCCAGAGGTGTAAAGAGTACCTGAAAACCATACATGAGTGACTACCTACAAGTCACCTATTACAATACCACTTAAATAAATGTAGAAAGGTATCTGATTAAAAAGAGTATTTAAGTATCAAGTGTGTGTAGCTCGTATGGAATGTATAATGCACAAAGATGCAAATGTACAAATACTAAACTTTTGTGTAAAATTCCTGGATTGAAGTTAGTTAGTTAGTAGAAAACGTCATGAAAGTATGAACAGTGAGAGTGACGTTAGCGTACTGTTATGGAACTATTATTATTCATGCATTAATCCTGTATCATGTAAGGCAAGTGTGTGCTGGATGAGGTGGAGCTCATTCCGTGTGGGATTTTCATTGTGGATTTAAATGTAATGTATTAATTGTATTCATAGATTGATTGTTTGCTTGGTGATAAATTATAAGTAAAAGCAGCAGATTCTCAAATATGAGAAAGCTGGAATTTTGCAATAGACTTCCTAATATCAAAATAGTCATCAGACAATTCCTCTTCATCAATCAACTTATTGATGAAGGACTAATGTTTCGGCCTACATACCGTTATGATGTAATATTATATGAACTCTTCATATGTTTTGTGTGTAAAAAAAATATACAAAAAAAAACATTACTTGACTAGTAACTTAAATGATCAGATACATCTAGTGGGCTCAAAAGTATAATATGTCCCACTGTTGTGGAGTTAGAATTATTAAGTAGCATGAAAAGAAAATAGTCAAGCAAAGTACAAGTGCCTCAACCTTAACTTAACATAATTAAGTAAATGTATTGAGTTACATTCTACCTCTGCATTGGAACAAAAACAAGCACACACACAGAGTTCCAGTGTGTGTGTGTGTGTGTGTGTGTGTGTGTGGTGTGTGTGTGTGTGTGTGTGTGTGTGTGTGTGTGTGTGTGTGTGTGTGTGTGTGTGTGTGTGTGTGTGTGTGTGTGTGTGTGTGTGTGTGTGTGTGTGTGTGTGTGTGTGTGTTGTGTGTGTCTGTGTGTGTGTGTGTGTGTGTGTGTGTGTGCTGTGTGTTCTCTACATTAGATTGATTTCAACACCTTGCATAACTTTGAATAAGCCCCTCATTGGGTGTCATAATGCTTTATTAAAAATAGCATTGCGCCAGGCTCATTATTACAGCCTTTCTGAATGCGGTGTTAAGTGAATAAAAGGCAGCTATGATAGTCTCCACATGGGTTGAAGAGCGTGTGCGTTCGGAGGGCACACAAGCCCTTAAGTACAATTACGGATATCAAAGTTGAAATTATTCCTTTTAAAGGGGGGGAAATGCTAATCATAGATTTATTTAGAGCAAGTTAGCGGAAGGCACACCGAGCTCTCATTACAACACACACACACACACACCACACACACACACACACACACACACACACACACACACACACACACACACACACACACACACACACACACACACACACACACACACACACACACACACACACACACACACACACACACACACACACACACACACACACACACACACACCACACACACACACACACCACACGCACACACACACACACACACAGACGTACACAAACACATGTGAACTCTCACTTCAAGACCTTTTACTCTCTCGTTCTTTTTTATCCTTCCTGCTCTCATTTTCAAAGAGAGATTTATTTTCAGAATAATTAATTGCAGCCCCGATTATAGCATTGGTTAATGTATATGTGTTGGCCATTATTCAGAGTCTCATATAATGAGGATGAGACAAGAAGAGAGAGAGAGAGAAAAAAAAGGATGTGTTTCTCAACTCCGAGTGTAGCGTCCTAATTAGGTTTGCCTTCAATTAGCGACTATACAGAGCCGAGCAGCTCTCAGGTTCCTACATGTTGGTTCTTCTATATACTGACTGTAACCTAGGGCCAGATTCACACAATGCTATTATAATAAAGAGAAGTTAAATGTGCCTAGAGACTTCAATTTAGAGAAGAAAAGGGGCCAGTAAAATAGTTTGTTTTCAGAAAAATTGGGGTGGAAAATATATTAAAAGCAAAGTAAAGTAGCCTAAACTACAATTTAGATTCCCCCCTCTCTATCTATAGGCCTAATAAGCCAGGTCCCCATGTGATGGTGATATGAATGATTTAATCACATGAAACAGATATTTTAATTATCATTTTCATTTTCCACAACTCCATAAAACATAAAAAGGGAAAACAGCACTACAGATATAGTCAGTTAGGGCTTTCACACTGGCAAGGTTCCAAAGCCTACTTTAGAACCTAAATACACCTAAAATAAATTGGTTCTGAATGAACACTAGGCTGGGTCACCAGAAAGCACCAAGGGGTATCACACTGCAGAACTGAACCAGAACCAGAACCCAGAACCGTGTCGGTGTGAAAGCCCTAAAGCCCCTATCTCACTGGGCTGCGACTGTGACTCTAAACTGTCTTGAAACGTTTGCGGGGGTCTCAGAGCCTCGCAGTCCGGTCGCTTGAATTTTGAACAAGACACTCGCCAGACGTTCGTGAGACATAAATGCGAGCTCCCAACAAGTTTTGGCCAGGACATTTGCAATCGTAATAGCCTACCAACTCAGGGAGACTGCAAGTGAACATTTTGTGTCTCCAACTTGTCACAAACGGTCGCAGCCCAGTGAGACAGGGGCTTTAGAGGCACCATGCTGCAGGCTGAATCAGTGTGTGACCCCTGAGGCCAGAGACAGCTGGTCACCAACCAGTAGCCACCCGGACCAACACCATTGTTTTAACAGAATAAAAATGGCCACCCGATGTGACTTAATCACGTTTGCTTGGCATCTGCACGGAAGGCCTACATCCCCCAGAATCCCCGGAGGAGCCAGGGAGAGAGAGAGAGAGAGAGAGAGAGAGAGAGAGAGAGAGAGAGAGAGAGCAAACTAATCAGTGAGGGAATGCATGCATGGCCCGGAACACACACACACACATAAACACACAAACGCAAACACACGCACACACACACTCATGCACAAATGCACACACACACACAAACAGACATACACACAAACAAACATACAAACTTGAAAAACACACACAGACACACATAGAAACAAACAAACACACGCACGCACACACACACACACACACACACACGCTGGCATCTGATAGAGGAACCCGGCCGGCGCTGCCAAAGCTCTGTAGTCCCCAGCACAATTAGCTCCATCCTCAGACACTCATCCTGACCCAGCAGTGGGCCAGCCAGGGCAACGCCTTTTGTCTTAAAGGACCTCTCATGTACTTTTCTGTTTGTTTTTTACGTTTGGCTGTCCCACATACCCCGCACATTGTCTGTTTGTGGACAACATAACAACAATACACTGAATATCTAGAGGCTCACAGCACACAAACAAAGCTATACTTGTTCTCATTGAGTGGATGCCTAAAGACAGAAGATGATTGTAGTGTGTGTGAGAAGGTCTGAACTTAATACTGTACCTGTTCATTTGGGTCAGTGGATCAAGCACTGCTTTAGACACAACACATAGGCCTACTCCTGTGTCGGGGTGGATATAGAGACAGTCCGGCCTATCTATCACGTTGATATATGAGAGAAAGAGAAGGAGAGAGAGAGACAGAGAGAGACAGAGAGAGAGAGAGGAGAGAGAGAGACAGAGAGAGACAGAGAGAGAGAGAGAGAGACAGCAATCCCCCCTTTCAGACCACAATCAAATTAATGTGTTCCTTAAATTGTCAGGTCAAATTAGTGACACAAAAATAGAAACCAGTAAGCTGTTTAAATTAAATAGTAATTACAGATGGGCCCCAGACAGTGGAGACAAATTCATCAAAGTTTTGAACTCTCCTGATCTGATGAATAACATAGCAATATATCATCAAAATCAGTATATCCCTTCCAGAGATGGTGTAAACAAGGCCATTGAAGACATCAATATGATATTTCATAAGGCAGCTATTAGGGCTGACCTCATAAAGCAAAAACGGAGACCTGTTAAAAGGCAAAATACTGACAAATGGTTTGATCAAGAGTGTAAAACAATCAGAAATGAGCTGAGAAAAATAGCAAATGAGAAACATCGCCAACCAAACAACCCAGCCTTGCGCATTAGATACAATGAAATTTTAAATAAATATAAATATACAATTAGGATCAAAAAACAAAATTATACCCACATGAGACTTCAAGATATTGAGAATGCCATTGACCAAAATCAATTCTGGGATATGTGGAACAAATTCAACCCCAAGCCCCAAGCAACACTACCAATCCAAAACGGTGACATCTGGAGATCACATTTTGAAAATCTATACAAAGACATACCAATCAATCAATTCAATTCGGATCAATGTATTATAAAAGAAAAACTCAAAATATTAGAAGAAACAATTAAAGACAATCAAAACCCCCTTGACTTCGATATTACTTTGGATGAATTAACAACACAGACAAAATGTCTGAAGCCAAGGAAAGCTTGTGGTCCAGACAGCATTCGAAATGAAATGCTCAAAAGCAGCACCCCAGAGATGCAGGGTGCAGTGTTGCATTTGTTCAATGTCATCTTACGGGCAGGATGTTTTCCCAACATCTGGTGCAAAGGGCTCATTTCCCCCATTCATAAGAGTGGGGACAAATCAGACCCTAATAACTACCGTGGCATCTGTGTTAGCAGCTGTCTAGGGAAACTATTCTGTAGTATTATTAATAAAAGAATAATAGATTTCCTTGAGGAACAGTCAATACTAAGTAAAAGTCAGATTGGCTTCCTCCCAAAACACCGCACCACTGACCATGTATATACGCTTCACACTTTAATTAACAAACACGTACAACAAACGAAAAATGGAAAAATATTCTCTTGCTTCATTGATTTTAAGAAAGCATTTGATTCTATTTGGCATGAAGGGCTCTTTTACAGACTCTTAAATTGTGGTATAGGTGGCAAAACATATGATCTGGTAAAATCCATGTATTTGGAAAACATGTGTGCTGTCAAAATTGGAGAAAAACAAACAGAATTCTTCCCCCAGAGAAGAGGCATTCGGCAGGGTTGCAATCTAAGTCCGACTTTATTTAATATATATATAAATGAACTGGCTGTTGAGTTAGATCAATGTGCTGCTCCTGGCCTCTCCCTCCTAGATAGAGAGGTTAAGTCCTTGTTTTACGCTGACGACCTTGTTCTACTGTCTCCTACTGAACAAGGACTACAGCAACAGTTAGACGTAGTAGAACAGTACTGTCAGAACTGGGCCCTGGCAGTAAACATGAAGAAAACCAATATCATGATCTTTCAAAAACGCCCCAGGTGTCATGAGAACAAACATCAATTTACTATTAATAATCATGTAATTGAACACAGTATGAGTTATACCTACCTTGGTATAACCATAACAGCATCAGGGAGTTTCAACTTGGCAGTGAATGCACTAAAAGAAAAAGCTCGAAGAGCTCTATTTGCAATTAAGAGAAAATTTTATAATTTCCAAATTCCAATAAAAATCTGGCTTAAAATATTTGATAGTGTCATCCAGCCCATTGCGCTGTACGGTAGTGAAGTATGGGGTCCACTCAGTCACCAGAGCTATACCCGCTGGGACAAACATCCAACAGAATCTCTACATGCAGAATTCTGCAGATACATTTTACATGTACACAGAAACACACCAACAAATGCATGTAGAGCAGAATTAGGCAGATACCCACTGATAATTAACATCCAAAAGAGAACGCTCAACTTTTTTAACCACCTGAAATCCAGCCCCAGAGACACCCTCCACTCCAAAGCCCTCCAAACCCAAGAGCTGAGCCCAGAAAAGAGTCCCCTATGTCAGTTGGTACTGAGGCTAACTGCCCCCTCTCAGACACACTCTGACCAGCCTCATAACAACACTGCTCTCCAAACAGTAATCAGAGTAAAGCAAATTATAGCACAATGTAAAGAAACCTATCTGGACCATTGGGAAGAAGCAACTAAAAGCCAAAGTAGATTGGAATGTTATCTTGCCCTTGAAAGAAATTATGAATTAGCTGAATATCTCTCTACTGTCAGAGATAGAAAGCAGAGACAGATCCTAACCAAGTACAGGCTCAGTGACCACAAACTGGCAATTGAAACAGGAAGACACAAAAAATCATGGCAACCAAAAGAAAACAGAAAATGTGGTCACTGTTCGACAGGTGAGGTTGAGACAGAGATGCACTTTCTCCTAAAATGTACAAAATTAAATGACACAAGACAATTGTATTTGAACAAGTTCAGCTCTTTAGTACCAGATTTCAAAGAGCTGAACGACCTCTCCAAATTAAAAATACTCCTCGGAGAAGGAGACCGGGCACATCTTGCTGCCCAGTATGTATTTACATGCCACAACCTGAGGGACAGTGAATGATTGAGACACACACACACACACACACACACACACACACACACACGCGCACACACACGCGCACACACACACACACACACACACACACACACACACAACACACACACACACACACACACACACACACACACACACACACACACACACACACACACACACACACACACACACACACACACACACACACACACACACACACACACACACACACACAGGCAGACCGACCTTACTAACAGGGGACTATCGCTGGTACCAGCCAAGTGTGGCAACCTATTTCTGGTCATTTAAAAAATAAAAAAACACAACAGAATGTTTAGTTTTAATGTCTTCTGTCATAATATTACTTTAAATGTGTTTTTACATTTTTTTTGAAGAATTTGCTAACAGTGGACTTGAATCATTGGGTGACATCTAAGAGTGGACTCCATTCACTGCATCAATGGAGCTGTCTGTGTCTATTGTTTCACTCAATGAGTGTTTGCTTGCTGCAGTTACCTCCCTTTGTTTCTTTTTAAGATAGAATATATACCTTTAACTTTAACACAAACTAAACATATGTTACAAATACTATGAATATAATCATGGCCACATGTTGCAAATAAATATCAAATAAGAAGTAACTTGTTGGATGCACTAATATCAGGGACATAGCAACAACATTTTCCTTATCCAAGCCTTATCTTTATTTAAAGGAATGTGTTCACAACGTTACATTCTAAAGATTTATTAAATCACTAAAGTTTATTTTGCGGTTATAATTTGCTACTCCAGCATTATCCATAATTGCATATTACTTTTTCTTCTGTCAGTCTTCACAATACGAGAGGGGACTTTCAAGTAAACTCTTAATTTTCTATTATAAAACATATTTAGTGGTGCTGACTGGATGAACAGTGTGCTGAAACATTTCTTGACTGGTCTGCTGACAGCAAGTAGCAAGTAAAAAAGTTGATTTGCCGATTACATGCAGAGTGGGTGACTGAGAGATTGGAGTTATGAAACTAGCACACTATATAAGTGATCACTGTTATAAAAATAGATATGTATAATTAATACATATATTTTTTTAAAGGTTTTTTTTTACGATAGATAAACGACAGTGGGCACAAGCGGAGCAACATGTGCAACACTCTAACTACAGTCACCTGAGCTGAACAGTTCACAACACCTGCAAAACCCATTCCAAGCAACACACTATTCACACACATCTCAAAACACAAACACACACTGTCAATCAGAACACACAGAGTAAAAACACCAGCATCAAACACCAATAAACAAATTACAAACGTTTACTCATTACAGTTTGAATAATGTGAGTGACTTGAATGAACTTGAATTTCTAGTGAAATCTTAATTGTCTATTATAAAAAGTATTTAGCGGTGCTGACTAGATTAACAGAGGGCTGACACATTGGATGACTGGTCTGCTGAGAGCAAGTATCTGTTGCTGTTTGCTGTGATTTTTAACAATATGTAATGCACATTATGGAATAAATCAAACACTGCTATTACTTTTAAAATGGTAAAAATATGCATTTTAATTATGCAAACTGGATCATTCTTAAGGGGAATATAATATAAATGTAGTCTTAAATGTCTGTTTGTTATACATATTGACCCTACAGTCCTAAATTGTATGGAATGACAGGAGTCCCCATTTAGTTGGCACTAATTGACACAAGTTCCCTCTTGGTTAGGATGGAATGATATTCACACTCCATCATGGATGAACAAGACTTTGGCAGATCAGTAATACATATGAAAATAATCTCAACTGAATTTGAGAATAGTTATAACACAACATATACTTTGAACATGATTTGTAGAGATTAACATGTTTTAATATATATATTTGGTCTGCTGACAGCAAGTATCTGTTGCTGGGTGCTGTGATTTTTAACAATATGTAATGCACATTATGGAATAAATCAAACACTGCTATTACTTTTAAAATGGTGAAAATGTGCATTTTAATTATGCAAACTGGATCATTCTTAAGGGAAATATAATATAAATGTAGTCTTAAATGTCTGTTTGTTATACATATTGACCATAAAGTCCTAAATTGTATGGAATGACAGGAGTCCCCATTTAGTTGGTACTAATTGACACAAGTTCCCTCTTGGTTAGGATGGAATGATATTCACACTCCATCATGGATGAAGGAGACTTTGGCAGATCATTAATACCTATGAAAATAATCTCAACTGAATTTGAGAATAGTTATAACACAACATATAATTTGAACATGATTTGTAGAGATTAACATGTTTTAATATATATTTGGTCTGCTGACAGCAAGTATCTGTTGCTGGTTGCTGTGATTTTTAACAATATGTAATAGACACTTTGGAATACATTAGAGGTGCAGTGTAGTTTTTTGTAGTGGCTATACTGTGATGAATTATGAAGCAATATTTATTACAGACTTGGCCAAGGAGAACCGGACTGCAACTCGGGTGACTTGCACTTCAATTCTGACAGACACTTCCTGAGAGCTGTGTATTAACCTTGTGCTATCTCTAACACCTCCTTGGCTCGGGCACCAAGCGTACCAATGTTTTGGTTCAGAGCTGAACACAGTGAACCATAACATTCTGGAGTCTAAGGAGATGAGACTTTATCTATACAACTGACCTAAGTGTCTCCTACCAGTGTCACCAGGCTGACCTAGTGTCTGAGATATAGACAAACACACAAGACAGGCATAAATGTACTATACATCTCTACCATTAATATTAACCATACTAAAGACTGAAAATTCCCTCACAACATGTACTTTAAGTTCACTGTATGGAGGTAGTTTAGGGCAGAAAACCAGTCTGCATAGTGAACACCACATTATCCCAGACAACAACAAAAGAGACAAACAAACAAAAGAGAGTTTATTGCCCTTTGATTTCCATCCTACTGGCACACATTTTTTTTTAATTTTTTTTGTTACTTTCCTATATACTTTATTTTCAAGTTCTGTGCTTTTAGCTGGAATTCAATACAGTTTACGTCTAACGTTTAGAATTGTTCAGTTCCCAACGTCTTTGTTAGCAAAGAATGGCAATCAATTTGATAGTGTACTAGTGTATTCAATCTATATATATTTAGTTTATTTAAAAAGCACAAAGACAGCTCCACACTTCTACTGTTTTAAATGACTGGAGTCCACTGTCGGTGGGCATGGAGCGACTTTTACACATTAATTAAAAAGGAGTCATTCAAACTGGATAATTCTTAAGGGGAAAATAATGTTTATTCGGTTTAAAATGTCCTCTGTATGTCATACTAATTGACCCTACCTGCAGTAATACATTTAAAGAGAATACAAAGGCTATATCTTTCAGTGGATTTCTTAAGCATTCTCAGCTCATTGCCCGACTTGTTGCCATGTAAAAAATAATCACAATCAGTTTTAAGTGAAGTAAGTTTTCCATTTACTGGTAAGTGTAAGTCAAAAACAATTACTGCAAATCACAAAGTCAACAAACATAGAAATAAAATAGATATTTACAATAATGAACATATTTATTTACATTTACTGGTAAGTGTAAGTCAAAAACAAGTACTGCAAATCACAAAGTCAACAAACAGAAATAAAATAGATATTTACAATAATGAACATATTTATTTACATTTACTGGTAAGTGTAAGTCAAAAACAAGTACTGCAAATCGCAAAGTCAACAAACATAGAAATAAAATAGACATTTACAATAATGAACATATTTATTTACATTTACTGGTAAGTGTAAGTCAAAAACAAGTACTGCAAATCACAAAGTCAACAAACATAGACATAAAATAGATATTTACAATAATGAACGTGATATTTTACTAAAAATAACTTAAGTTGGTTTAGGAATTTACAAAATTATATCGGTGATGAAGGTTTTTAGGTTTTTAGAGAAGATGAATCCTCACGGTCACTGTCGGTAATATGTGGCTGTTCAATCTCATCTGGTGTTTGGGGACAGCAATCAGCTGCATCGGTCCTATCCTGTAACAAAAAGAAAAACAATGTATAAATAATTACACTTTTTCTCATTGTTTGAAATCATCCTCTTATTGCTGTTGATCTCATGTCGTATTCTGTTTTTATATAGTTTTTTTTTATTGGAACAATTTGTTGGTTCCAATAAAACTGACATACTGCTGATACAGGGTACCTGCCAAATGGTGTGGAAAGTCCCTCCCCCATCCCCCACAAATTTACCTGCATACTAATTTGAACCTACTTAGGCCCTTCTGAAATCCATTCAACCTCCGGCCCCCACAGTTTGAGAACTAATAATCTCACACTTTCTTACTGAATGACTGATTCCTGAGGCACTGAGACCATTAGGTTAGATGGGGATGTGATGGCACATCTCTCAGTAGCCTGAGAGTTCTGACTTTTTTTTTGTTTATTGTTGCTCTGGTTTGACTTACATTTCCAAATTAGGTCAACATATGCTGATATCAGATCTATAGTTTAACATATTCAAGGAAATATGGATCGTTTCACTACATAATATAACCCTACATTTCTGGAAACTCTATAAAAAAACACTGTTCACAGATGAAATGTACAAATGGGACCTTCCTTTTTTGGCTAATCTGGAAAACTGTTAACTTTACAAATGAGGATGCAGAAATATAATAAAGCCAAAGAAAATAAAGGGATTTATGCCTCGAATAAAAAGTATTAAAAAAATCCTACAATGGTCAAATCATGTTGTCAAACAGTATATAACATTACCCAACCCTACTTAAGAAATGACGTACTTACCTCATTTCCATTCTTGCTGCCAGACTTTTTTGTTGTTCCAGTGTAATCAGACAGATTTGTGAAACCTGTAAATACATTACGACAGATTCTGTTATTTTCAATTAAGCAATTTAAAGATGCGGATTTCAATCTATAGCATATTTTATTAATCTACAACAATATATATATATTGCACAGAAATATTACAGTATGTCTTGACACTTACATGTGAGAGCCTGAAGGCACTCTTCAATGGTAGGACGTTCTCCAAATGTTCTACTCAGCATTCTTTTAATAATGCCTTTCTGGCTCATCAGTCTATCTTCACATTGGAGAGTGAAGTTGCCTGTTCTCACATTTTGAGATAGCCCAACTGGATCATTGGAGTAGGGTGTTGTTGTTTGAAAGGGATGTTGTCCATCAGTTAGGATGTAATGCACCAAACTTCCTGCAACCTAAAATGTAATGGATTCATTATAGATAACGGTGACCAAACATTTATTTTTATCTCAATACAATGTTTGCAATTTACTTGCCAAACTGTGCTGAATCAAAAATAATAATGTTATGAGTTGGTCTGAACATTGACAACAATTAGGCATAAGACATAATTTACTATATTATTTAGACAATAGTTATACATATCATGCTATGCCAGACTGTTCAAATACTTATTTATTATAAGCAAAGCAACTGGATTGTAGAAAGTTGTATGAACGCTTGTACCTTCATACATATTTGAACAGAGAATCTTACATTCTAATCAAGTAACATACCTTTCTCCTTGTTGATGAAAGACTTCTGAAAAGTGTCTTTATCTTTTCCAGATGCGATGAAGTACAAGGCTTCCTTTTCAGGACAAACTCTTCTGGGTCTCATTTTTCTCTGAAAGATTTTAGAATCCAGATGTAATTTAAAGCACAACTGGGGAAACTTTGTGAGAGTGATAGAAAGTTTTAGATACATAGCTTGATAGAATTAAATTAAACTTTGCAACAACATGAATACAAACTAAGTTTAAACAAATAACATTTTAATTAAACCTGGCAAATAATAGAAATAAAAACTGCACAAATAATTACAATTAACCTTGCCTAAAGGGAAAATAAAAAACTATTTAAGAAATGCATATAACTTTTCAGAAAAAATAAATGAGAAAGTGTAAAAGAATATAATACATTTGACTTAAACCTTTCAAATAAAAAAAGTAAAAGAATGAAAGTTGAAATGAACCTTAAAATAATTCAGATAAAAACTAAGTATCAGAATTAACCAATTAAAACCTTACAGAAAGAGAAATAAAAAAAACTAAGTTAAAATAATTATTTTAGTCATACATGGTGAATTTGTAGTTTGTAACTTACCTATAACTTCAGCCTCAGCATTGAACGAAAAAAGTTTCAAAAGTTCAGTCATAAATCTCCAGGTGGGTCCTCCTAAGAATTGCAGTGGTCAAGCCCTTCCAAAAAAGTCATTACATCTGTGTACCTGTAGTGAGATGCCCAGAATAGATCCACACCCTCACAAGCAATCTGGACAGTGATTGGTTCTCAGGACCAGACAAAGGTGGCTAGGTATTGCTCGCATTGTGATGCAAAGTATTGGCATTACAAATGCATAAACGTCGGCTGCCAGTGTTCCCTCTTAGCTCCATAATGTCAAACTAGCTGGTTTATTGACAGTACACCGCAAGTTCTACCATGATTAAACAATCATGCCGAAAAACACAGACTACAGGTTTTGTATCCAGGCTGGATCGTTATGGAGAGAAAGAGAATCGCGACCTAAAATGACCCCCCATGCCAAGTTGAAGTACTGTCAGTACACCGCAAGTTCTACCAGGATTAATCTACTATATTTATGTTAGCAAGGAGATGTATTCAGCCTCTGGGAGAGACACAGCAATGCAGTTTCATAACAGTTAAACTCACAGTGTTGCTGTAGAAAAGGTGTGAAGTGCCTACTTTGAATAGAGACAATGCAGGCAGGGAGGGGGTTGAAGGGCTGCTGCCAAGGGCATGGTTTAGCAGGTATGTACAGGAATGTGGGGACAGGAGGGTGAGAGGTTTTTTATTGTCCCAGACTACATCAATTCTGGACTGACTTTTTATGATTTTGACAAAGGTTCTTGGAGACTAAATAAAGATGGAGCCCTTCATTTAAATATTGTTGACCCCATCAGAACAACACCACATTTACTCTTTGCAAACAGAAATACTAACTTTCACTTCCCCTCTGGCAAGACGTCATATTTTACTTATGTGGAAATCTCCTAAAACCCCAACTATTTAATCCGGCTTAAGGACGTAATGTTTATCCTTAAATTAGAAATCATAAACCTAACAGTGAAAGGCTGTTCCAACAAATTCTCTTTAATACAATACATCTTTAAATTCTGTCTGTGGTCAGATTAAAGCTGCAGTGTGTAACTTTGTGTGTGTCAGAGAAGTGAAACATTTTCTAAGGTTTATTCTCAGAACTGAATAAAAAATGTTCTTCGCAGGAAAATGTTATCCCTGGAACAGTGTTTGAAGTTAGTAAGCTTCCTGAAAAGTTACTGTTTCATTCTGTTTTTTACAGCAGCAGGCCCATAGTTTGGTTTACAAACATACTCTAGTCTCAATATTTGGTTCCAGGTTCCTCTAAATATAGTTTAGTTTTGATTTATGATGATATAATCATTCAAAACTAAGAATCACATGTAGAGAAAATGTGTTTAGTAAACTTACTCTGTGTCCTTTGGCTTCTTCCGTCTCCCTTCGGACAACACAAAGTATGATGTATGAATATTTGCAAGAGAAAATTGTGTATTGTGTGGAATTGTCCGAAAAATAATAAATAAATAAATAAATAAATAAATAAATATAAACAAATCCCTCTCCACTGAAACTGCATAGTGAGGGGGGGGGGGGGGGGCACTTGTAATTTGTTGTTTTAATTTCTAGTTGATTATATTGAAGGTAAGGTTCTATAGAACAGTGTTGGTTCCAGTGTCAAGAAACCAGACCAAAACATTTTTTTTGTGTGTGAGAAATGACGACTTCATGATTTGAGTGTGGCCAGTTGGATCTGTGATCTATGCACATTTCATACAATGTATGTGTAATACCATGTGCAAATTGTTTTAAGCAATGCAACTTTATTGCTTAGAAATAGCTTTTTAGGAAGAGTTTTTAATGACTAGCATCAATGTGCTCCACACATCCTAACATTTCAGTTTAATTGTGGTGAGCACTTTCTCTGAGAAGTGAGGGCTGTCCCACTAAGGGCTCTTTTTGCACCCTTCATTAACACTTTCTGCAAGTCACCATATTTGCAGACTTTGGATAAGGAAATTACCTGCAGTTGCGCAGTGACCTTAAAAAGGAGGGAAACTCGTTCTTCAACGCATTTCCTCACAAGTCTGGCATATTACCCCCCGCTCGGCTCTACAGTATGACTTCAAAAGGTTTCTCTTTAATTAAGATACTGTTTGCAGTTTATAATGTGACCAGACATGGCATGTAGGCGTAGGTGGTTAAGGCATCTATACTTGTTTTTATTTAAGTGGTACATATTATAGCCTGCCCTGTCCAGATACATTCCATAATACCTTTTTCATTTACCTGAAATCATTTTATAGGCCTGGAATAGTATGTGAAATAATCATGATCTTGAAAGGAATCCAGTTGTGGTCTTGCAAATATGAGATCCCCTGTCGCTATAAAAACGTCTAGTCTGACCAAAATATCAGAAACTTGTGACAGGTGTCTTTAGATTTAGAATGGATTACTTGACGATTAAGTGCAATCCACTCGCTAAGGCAATATCCTGCAACACGTTCACATCAGGCAGTCAATCTCTAGTCCTCTTTTTTTTTTTTACATTATGTTTATTTTTTATTTTAAGTGAGACAACACAAAAAAAAACACAAAGTGACACAAGACATATAAACCACAAGACACAAACAGACAGTCACACAAAGAAACAAAATAAAAGTAACATAAACTAAAATATAACTAGCAGTAGCAGTGCCACATTAAATAAATATCTTGGCAGTCAATCTCTAAAGAGCCTAAGCAGGGAAGAATAGCCTGCAGTTAATGTAAAAAGATAAATTCACAAGCCAACAATAAAGTTTGTGATTTTTTTTGTATATATTCTCCGGTAAGTACTTTTATTTATAATTTTTTTTTAACTAGAATTCATTTAGGCTTTTTTTTTTTTAAATCGCATTTTGCTTTGGTAAAGTTAACACTCCATGCCAAACAAGCCCCTTTATATGTAATAGAAATTGCATCTCAAAGGTAAAGGTGAAGTGCCATTTTAACATGTGGGGCTCGAGGCTCAAGGGATTTGGCCTGAGTGACTCAGAGCAGGCAAGGGGAGTTTCTGTCTGTGTCACTCTCTGATCGTATGCAGTGTGGGGGATGGGTACCTGTGTCTAACGATGGTCATTAGGCCTTCAACAGCAACAGCTAACTTCAATAGCCAAGATTCACAGTGACTGTGATATATGTCATTATCCTTCTGCTGTGTTGGAGAAGATACTTAAATACAAATTCAATTTAAAATAGGTTGAGTAAAATCAACATTTTACTTTAGTTGGAAATCAAATCCTTTAATACAATCAACTCAGAAAAAGTCACTTAACAAGGTATTAAACTTTAAGAAATCTAAAATAATAGGTTGCATCCAATCCAAACGTAAATGTTGGCTTAACTACCTTTCTCTGTGATTGTGAAATAAACAAAATAAATATAGATAGAAGACACGAGTACACTGTCAAATTGATTGAAAACCTCTTCTTATAAAGATTAATAAAGGGAATTTTGAAAATAAAGAAATAATCCAATTTGGTTTATTCCTTTTAAATTCATCCACGATGGAGTGTGAAAGTCGCACCATCCCAACCAACAGTGGACTCCAGTCATTAGATACAGTGGAAGTGTGGACCTTTCTCTGACCCTGTTTCCACCGGCATCATGTGGTTTTTGTGATCCGATCACATGAATACAGCTCTAACTACAGGTGAGAACACTATCAAGACGCATTGAGATCGGATCACAAAAACCACATTCGGAGGTGGTTTGTGACCACTTGTGACCACTTGTGTCCACATTCATTTGGTAGTGGAAACACAAATGTGGTTTGTGTCCACATTAGGGACCTCCTACTCAACTGCCTGAGCGGAAATACGTAGAAAAAAAAGGTTTTAGTGTGCGCCCAGTTAAAAGTATTGCAAATGACAAGCTATCTGTCCTCTGTTCTCATTTAACCGAGTAAAACTGTGATAACACGGAAGTCGCTGATTTTTTTTTCTGGCGCCATGCAAGCTGCAGTCATGTGGAGCGCTAACTTCCTGTTCTTATCTGCTTCAAAATAAAGGTCAACTCGCGCTTGGCTAGTAACAGGCTTTTAATGTGAAGGTGTACAGGAAACGTTCTGTTTGCACAAGGAATAACTTGACTGTGACAGCTATGGACTGGTTACGGTGACAAGAGTTTAACAGAGGCAGACGTTAGAATAGCCAAACAGCGAGCACACATCTTTCACCAGCCAAAGTGGCGTAATAACTTACTCGCCTAAGAGTTTTTACTTTTATACTTTACCTATACTATGATATTTCCCGCATTTGGCGAGTGTTAATGTAAGGGCCCTCTAAGCAGTATTGTGCATCGCTCCTCATTGTCTAAATGAGATAGACTAGCCTATCTCGTCAACCTAGACTGGTAATTATCTTCGCATGTAATGCATTTTTATAGCAAATGCGATTCAAACTGTGGCACTGTACAGCCCTGTATGTTTACTTGTTTGAACCCCACCGGTTAAAAACAGCAATGCAAACGGAAATGATGAACGTGTTGATTTAAATACAGCGCGGGTAAATGGAATCCGATCACAAGTAGACAGAGAAGTCACATTTGAAAATACAAGTGGGAACACACGGACTGAGAGCTGTCCACTTGTAACCAGATTCAAAAGGTCAGATGTTAATGCCAGGTGGAAACAGGGTCTCTGTGATTGTGAAATAAACAAAATAAATGTAGATTGAAGACACAAGAACACTGACAAATTGATTGAAAACCTCTTCTTATAAAGATTATTAAAGGGAATCTTGAGGGACTGAATTACTCTAAAGGTCTAGGCCTCTAAAATGTTCTGATTGTAAAATGATAGTCTGATGATCAATCTGTTTTTGCAATTAATTAAAATACAAATCACCCCAACCCCAGAATGTTGGATAATAAGCATGATGCAGCAGTTTAGGGCTGACATCATGCTAAAGCCGGGAACACACCGCATTGGCCGCCTGCGGCGGTTGGCCGCGTGACCGCAAGAGGCTCGCCGCTTGATCATATTGGGCCATATATTCCTGACGCCGACGCCGAGATCAGACCCATCACACTTACGGTGCAACAACAACAATAACATGGTCCAGCTGTGCCAAAAAATACAGATGTAGGTTCACTGTGTAACCAGCGGCAGTCTTGTCACACATATCATTAAAACAGCCTGAACACGCACCCCGATCGCAAATACACACACATTAACAGCAATTCAGCAACATACTAAACACATTAACAACAGCAGTGTGTGCTCAGCGGCACAAATAAAGGCAGACATCAGCCTACCTGAAAGTGAAAGTGTGCCGGCTGACGGAGGACAACACCGGTGCTTCGCTGTACTAGGCTATATGGAATTCCACACGGACACTGCCGTCAACTTTGGGTTCATATTATCCTCAGGAACAGCACACAGCTGGGTGAGTTTCACTATGCTAACCGGTGCTACCTTGGCTAAAGTACAACCAACAGCTAAACAGATGCAAAATACACATATTTGCAGAATGTATTGGAAGCCCAATGTCCTCACTCCACATGCCCACCTCGTCTTGCAGACCACCGCCACCGGGCAATCTCAACGCTGATTGGCTGTGGAGGCGCGGCGGCGCAGAAGAAGATGAACATTTTCATCTTTTTCTGCGGCGCCGTGTTCGCCGCACAAGCCTTCGATTCACGCTCCTTCGATGACGCAATTTCTACGCGCCGCAAATGGCCGCGCTCCCGATTCACGCGCCTCTCATGAGGCGCGGCCACGCGCCGCGCAAGGGCCCGCCGCCGGCCACTGGACGCCGATTATTGGGTGGACGCGCAGCCACGCGCTAGTACATTGACTTTGTATGTAATCTCGCCGCACGGCCAGTGCGGTGTGTTCGCAGCTTAACTGTATAGACTCAAAGTGTAGCATACTAAAGCACTAAAACGTGTCAAATGTTTTAAAACTTGTCTATAATTGTTCAGACACAATAATCAAAAAACCTTCATCATAGAAAAGTTACTTTGAAAGGCAAAACACTGTTTTTTAGCTTAAATGTGCTTATATCTTATTCCTTGTGTCTCCCTTCTTTACAGGATGAGTCAAATGGATGGCTCTTCTTAAATATGTGGTCGCATTTCCAATTTCTTCCACAGTTTTCTAGAAACAAGGGGTGGCACAACTTCCCCACCGGCACAACTCAGGCCACTCTCCCCTACAATTAAAACACCAATTTTATGTGAAATACTTTTATGTCATTAGATTAGCCTACATTGCTGATGCTTTTATCTAAAGCAGTTTCCCATAAATTAAATTTGACCATAAAGGTAGAATCTCAGAACAGCAATAATCACGCAAGTAGTCTAGATTAGCTTCAAATAAATGAAACTACAAAAGTGCTACATCATTTAAGTGTTACATGTAGGTGTAACATGTAAGTGCATTTTTTCTTCTCTCCTTTTTGTGCCGTTAAATAGTCATGACATCTGTAGGCTATAAACTGTGAATCATTTACATTGTTTAGAGAGAGATAGAGATAGAGAGAGAGAGATAGAAAGGGGGTGGGGGTGTTACTGCCTGATTATGTGGGGTTCAAAATAATAAATTATTACATCAAGGCTTATAAAAAATAAAAAAAACATCACATTATTGTTGTTGCATATGGGCTAAATATGTATGTCAATTTCAAGCTTTGTGGCTTGTAGCCTACGATATGAAACATTATTTTCACTGTATGATTTGGAGTGTAGTCTACTTGTAGGCTATACGACTGTTTGTGAATATTTTCATCCGGCCAAATTTGCATCATATCACATATCACTTCCACATTAGAGCAACGAGAATCTTTTTTGTAAAATGTAGCCTTGACGTAATAGGTCGCGGTGGACAGTCTCATATTTGGAGAATGTAGTACTGCAGATAGGGTCAATTAGTATGACACACATAAGACATTTTAGACCACATTGACATTATTATTTTCCCCTTAAGAATTATCCGGTTTGGCTTTTTCCTTTTAAATTCATCCACGATGGAGTGTGAAAGTCGCACCATACCAACCAACAGTGCACTCCAGTCATTAGATACAGTGGAAGTGTGGACCTTTCTCTGTGATTGTGAAATAAACAAAATAAATATAGATTGAAGACACAAGTACACTGTCAAATTGATTGAAAACCTCTTCTTATAAAGATTAATAAAGGGAATTTTGAAAATAAAGAAATAATCCAGTTTGGTTTATTCCTTTTAAATTCATCCACGATGGAGTGTGAAAGTCGCACCATCCCAACCAACAGTGGACTCCAGTCATTAGATACAGTGGAAGAGTGGACCTTTCTCTGTGATTGTGAAATAAACAAAATAAATGTAGATTGAAGACACAAGAACACTGACAAATTGATTGAAAACCTCTTCTTATAAAGATTATTAAAGGGAATCTTGAGGGACTGAATTACTCTAAAGGTCTAGGCCTCTAAAATGTTCTGATTGTAAAATGATAGTCTGATGATCAATCTGTTTTTGCAATTAATTAAAATACAAAGAACGTATCTTTATCTTTTAATTTGTCACCCATAGTCTGACAGGAGAGAGTTGACAGAGAACCAAATTGGCAGCTGAACTGTCTTCACATACTGCAGGCTTTGGGTAGCTGTTCAGCCAGGTCTGAGATGGTCCAGAGACAATCTCCTTAACTCTTTGTTACATTTGGAGAATGTAGTACTGCAGATAGGGTCAATTAGTATGACACACATAAGACATTTTAGACCACATTGACATTATTATTTTCCCCTTAAGAATTATCCAGTTTGGCTTTTTCCTTTTAAATTCATCCACGATGGAGTGTGAAAGTCGCACCATACCAACCAACAGTGCACTCCAGTCATTAGATACAGTGGAAGTGTGGACCTTTCTCTGTGATTGTGAAATAAACAAAATAAATATAGATTGAAGACACGAGTACACTGTCAAATTGATTGAAAACCTCTTCTTATAAAGATTAATAAAGGGAATTTTGAAAATAAATAAATAATCCAGTTTGGTTTATTCCTTTTAAATTCATCCACGATGGAGTGTGAAAGTCGCACCATACCAACCAACAGTGCACTCCAGTCATTAGATACAGTGGAAGTGTGGACCTTTCTCTGTGATTGTGAAATAAACAAAATAAATATAGATTGAAGACACGAGTACACTGTCAAATTGATTGAAAACCTCTTCTTATAAAGATTAATAAAGGGAATTTTGAAGATAAAGAAATAATCCAGTTTGGTTTATTCCTTTTAAATTCATCCACGATGGAGTGTGAAAGTCGCACCATCCCAACCAACAGTGGACTCCAGTCATTAGATACAGTAGAAGTGTGGACCTTTCTCTGTGATTGTGAAATAAACAAAATAAATATAGATTGAAGACACAAGAACACTGTCAAATTGATTGATAACCTCTTCTTATAAAGATTAGTAGTATAGGGAATTTTGAGGGACTGGACTATTCTAAAGTTCTTGACCTATAAAATGTTCTGATAATAAATAATAGTCTGTATTGTAATTCATTGCAAAAAACAAATTGATCATCAAAGAACATACCTTTCTCTTTTAATCTGCCACACATGAGTAGTCTGACAGTGGAGAGTAGACAGAGAATCACATTGGCAAGAAAATAAAGGATCTTACTGCTGATCTTTTTTCCCATGTTTGTTTATATCTATCTTTCGTCCTTTTTAAAACTTTTATTAACACTCAACATATAAATTTAGTTTCAAAAACAAAATACAAATCTATTTTCAAGAGACTGGTGTCTTCAGTAAGTAGCCTGTCAACAGCTCTTCACAGCCTGAAAGACTCCCTGGGGCTGAGACCATTCAGACAATAGAGGAGTGTTTAAACGACGTGTGTGAATGGGCCAGGCCAGGGCAAGCAGAGGCTGTCCCAGATATGAAATTAACACTCACACACTTCCAAGTCCACTGTTGGCAAAAGTTATGAAAATTTACCAGAAGGTATTATACATGTTTTTAAGATGATTTAAAGCATGTCCAAGAGGGGACTTGAAAAATGTCCCCTGTTAGTTTTGGAGTCCCCTGTTAGTGGATGTGTTACGATCTCAGGTTCCCTGTTGGATAGGTCGGCACACTCACACACACACACACACACACACACACACACACACACACACACACACACACACACACACACACACACACACACACTACTTTCTGTATTTTGTAATATAATATTCATACAGATGTATATCGTTCATATTGTATATTGTTTTATTTTGACACATTGTGTATTGTCTGAATAGTTGTTTGAATTATTTGAATTATTGAATTATTTGATGTTTGCTTTGGCAATATTGCTTTTTAAAAAAAGACTGTCATGCCAATAAAGCCAATTTTGAATTTGAATTTGAATTTGAATTGAGAGAGAGACAGAGAGAGACAGAGAGGGAGAGAGAGAGACAGAGAGAGACAGAGAGAGAGAGAGAGAGACAGAGAGAGACAGAGAGGGAGAGAGAGAGACAGAGAGAGACAGAGAGAGAGAGAGACAGACAGAAATCACTCCAAACCAAGAAGGCCTGTCGTCATGACAGCATTCTTAAATTAAATGATAAAATTCACACACCTCAAAAACTTAACGCAAAAAACTTTTTGTAAAAACATTGCATCGAGCATGGGTAACTTTTGTGTTTTTTGGTCACGTCTTCTTTCATACAACTATAGTTCAAAATGCACTTTAGGATATTTTTTTGACTAAACCTAGTCTGTCAATATCTATATTTATTTTTTGAAGAAATGCAAATGTTCACATAATTAGTTAAAGCAATACGTCACCCATACGGAACCGGCGTTCTATAATTTTAAAATCGCTATTATAATATAATCAATTAATTTTTACTTCCCTCAGTCTTCCCTTGGCCCAGCTGTCCCGTTAATCCTAACTCTACATTTTCCCATGCGTGATGTCACACATGGGAAAATGTATGGTGAGACAGTGAGACAGTGAAGTAGGCCTTTAAATATTGCCAAATTTGCACATTTATTAAAACATTTTTGAAAAAAAATTGTTACACGAAAAAGTATTGTTTTTAATGTACGAAATCAACTAGCATAGTTCTATGATCATATATCTAAATGTTCAAATGTTACCCTATTCAACGGCACACATCTTGCCTTAAACATCCCAAAGGTTCTAAATCATTTTGTATTACGCAGATAAAGGCTCTGTATCTCTGTGTGTCTCTCTCAGTCTTGGTCCATTGAGCAGCTGACTGTGCTTGGTTAGCTCTCCTCCGCTGCCCTCTCCTGGTCACTCTGCATACTGTAGAATAGAAGATAATGAAACATCCACCTTGCGTTCCAATCCCCATACTATCTACTATTTAGTATGGTAGAAAAAAGATGTAGGATGTTTCTTGTAGGCAAGAAATAGATTAGATAGATTCTTGTGGGCAAAATTCAGTATGGTTAGAAATACCCTGATGTCTACTACATCCGGACGAGATTGTTTTACTGTTGAAAACAGTGTGAACCTGAAGTGACGTCACATCGATGGAGCCTCCATATGAAAACAAATAGGGATGCAACGGATATAAAAGCAAGAGGCAAGATCAAGGCGCAATGTTATGATGAAATAAATAAGTAAAAGTATGTACCAATTGTAGGCATACTGCATTCTAACTAGATTATTTTTATGATCAGATGTATTATGTAGACTAGAAATAAAGAAAGAGTATGAGATTTGGAACGCAGGGATTGTCTTATTGCATTCTGCTACTGCTGGAATTCTACAACGTTTTGAGGAAGTGCTGATTTCACAGTGGAGCAGTGTTGGAGGTTCTGTCTGTTCTTTGTGTCCTCCTAAGAGGTCTGGTGTCACTTTACTTAGTTAGCCATTCTTAAGAGGATTTGAAACTGTTGGAAACCCCATTTATACATATACATTTCATTATATGTGTATCTTCATTAATATTGAATATCAATGAAAAGTTCATTTTTTACTGTAATATAATACAAAAAGTTAAACTTTCATTTATTCTAAATACATCTACAATAAGCATTTTTCTTCACATTCCTGTATTTTAAATCCTTTGTTTGATTGGCCTCATGTAACATAATGTACATAATGTAATATTTTGAGATGCTGGATTTTTTAAATTCTTGAGCTGTAAGCCGTAATCATCAAACATGTGTGTGTGTGTGTGTGTGTGTGTGTGTGTGTGTGTGTGTGTGTGTGTGTGTGTGTGTGTGTGTGTGATCCAGGAGCTCAGAAAGTTGGTAGAACATCTAGCCCTCTGTGACTTTTAGAGTGAACTCATTATTCTCCATCTCCACCTACTCTCTCCTCCGTCCCTTCCTTCACTTCAGATATTTGGTCTGACAGTCAGGTTACCGGGCAGCAGAGCCCCGCTGTGCCAAAAGCCATCATGTCACACACACACACACACACACACATCTCTCTCTCTCCGTCCACCTGAGAAGGCAGGGCCACCCTAATCATAAATGTGGTCAGAAGCAGCGCACACACAACACACACACACACACACACACACACACACACACACACACACACACACACACACACACACACACACACACACACACACACACACACACACACACACACACACACACACACACACACACACACACACAACACACACACACACACACACACACACACACACACACACACACACACACACACACACACACACACACACACACACACACACACACACACAACACACACACACACACACACACACAGGGGCAGCAGGTCTGGAGGATTCTGGGTCAGGCCTCAGGAGGTCTGATGAAGATGAGGTAGGACACCGACACTGGGGCCTCTTTACCGCTCGCTGGTCAGCACACACCACTGTGCCTGGACACGTGTGTGTGTGTGTGTGTGTGTGTGTGTGTGTGTGTGTGTGTGTGGTGTGTGTGTGTGTGTGTGTGTGTGGTGTGTGTTGTGTGAGTGTGAGGGGATCAGGTCTGATCTGAGGTGATTTTTGGCGTCTCTCTGCCCTCTCGGAGCCATCTCCTGACAGGCCGTCACACCATAAAGTCCAGGGAGATTGTGTGTGTGTGTGTGTGTGTGTGTGGGGGGGGGGGGGGGGTTATCCAGTGCATGTCTGTGGCCTGGTATGAAACTCTGCGGATACTGTTTTAGGAGCCATGCTTAATTGTTTTGGCATATTCTGGTGACATGCTACACTCAGAGAAGCAATGGGCACAACATGTCCCAGCGTTATTGGCTGCGGCTACACTGCTGCTGCTGCTTACTTTACATCCTGTAATCCAGATGCTCTAGTCCAGTCTTACTGTACACATGCATTAACATGGTGTATGTTCATTTCAGGTAACATGTTTAAATCTATGCAACAAATGGCTTCATGCACTGCTACACTTAATAGTGTCTTAACCAGGCGCATTTGAACATTATTCCACATCTAATGTTAAATATAAGAGGCATTCTTTTTTTTGTATTAGTGAAACAAGTGTGTGTGTGTGTGTGTGTGTGTGTGTGTGTGTGTGTGTGTGTGTGTGTGTGTGTGTGTGTGTTGTGTGTGTGTGTGTGTGTGTGTGTGTGTGTGTGTGTGTGTGTGTGTGTGCGTTTTAGAGATGGAGAAGGGCAGTCTATTGAGTATGTGTATGCACACAATGCATACAGTATGTGTCAGTATAGGGCAGTTGTTTTACAAAAGCAATATGAAGAGAAGAGGACAGTAAAAGATCAAATAAAGCAAAGTGCCTGGTGCCTCTGCTCTGTGCTCACATGTATCCATGGCCCTCACAATGTCAGGTGACAGGACATCTTAACTTTAGATGTGACTCCTGTTCACACTGAACTTGGAAAGAGTATACGTTCAAATATTTCTGCATTTTTGCTACAAATGGCATACAACACAAAGCAAAAGTGGTGAAGAAATGGTTAGGGGACAAACACATTAACACGCGCGCACACGCACAGCGCACAGCGCACACACACACACACACACACACACACACACACACACACACACACACACACACACACACACACACATGACAATGAGGAGTGCTCTTGGCTTCCATCAGCTGGAGAACAGCAGATCCATCAACGCCTGCCACATGCAAAACAAGGACTGCAGATTTTGTGCTTGCCTATGTGTGTGTGTATGTGTGTGTGGTGTGTGTGTGTGTGTGTGTGTGTGTGTGTGTGTGTGTGTGTGTGTGGTGTGTGTGTGTGTGCGCGTGCGTGCCTGTGTGTGAGGGACTCAGATGTCCTCCAGTGCAGACACCCCATGTTGTGGGTATTAGAGCTAAAGTAAGTGATTGATCTGTTTTTTTCTAACATTTTGGGGACTTCTGGGTATTGTAGTTTGAGTGTGTAAAAATGCTATCTTTATTACTCGTATGACCTTAAATACATGTACAATTCATAGAATTCATAGAATTCATAGAAGGAAGCAATCAATTCATAGGCCTAAAGAGAACCTGCATTTAGAATAAAAAATGTGGCCAGTTGGGGGAACATATACAAATATAGCCTGCTATGTTGTTGCTCATTATAAACAGTGTCCAACCCACATCCTTTTTTATTTTTTTGCAGAAAATCAGTGACAAGCTGCCATTTAACTAAAGCTCCCCTTGTTTGAGAGACGTAGGCTACAGTAAAGCTCAGACTACATAGAAAAGGAACAATAAGAATGTTTTGATTCCAAGCTGGAACCCAGCTATATGACTATATTCTCTCTCTCTCTCTCTCTCTCTCTCTCTCTCTCTCTCTCTCTCTCTCTCTCTCTCTCTCTCTCTCTCTCTCTCTCTCTCTCTCTCTCTCTCTCTCTCTCTCTCTCTCTCTCTCTCTCTCTCTCTCTCTCTCTCTCTCTCTCTCTCTCTCTCTCTCTCTCTCTCTCTCTCTCTCTCTCTCTCTCTCTCTCTCTCTCTCTCTCTCTCTCTCTCTCTCTCTCTCTCTCTCTCTCTCTCTCTCTCTCTCTCTCTCTCTCTCTCTCTCTCTCTCTCTCTCTCATCTCTCTCTCCTCTCTCTCCTCAAAATACATTTTAAACTCATTGAGACTTACCTGGTTAAATAAAGGCTAATAAGATATATCATGTGAAAAAACATAATACGAGGACGTTTTTCGTGCTCTTGGCTTTGCAGCACATGTGGAATTGATTACCTGAGAGCTTCCAGGATACACTGGCATACACAGTGTTATCACATGCTATTCTGACAGTGTATCCAACCTCTATCCAGCAATGTATTATTTACATGAAACACAGAAGATTTTTTTTTGGTATATAATGTATAACTCACCAATCAGAATATCTAGAGTGCAGTAAAATGTTAAATACAATGTTAAATGGACTTGACTAATATAGCGCTGATTTTCTCAACCCCAAAGCGCTTTACATTTCTTACCACATTCACCCATTCACACAGTATTTGTATAACCTTAGCTGAAACAGTGTGGCCATGCATGCGGGAGTGACTTTATCTGTGAATTGTGTACTGTATGGAGGCTGTTGGTCAACATAGTGATGTGATGATGCTACCGATGCTAGCAGGGCACGCAGTGTATTCCCCAGGGCATGTGTGTGCTGTCTGGAAACCACAGTGGGCTCCTAACAAATGAGCCTCTCTCTTCCACCAACTATTCTCCTTGGTGAGAAATTATCCTGGAAAGGGTTAACCCCCCCAGCCCTCAAGACACACAAACCCACACACACAGCCTCATTCTCACTCTCCTCTACCACTTTGGCTGCCCCTGACTTTGCTTGCCTCTATATACACAACACACACACACACACACACACACAGCTCCATCTCCACTGCAGCCCATTTGCAAATTATCTGGTTTGTCTGCATATTGTCAGCCACAGCCGGCCCGGCCATTCATCACCTGTCTGCGCCTGGGAGTGAACCTCCACACTTAATTGTTCCCTCTCTGACCTGGAGAATATAGAGTGATGTTCCCCTCTCCCTGAGCGGAGAGATGGGGACCAACAGAGAGAAAAAAAGGCCTTTTAGATTTAAATCAAATGGAGTTAAGGCAACGTTGTTGGTCACTCTTCTTTCTCTTTCCATTTCTCTCTCCCTCGCTCCATCTTTTTTTGTGTTTCTAGGTCAGATAACGAAGAAGGGAGAGGAAGAAAAAGAGAGACAAGGAGAGGAGGATGGACATGTAATCCTGCTTCATAGGAACTGCTCCATCATAGTGTGTAATCTAAAGGCCTGAAAGCTGGTGTGTGTGTGTTTGTGTACCTGTACAGGTATCTTTGTGAGGACTTTAGCATTGAACCACCGGAGTGAGGACATATTTGGAAAGTGAGGACATTTTGCCCAGTCCTCACTTCTTCAAAGGCCTGTTTTAGGGTAAAGACTAGGTTTTAAGGTTTATGTTAGAATTAGGCTAGGGTTGTTGTGAGGGTTGGGGTTAGGCATTTAGTTTGGATGGTTAGGGGGCTAGGGAATACGACATTACGACAATGAGGGTCCTCACAAGGACAGAACAACAACAATGTGTGTGTACCTGTGCACACAAGAAAAGTAGTAATAATAATAATAATAATAATTGATAGGTTTTATATAGCGCTTTATTGCCTAGGCACTCAAAGACGCTTTACAGAGTTCCTGGTTCAATTCGTTCACACACAGTCATACCGGTGGTGGTAAACTACGAGAGTAGCCACAGCTGCCCTGGGGCAGACTGACGGAAGCGTGGCTGCCATTCAGCGCCAACGGCCCCTCCGACCACCAACTCAAACATACAGCAATCATACACATTCACACAAGGCAAGGTGGGTGAAGTGTCTTGCCCAAGGACACAACAACCATGACACAGGCGGCCGGCGGGAATCGAACCGCCAACCCTTGGATCGTTGGCCAACCCGCTTAACCACTTGAGCCACAGTCGCCCCAACATAGTCTTTTCCTATATTAGTTTTTTTGTGGTTCTATTCAATACCTACATTAAAGTGTAAACCAATGTATAACTACATCATTGCCTTGACAATACGTTATGGTCTTATGCAGTCTACAGGCATATGGCAGATGGTGTGACAGCAATGCACTTACCTGTCAATCAGCTTCAATTCCACACTCACTTACTGACATGCTAATGGCCTGACATTAACCTGCCACACCGGTAAACACTAGCATGACAATGGTGCACTCCTGCCCCGTGGCTGCTGCTGCCATTGTGTATTAATATGGATGACAGTTCATAATTCATGGGGCACTGGATTACTTGGTGAGTGCTGGTCCCATGGCCTGCTCTCCCAGCACTGACACAGTGAGCGCTAACAACACTGGACATGCTCGCCGCTGCCCATCCCAATGCCTATTATAATAATATATTCAAGGATTAAAAGGGCTTTTTATCTTAGAAACCCATGAATTATGAATGGGACATTTCAAAATTTAATTGCACAGAATTAAATGATTCAAGATAATGTTTTTTTTTTTATAAATATATAAATTGGTAATAGGACCAGGGGCAAAGAAAGGGGACAGACATGAAAAAAAAACTGATTACTCCAACAAAAGGACAAGGGAGTGTAAAAATAAAGGAGAGAAGGGAGAAGGTTATAGATTCAAAGTTGGAAAAACAACACTACACGCAGGAGGTGAGAAATGAGATGAAGTTTAATCTCTGACAGCTTCAGGACAATGTTCCTTTAACTAGCTTGTATTGTGTACACTCCATGTCTTCTTAATTCTACAGAAAAGCCAGAACTACAGATATACAGTGAAAATGTGAGGGGGCCCTACTCAGCTGGATAGCAATGTATCCGCTAAGGACTGGTTGCGTGTATGGTAAAAGCTTTCATGCTCTCTCTCCGACACACTCACACAAAACACACACACACACACACACTATGGTACAGAAGTCTTTAGAAAAAAGCAGCAAACAGATTGAATGTTACCAATAAGGTTGGTAAAAAGTACATGATTGCATTAAAAAAATACAGATTTGTGATGGAAAAAAGTGCTCAAGCCACCGGAAAAGACAAGTGACACATCAAACGTGATAGAAAACAAGAGAGTTGTGTGGTACAAAGTGGTCATTAATACTCAACCTAGTTTTGGTTATATTAATGCATACCACTTTGGTTAGGGGAGGGTTGTGGCCGTGAGAATAAACCAGCTTTCCCTTGACACCAGCATCAGGCCTGTTAGCTAACCACATGGGCAAGGATGGCTAACTCTTCAATCTGTAGTGGGGTTAACTGGAGTGAGGACAACTTTAGCTGGTGGATTTGATATCAACCATGCTTAAGACAAGCTTTGCTGACACAACCACAGCTAAAACAGGCTTAGTTCAAAAATGTCAAAGAAAATAATCTGTGGTTTCTTATCACATATTTTAGGCAAAACACTTATCTCAAATAGGGGAGCCCAGGGACAGTTGTGACGCTTTATTTCAGTTTGTTGACGGTTTCCCCAACAATTTTCAGCTGAACTCCCAACGTGTAAGGAAATGATTGATTTACTTCAATATTAGATGAGAAGAATGATACAACTCTATTTACCTGTGTGTTAAGAGAGCTAAACCAGGTGATACACCTAGCTTAGCATACATTTAGGCTAGGCGAAAAACCCCTAGAACCAAAATTAAAACTTTTTTACATTTGTATTTGTCTAGTGAGAAGATACGTTTCATAATTAGCTCTAGAAATGCTAGTAGGTCTACGATTCTGGTCATTATGCTAAGCTAGGCTAATTGCCTCCTGACTCCAGCTGTGTACTTATGCACATAGAAGAGGCCGTCTTGAAAATACAGGTTTCTCAAAATGTTGAAATATTCCTTGAAATTATAACTGCACTGTTGTACATATTACTATTTGAACAAAGTATGGCTTTAAATGAAATTATTTGCATCCTTTTCAAATTTACTATTAAACTGCAAATTTGAGTTTTTCTTAATTCAAATATAATTATATATTTAAATGGGTATATGATCTATATGCAGAGCCAGTGTCATCACAGCTTTTTTTCTGATTAAAGGAATACAACTGTCCCCTTTGTCCCCCCCCCAAGTGTGGAAGTTAGTGGACTGTGAGAGGCTCAAGGCTACAAAAACATTTGTAAAAAGGATGGTCATTGACAAAATTGTCTTCTCAATGATTTTCTATAATTAATTTGCAAAAACATCTAACTGTACAGTATGGGTGAGCTCAAATGTAACAAGGGAGACAGAAGTTTACTGTAGGTTTAATGACATTTCAAATCTGTTGTATGCATTGCTCCAACTTCTCCAAACAACACACCAACAATTAACTCTATTAAGGAACAGCAGCAGTGCATGGGTCACTGTTATAACACTATATAATCCAATGCGCAAACTTTGATTTTAGAACCAGCATAGAACTTTGCAGATACCAGAGTGCATCAATCGAGAGCGTTTAGGTTCATTCTTAACCTTGAACAGTCAAAATGAGCTTCGCTAAAGGAACAATTACTAGTGATATGTGGGGTTTTCAACCATATCGAGTACACTCAAGTTTTCCAAGAGCTCTTTCTGACATCATCATTTGACCTACAGTAAATATGGCACTTTGATCACACGATGACAGGTGGGGCGAGATGGTTGAGCCAACTGATTATATTTTGTGGAGATAACTCATATCATTCATATGTAAATGTAACTTCAAGTTTTGAGTTCTACATACTAGGAACAAAGAGTAAGTTATGGCAACTTATTTTTTTTGTTCAGAACTTTTTTCAACTGTTTGAAATCCTTAGTAAGTACAACTTCACATTTGAAGTTTTTATACATATGAAATATACATTTTCAACACATGAATGATAAGTTATCACAACAAGAGGATAATTAGTTGGCTGATATGTAGGCAGTTTTTCCTTCAAACTGGTTTTAGCCCCAAAACTCAAATCTAGTGAAGAGTCTTTATTTTATTTTTTACAGTGTAAGGTAGGGCTGTATAACGTTCCTATGAAGATCATGAAATATGGTCAAAGGCTCAGTGGGTTTACCTTTACTTGAAATTATTTAATCAAACTATATAAATTATGTATTGTATGAGTCCAAGCAAAATGTTCCTGCATTGACTGTCAGGGCTTCAGACAGTGTGGGCTCTTTGTATCAGTCTCCCCTACAGTGAACAAACTAAGAACCGAATAACGGTACTTAAAAAAGGAAAGAAGAAAAAAAAGTATGCTAGGCATCATGCTGAAATTGCCTTACTTTAAGGAGAAGTTAAACAAAAAGCTTGCATCAGGAGAACTGGCTTGAACTGTCATCTTCATCATCAGTGCTGTAATATGGCTTTCTCAGGGGCAACAGTGATCACTGGGTCACTCAATCGCTCCCTCTTGGGTGACATCTGTAGATTAGCGCTGCCACGTAAACGGAGTACATTCATAAAGATTATTTTTCAAAAACACAAAATAAAAAAGAAATTATGTGTTTACTTACAAGGGCTGCGGGTATGTAATGATAACAGTTCCCATTACTTGAAAAGAAGTGTTTTTTCGTGGGCTAATGAGAACATTTAAGTTTATTTGAGTTAATTTGGTTGAAATGATTGAATCAGAAAAAAAAGGGAATAGTGGGGCAGTGGTGGTGTTGACTCAGAAGCACACCACAAACTGCACTAGAGAATATGATTGTCAACTCATACCATACTAGACATATATAGAGACAAACTGTAGTAATAAACCAACCAATTCGCAGAGTTAGAGAGATTTTGGCTTGGTGGAAATCACATTGACTGAACTGATTTTTTTCTCTTCGCATAACAAATAGCTGTTACTAGTATGTGGTGTTTACCTCCTACCTTTGCATTCTTTCTATGCTGTAGGCCTCTAGATGTGTCAATATAAGCCTACGTTTCAAACGTCAAATAAAAAACAAAAGCTTATTTTAAATCACATCCTGTTGTGCACAGAAGGCTGAGGGACACACTGGCGACACACTTTTTTAAGCTTTTTTTAAATTCTGCAGCGGACAACTAAGAAAAGCTTTGCTGGATGAACGAACAGTCGGAAAAAAATTCTGTGACTTTGAATTCAATTTTTTTTTGTCCACTTCTATATTTATGAGTCATTTAAGAGACGCAAAAAATAAATAAATAACACGGGCTGTGGCAAGTAAGTGGATGTACTTATTCACTGTTCTCTTTGGGATTATCTTCAGTTCGACTGGCACTTAGGTCGGCCACTTCCGTTTGGCCCTCCTGGGTGGGACTTCCATTGGAGTCCAAAGCTGGATCGACATCTACGCTGACGACATCCTCCTCCTGCGCCGGCTCTCCGTTAGCCTCCGTATCCGTCCCATACAAAGCCTTCTCCCCGTTCAGGAGGGGACTCTGCTCATCCATCTGGATCTCCTGGTCCTCCTCCACCTCCTCCAGCTTGCGCAGGATCATGGGAAGTTTGGCGTCGGCGTTTTCCAGCAAAGCGATGTCGCTCTCCTCGCAGCGGGGCAACGGAGCGTCCTCCTCCAACTTCTGCTGGAAGTGCAGCCGTTTGTCCCGTCCGTTGGCTGAAGCCTTCTCCAGGATCTGCTTCTCGGCCAGGCGGAGCTGGATGGCCACGCGGGAATGGAGGGACAGGTCCGATTTCTCCAGCATGGAGCGGTCCTCCTACCAGAGTCCAGAACCAGGAGATTCAGAGGGGAGGGACAGATTGAAATAAGTGTTTGTCAAATTGTTCAACATTTGTATTTATTTTACTTTCCGGAATATACCTTACAACAATACTGCCTTCCATTGTAGCCATAGAGAGGTATAAACACTAGGGGCGTCACCATGTCGGTAAGTCGGAAATCAATTAAATCATGATCATGATCTCGTTCTTCGGAAATTAAGGTGGAATCAACGATTCTAGATGGAAATGATCTGCTATGACTTATTTTCTTTTGTTTAATTTTTTGTTACCAATTGACAGGTTAATTAAGTTGTTGTTACCTTTACATTGTAAATATACTTTAATTTGGCAATTAAGCCCTATTGTGGTACACTGTAAATAAAGAATAATGAAGATTATTTCACTCATGACACCATGAAGAACTTCTTTTAAAATAAGAATTCCAAAAATAAATTAGTTATGCACAAAATCAATATGCTGAGGTTCTAGAACAAGTCTAAAAACAACAACCAAATCAAGGATTTGTCATAATAAACAGCTTTGGTTTTAGACTTGTTTAAAGGACCCTTAGTGGGGCGCCCTTGCTCAGTTGTAGGGGCCCCCCCCCACCCCACCCAGGCGGGCCAGCAGCACACCGGGTTCGATTCCCGCCACGTGTTCTCTGCATGTCACTCCCCTCTCTGCCATTTCACCTCTGTCTCTCTGCACTGTCAATAAAGCAATAAAGCATAAAATGCCCAAAATATATTTAAAAAAATAAATAAAGGACCCTTTGTATAAACTAGATTGTCTGAATCAAAATGAACCCTTGACACCCTCTGGTACCAGACACAACCTTTAAACACAACTCAAATCCCTGGTGACTGACCTCGGACGTGGTCTTGTAGGTCTTGAGCAGCAGAGCGGCTCGGGTCTCCAGGAAGGTCCACAGCTTGATCTCGTTCTCCCAGCTAACGGGGAACTCACTGTTTCCCAGGGTGAAGATCTTATTGATGGCACCTTCTCCAAGGAGGTAGTCCTTCAGTTCCTCTGAAATCACACTAAACATTAGCATATTTCCAAAAGAATCCAAAGCCCCAATTGCGTCAGGTACAATTATACCACATTTGCAACCGAGTAGTGCAGGTCGGTTTGGTACGGAACGGTAACCCTGATCTGCCTTGCGTTTTCACTGCCGACAGTAGGGGAGACCGGGGCTAGTAGGCACACTTTTTACTCTAGTGAGAATTGCTAATCACCTAAAAATTTTAAATAGTCATTCCTACATTAAATTGAAGCTTAAGGTGTTGGCTTGAAATGTGTACCCCTCACTTTTTCCATCTTATTGTAATAAAGAAGAAATTAATCATCAAAGACACCCTTACGCATTGTGACAACCAACCCCATCAAGGGGTCGGTTGTCACACACTATGGGGTTGTTTGTCACAATGTTATCTTAATGGGAATAATCTAAAAGAAGGCAAGAAAGCATAAATAAATTTGAAAGTTTAATTGCATTGTCAAGTTGACAAATGGCCTACATCACTTACTATAGCCTTGGCAGCTGGTCTAGTTTGGGATGCACTGGGTTGTTTTGATTTTGTTGCCCTTTTTTCTTTTGCATGCTAGCTGCCTTTTCCTGCTCTATTCTTTCTTTCTCTGTGGTGTCAGTGAGGATACAGCTTGACAATTTATTTCGTTATTGGGTTTCTTTTCTGGCTGCAGCCTTTGGATAACATGTGACATCCAACCCCCAAAAAAAATCTGCCGACCAACCCCAACTAGAATGTCTTGCTAGCATCAAGGCCAACAACCATCTGACAACTAATTAGTTTGCTAACCACAATCTAAACTATAGTTTACCCTTCACACTTTGTATGGGTAATCTCTCGCATGGAAATTATGATTCTGTCGACCAATCTTAATGCGACTTGGCCAGACAGTTTTGACATTCCAACGCTGTCTGGTTATATTCTGAACATTATTAATTAACACTCAACATTTCAGTTTCTGTGATAATGTTTTAAAAAAAAGTCAACATCTTTTTTCTTCCTTGGGTGTTCGATCTGGGGACTTTAACATGGCTTGGTTACATGGGAAGGTGCAAAAAAGTCATCTGCAGTGCCACGGTTGTGTGCCCACACTATTCCATAATGTCACATCTGTTAAAAAGATTCGACACATACGTGCAAGAGATGATACACACCACACACACACACAAATCCATTGGGGCCGTTTTAAAAATTAACATGCAGCAGAAAATGTGCATAATATATCAGGAGAAGGGGTCCTGAGGATGAGTCCTGTGACAGAGGAGGATGTGGCCTTTGTGGTTGGGGGATTTATGACACCGGAGCCGTTCTGCATGCCGATGAATATTGCAACCTCCCCCCCCGGTGAATTGCTCCTTCCACACACATCTGTTGGCCTGCCTTGATCAATTACCAGGCTTTGGGATGGACAGGCCTTTGCTCTTCCCCTCTCCTTCTCCTCTACAGTACTTCAACCCTCCTCGACGTCTCTTCACGGTCTTAGAGGAGCATTGGAAATGTCAGCGTCTTTGGTTTTAGAGTGTGCTAATATCTAAGGCTGCTCCCTGAATGTCCATGATTGAAATCTTCAGTCCGTGTAGGTTTTTTTTATACAAGTGGAGCCGTCTGCTTTTTATCGTATTTTGTCAATCATCGCGCGTTGCCATGACACAGGATACAAGCAAAATACTGACGTTGTCATGTCAGGCCAGTAAGTGGCGATAATAAGTCACATCAAACACCAAACAGGTCACCTTGGTAACAATTTACCCCCGTCTAACCCTAAGCCAAACCTGTCTAACCCTAACCCTGGTTTATCAAAAGCTCTGTTTTCGCTAATCTAAAACTGTGTCCACTGTTTTCGTGTAGACAGAAGGCCAAATAACTTAACTCCATTGCACTTTTCTGAGAGACAAATAGTATCACTCAGTCAACATCTTTGAATGAACAGGCATTTTCTATTCGACTCTGGAAAATTTGAAGTCGGGGGCAGCCATAATAACTAGGTTGGTGGCTTTGAGGATCCACAGGGAATGCTCTGCTGCTGGTGGTATTTCACAGTGTGTGTGTGTGTGCTTGCGTGTGTGTGTGCGTATGTGATCCTGTCAATGTCTTACCCTCCGTCATGCAGAAGACTCTGAGGAAGGCTAGGAGCTGGGCTGAAATGGGCGGTTCATTACAGTGCAGAGCAAAGATACAGGACCTGAAAACATACAGGGCAACATGTTAGCAATAAGACAACAAACGCATCATAGAATACCTGAGCATGTGTTGTGCATCGTTTACATATATACATATGTAAAATAAAGTTAGCAGGGACAACTCATTTATTAGCCTCTCAAGCCTGTAATTCACATGGTGACGATTAACTGACGGCAGTACCAAACTGCAGACTTAAAGGAACAGTTCAACTTTTAGGAAAATGAACTATTTTGCTTTCTTTCTGAGTGTGAGATGAGTACATTGATTTTATCATCATATTTTAGTCTAATCTAACAAAGCTTTCAATTGGTATCACTGTCCTGTAAGTACGACGGGCCACTGAGGATTTTTTATTTATTTTTTAACTTGATGAGAAAAAGGGGCGCCTTTAGCTCAGTTGGTAGGGTGTCCCCCCCATGGGCCTCGGCCAGCAGCGGACCCGGGTTCGATTCCAGCCCGCGGTCGTTCTCTGCATGTCACTCCCCTCTCTGCCCCATTTCAACTCTATCTCTACACTATCAATAAAGCATAAAAATGCCCAAAAAATATCTTATGAGAAAAAGACGTGGAGACTTGAAGATATTATATAGCAAGTATTAATGTACGACATTGGATCCTATCGAATCTTACTCTTGTCCTTCTAGTGTCTTTCTAAAAACACAATATGAATGTTGCTGTGTGAAATATTTCTCAGGACAGAAAATACATGAAACAAGAAGTGTTGATCCAGAAACTGAGCGGAGTCCATTCCCCCATCATAACATTACACATTGGAGGTCATTTTGGGACAAGACAATATTTTCTCCCATTTTTTTTTTTTCAACCAAGTGATAGATAGTGGCAATGGGCAGCGCTGGGGTTGACGTTATTACACACACCATACAAACGCATTACGGCTGCCTTGCACTGCTTCTATTCAATTAACCCCCTCTGTCACATTCTGTCAGTGAAGGACGAGAATAGTTTAAATAAAATTGGAAAGATCTGTTCTAAGATCACTGGAATCCAGCTTGAAGAGCACACGTTCATTGTGGAACAAACATGCAGTCCAGAAAGCTAAATGCATTATCAGTCAGCCTGACCATGTCCTCAGTGAGGAATTCACTGCTTTTTACTGAGAGACTGTGGAACTGTGAACTAAATTGCCCTTCTTGGGACAAATTAAGTTTTTCTGATTCTGTCCACTGCTCCAGCAACACTAAACACACTAAAGGGACGGTTTTTTTTTGTTGGTAGAAACTGCTGTTATTGTTGGTGCTAATTACAAAGTTGTACGTCAAATGAAAGGGGAGTTGATTTCCACGTTTTAAAAAATGGGAGTTAGATAATAGCGAGGCCTCCGCACTAAATCCGAAAGTCAGTTTTCCCTTTGAAAAATGATCTAGGGAGCGTATCTGTCAGTTTAATAGAGCGACGCCGCAACAACGGGGATTGTTTCATTTAATTTTCCTACTGTTGAGATTTAGAACTGTCATCAATAAGAGATTAAAAAGGCGTCTGATTAAAAATGCCCGAGCCGGAGAATGCTGCATAAAATTAAGGGGGGGGGGGGGGGGCTAATGATAAAATGATTAAGCTTCTTGGTGATGAAAGTGTGTGAAGGCGGATGGTAAATTGAATACTTGGTGGGGAAGGGAAAGAGAAGAGAGAAAGCTGCTGCAACATTTATATTGTGTTTCAATTAGGCTACGAAAAGGGGGGAGGAGGGGGCTAATTGCTGAAACATCTACTGTTGGAAGACTTAAGAGTGTACCGCGGCTATGTGAAAAGGTGCACGGAGTTAGCAGTGAGCCTGAAGCGCTCCTTGACCCATATTAAAAAAAAAGCTTTACAGGGCTCCCACACATTTTAAAAACTTTCCCAAAACGTTCAGTTAGTTCCAAACAGTTTCCCAGGCCTAGTAAACAGTTGTTGGAACCTTTGAGTGACTGTATAAGAGCATGCAGTGTCTTGTAGAAGCTTTTTCAACAGTGAGCGGGATAGACTGGTGGACCTACGCGGGGATCCCGGCCCTGGACAGCACTTCGGCCTTCATGGCGTAGAGGCGTTCACTCTTGCTGACGCCCAGCTTGATCTTGACTCTGTCGTGGGCGTTGTCCTGGAAGAAGAAGCCGTTGTGGATGACAAACTCGCCGTTGGATCTCGTGCCGTAGAAGATGTAGATCTGCAGGGAATGGAGAGAGTGGGCAGCATTGGGGAAGCGTTTATTAGGACAGTTTTATTTGATCGCATGCGTTAAGTTAGCAGCTTCTTCTGAGGAAGATCCAAAAGAAGCACAGCTTTTTTAGACCCTTTGTCCCATAGGTTTCGCTCCTATTTACAGCCTCTGTCACTGTGATAGCTTGGCATGTGGTACAGTACATTGTTATTTTTTTTCTGAATTATGTTTTGCTAATTCAGGATTTGACAATGGAGTGCAGTTGTAGCCCACTCTGTGTTACACACAGAAAATGCATTAACACATATTCAAAATTAAAATTGGAATAGAATTAAATTAGAAATAGCCCCTGGTGGTTATATGGGTCTGTGAGGCATACCATTGCCGAACACTGAAAATACAGTGGTGGTAGGCAATGCTTTAAAGAAGGTAAAGCCCCCAAAAAAGCTACAATACGGTACAACGTCACTGCGATCGCAGTAACCTTTGACCTCCAAAATCAATTCAGTAAAACTTTGTGTCAGAGTCGACATTTGTGGAAACTTTGAATACAATCCCTGGCCTTGGGCTAATGCTGGGCGCAGGGATAAAAATAAAGAGGATGTCCAGTTGATTGTGATTTGGTATCAATCTTGCCAGCTGAAAGGATCTAGAGACTTTGAAAGAGGGCTCATTGTTGGGACAAAGATGGCAGGAGCTTCAGTCACAGACTCCACTGGCTGGGAAGGGAAGCATGGATGGACCGTTTCTCTCACATCCCCACTATAACCTTACTTAGATGCTCTGTCTGTCTGTCTGTCTGTCTGTCTGTGAGGGAGTGTTCACCTGTTCGTTCTCCTTGTAGTCCTGCAGGGCCACACACTCACAGCGGTCGTCTCCAGGTTGTAGCCAGTGGTGATCTAAAGACCAACACATTTTTACTAATTCAACCCTTTGATGCTCATCAATCCACAATGGCAGGTGCATGCTTTTACTGGTGAATTGTTTTCCACTGACATATTCATACTGTATATGATGGAAGGAGTCAACATTGTACATACATACAGTACAGGCCAAAAGTTTGGACACACCTTTTCATTCAATGCGTTTTCTTTATTTTCACGACTATTTACGTTGTAGATTCTCACTGAAGGCATCAAAACTTTGAAGGGACATATGGAATTATGTACTTAACAAAAAAGTGTGAAATGACTCTTAAATAGGTCTTATATTTTAGATTCCTCAAAGTAGGCACCCTTTGCTTTTTTGACAGCGCTACAAACCCTTGGTGCTCTCTCAATGAACTTCATTAGGGAGTCACCTGAAATGGTTTAGCAAAGAATTCCACATGTGTTCATTCAAAGTTTTGATGCCTTCAGTGAGAATCTACATTGTAACTAGTCATAAAAATAAAGGAAACGCATTGAGCGTGTCCAAACTTTTGGTCTGTACTGTATACAATGTTTGTAAGTGTGTGTGTGTGTGTGTGTGTGTGTGTGTGTGTGTGTGTGTGTGTTTGTCAGATTGTAGGTTTGTGTGAAAGTGTGTGTAGGCATGTTAGGGTATGTATTTGTGTGTGTTTTGTGTTCGAGTGTGTTTTGCATGTGTATGTATGTGCGTCTGTGCATAGATGTGTGTGTAGCAGTGTGTGTGCGTCATAAAGGCTTTACCAGTCCGTTGGTGTGGTTACACATGTCCCAGAGGGGGATGAGGGCCAGTGTGACCCGGCTGCCGTCCTCAGTGGGGATCTGGTTCTGACGGGTCATCACCGAGGAAACCGCCCACCTGTCACATGACAATCAACCAATCAGGGCTTGGTTACAGTTCATTTATTTACCGCACACACAGTGTGTTTACATGCAGACTCGTAATTGGGTAAATAAACAAATAAGACTTCAACAGGACTTGTAAAATTTATGTAAACACTTTTATCCTATCTACTTTGCACACAAATCGGAACATTAACGGACAAGTCGGATAAGAACACCTGGATAACTCGTTCATAGTCGGCATTCTACCTGCATGTAAACAGGATCGCACATCGCACAGTTGCGTTCTGCGCTTGCTCAAGATTTCCCTGTCGGGGATTTCACAATAAAGTCGAAGGAGACGACGTAATAAATAGTAGTGTTGTTGCCTCTATGGTTGTTGCCGGAAAGGAACCGGACGTGGCTCTATAACCACTTGTTGAAATGGCCACTGCGCCACCTAGCGTAGCGGAGTCAGCCATGATCCGGCAATTTATAGAATATTTGAAAGGCCATGTATACTCAGACAAGTGACGCAGTCCGTTCGAGTGGCACATTCGGTATATGTCTTAATCCAATCTTGTTGTCCCATGTAACCGCACTCAGTCATACCACCTCTTTGCTCCATCAACAGTGCTATTGCCAAAGAGGGAGCAGGCTTGCATCAGAGGAGAATGGAGAGGATGACAGGGAGAGTAGAGCGCAGAGACGGAGCAATATGAATATATATATGAAGGAATAATTCATCACCGGCCCACTTTCTCTCCTCCTTTCAGCATGCAATCATTTAGCTTAATGAAGAAGTGAGGGTCAGGACTACTTGGGTGTTGTGCCATGTGGATCTCAATCAGTTATCTGTCACATTGTAATGACATCAGAACACAAACAGTCATTTTTGGAACGAAGGCAGAGGGATCAAATGGTGCTTTTCCACCGCACATGTAGCTCTACTCAACTCAACTCGACTCAGCTCAACTTGGTTTGGGTCGTTATCCACCGCAAATAGTACCTCCTGAACGTGGGCGGGGTCGTCATACAAAGGGGCAGAAAGCCGGAGCTATTCTCCGGAACCAAGTAGCAAAGCAGAAATTACGAGTTGTTGTACTATTAACTGAACCAACCGGCAAAGATACGGATGGAAAATGTTTAAGGAATAGCCCCCTTGTATCTGTTTGCTAAAAGAAGTAGAAGAATATTGCGACGGGCCATTAAAAAGGGAGGATTGGTGTCCCGATTTCGGGATGCGTCACGTACATCCCTATGCATGTAAACACGGCCATCATAGAGTTGACTGTTTTGAGCTTGCTTCAGGATACGTGTTTGCAAATGCAAGCTGTGTCTCAGCCTGAATAATTTATTGAGGTAATCAGTGCAGTCCGAGGCTTGTAATGTAATTGCTCGCTATCATTTCTGTCCCAGCCGGCTACTATAGGCAAGCTGCCCAACATGTCTCCTCTCCTGTCGTGTACAGTATGTTTAAAGTCACATCCATAACAACCAACACAACTGGGTGAGCTTAGCGAATACATGGACATTTCATTACGTTTTTTCGGAACTGTGATGCAAATCAAATGAAAGAGAGCCAGAGAAGACTGCACGAGGCGATACAAAATACACTCGAAAAGTCCTGGAGAGTTTGGGAGAATATACAAGAGAATGAAGCCGCTAGTCTCTGGCCAAGTTGAGTCGAGTTGAGCTGATACCACGCAGCACCAAAGCGCCAAAAGAACACAAGCAGTTGAACAGTTGAAAAAGCGATTCACTTGAAAAAACAATGTTCACTTGAAAAAACAATGTTTTTTCAAGTGAACATTGTTTTTTCAAGCACTGGTCTAATAAAAGAGGGGCAAAATGTGCATATAGGTGTTTATTTGCCTAATGTTTGTCTGTATATTACTCCTATACAACCATCTTTATCAGAAATGATCTCAATATCTCATATATTCTTTCAATACCCTGAACTAGAAATCTTAACTTCTAAAGCATCTACATCAACTCAACCTTACAGAATCATATTTAGCACTATTCTGAAGCTTAGTACAGAAAGGATTTTTCACAAATTGTTAATTAATCTGATTTGTGAGAAGAAAAAAAAATCATGCTGAAGATGCATTATTGGACATGTACATAAAAAAGGCTGTAATCAACTGGCAAAGTTTCATGATGATATCTATGTTAAAAAAATGTACCCCATAACCTGCAGTGCCTGGCCTTACAGGAACAGCTCCCATAAACATGTAGAGGAACAATGTATGTGAACAATCTAAAATAAAGGGCCCATTTCAACACACACACACTGACCTGTAGTCATCAAATGTGAAGCTGTCCTTCAGGGGCAGTTTGCTGGCGGCCGGATGAGTCTGGGGACGGAGGGAAGAAAGGAGGACGAGAGGAAATAAAGAGAGAGAGAAAAAAAACACACAATTCAGAATGAGGAATTTCATTAAACAGGTATTGGAGGGGGAGGGGGGGGCTGGGTGACAGGGGACGCCTAACAAGGACTGTGTAGAAAGGGGACCACCGCTGGGCCGCGCATGTGTGTGTGGTCCGTTAGTGCAGTGTGACACTCGCCCTCGCACATACATCACTGTCAACTTAATTTGTTGTGGCCAGCAGCCATCATAAATCTGCCTCATCAATTGGTGTGTGTGTGTTTGTGTGTGTGTGTGTGAGAGAGAGAATGTCAATGCAACCGGTTTCTGCATTCAAAGCTACAGACGCCTTCTAGCTGGCCATGCAAAGCGTCCTGAGCTTAGGAAAATACAGAGACAAACTCTATTCCATATATATATAGTATTGGACCTACACTCTGCAGGCGGTCGCAAGCACAAGTCTGAAATGCTAATGTTGCTAAGTTACTGCTGGATGTGAAATATAAGCAACTGTTTGCTGTATGCTCACGTGGCATATGCTGCTGACATTTTGGTTCACTTCAGCAACTGATTCAGACCAGAGGAAAGGATAGGTGTGAAAGAGAATCCAACCTGGTCAGAAATGAACCAATGTGTCATTCTGGAGCAAACCATCAGATGCGAATACGCCCTAAGATACCCATTAACCTCATCCACAGGGTGGTGTAGAATGGCCCTAGAGAGTTAAGGGGGTCCACCCAGTAACCATGATGTTGCTGGTTGGATCCCCGGCACCGGACAGGAGGGTGTTCGTGGTAAAAGTAGAGGTGGCTGCTATTACATCTACGGTGCCCACTATCTCTACCATCGTGTCCTTGACCAAGGCACATAACCCCAAACTGCTCCAGGGGCGCTTGAACTATGGCTGACCCTGTGCTCTGACCCCCTCCGAAGTGGAAAACTTGAGAGGGGATATGCAAAAAATACATTTCAATGTGCCCTGTGTACTAAAATAGAATTAACCTAACTAACTTAACACAGCTTAAGTTAGAAGTAGTACTTCTATGTAGAAGACGTCCAAAAAGACACCATAGCTGCTTAATAATTCATCATAAAACTGGCCTCGGCAATATGGGCTGGAAAAATGATTGTGTCATTTTGTTTTTGTCCTTATGTGTTGTATTTTTGTAGTTATTTTTTTTTTCAACCTCAACCTGCCAGGGACTACAGGTGAAAATTAGCCTGCATGGCTAAATCTGGCACATTTACATGTTGAACTTTGGTGATCATGTTTATCAATGTGTGCTGTCCCTTCTAAATAAAGAAATCTAAAATCTAAGAGAGAAGAGAAATGCCCGACATCCAGACATATTCAGTTACAGATTCACTGAGGGGCCAGCAGGAGATGGACACATGGGTGTAGAAATCAAACACACACACAGTCCTGCACACTGAGCTCTATATGCATTAGCATCCTAAGACAAGGGTCATCCATCATGTCCCACTTTGGAGAGAGGTGTGTGTGTGTGTGTGTGTGTGTGTGTGTGTGTGTCCAGAAAAGCAGCATTACTGTACATACATAAAGAACAAATATATTTAAATATATCTTTTATAAGAGCAACGTTTATATAGTTTATGTATATATTTTGTTTTTAATTTTTATTTCACATAATGGCAATGTTAACACCTGTTGACAGTAATTGATTGATTGAGTGAGTTACAGAGAAGAGAGAGAGAGAGGGGGAAAGAGAGCGCTAGAGAGAGAGAGCATGCAAGAGAGAGAGAGAGAAAGAAAGAGCGGTTTTTGAGGAAGGTACATTCAGGTCAATTCAATTCAAAGCCAATGTGACAAGCTAATTTTCCAGCCCGGTCATCTGAGGAGGTAGGGACAGAGCGAGGGGGCTACATGGGGAGGGGGGGCACGTGTGTGTGTGTGTGTGTGTGTGTGTGTGTGTGTGTGTGTGTGGACAGGAAGATATATCAAAGATGAGGGGACAGGACACGCACATACAACTCCATGAGCCTTCCTTGCTCAGTCTCCATCTCAAGCTGTGTGTGTGTGTGTGTGTGTGTGTGTGTGTGTGTGTGTGTGTGTGTGTGTCATGAGAAAATCACCTCATTCTAGCATCCAAACCTCACCATTCACCCCAGTACAATGCTGCCTTTACTGTGATTCTGTAAACCCCGACATGTTACAACGTTTCTCTTTCTTGCATTTAAATGACTAAAAGCACAACTTATATTTCTTTTCTCCCCTATCACCAACATGTGTCCAGATGATATGAAATCTGTAATAGATATTTTGTATTCGACTTGTCATACTTGGTGCCAAGTATCAACAACATACCAAGGAAACTGGCCCTGCGTTCCAAATCACATACTTTTTCTTTTAACTACACTACATACTAAAGTACAGAAGAGTTTTAGGGCCACAGGAGAGAAAAAGAAAATAGATAAGGAAGATTTTCTTTTTCATTATGTTGAAAAAATGTCAAAAATAAAGACGAATACTCAAATACTTTTGAAGTTAGTTGGGCATTTATGTATTTTGAGCATACTACAATTGACTTGCATTGAATTGGGACATCCTAAATCTTTTTCTGGCATACTAAATAGTAGGGAAGTATGGAGGATTGGAACGCAGGGTGGGATTCTTCTGCGGTCTGGCCATATACAATAGGGCATTAACATTACAACACTCCCACCTAGGGAGTCCAATGAAATTGCATTGTAAAATCTTTTTCAAATAGGAGGAACCAAAAGCAAAAAGCTTTAGTTACCACTTGCTTTAAAAGAATGCTGTTCATCTAACCAATAAAAGCTTTAAAATATCGTAAAGCGATGATCTAATGACACAAAACTTAACAGACATATACCATTCAAAACACAGATATAAGGCCTGTTATCTTAACATATCAAAACATCCATTGAGATGTATACGCCATCATCTGTGTGTGACTTCAGAGGGGGGCAAGACTGATCAAAGCTGAGCTGACATTTCATCAGTCTTCACATTAACAATGGGACATTTGCATATATTTCAGATTACTATATCCCACAATCTGTTGTCTGGCCCTGTTAACCAATATTTCATCATATAACCATTATCACCCTTTTGCTATATCTTCTTCCCAGTTGTGGGAGTATTACACTGGACTGAAAAAAAGGCTTTGTGTTTTTAATAGAAAAAAAAATCACAAACTTCAATCTTGTTTGACACGTTCTTAAATTGAATTTGCATAACGCTGATCTTGATGTGTAAAAACGGCATAGTGAAGTGATACATCACATTATGATTGAAGAAGTTTATATGCCAGTCAAAATCAAAATGAAGGACAATCGGTGACCATAATCCTTAAAGGTGCAGTAAGCAGAATGGTCAGTTTAGCTAACTTCCTGTCAGTACTGCAGTTAGCAGTCCCCTCCCTCGTCCCCACGTCACCACATTAATGCACCGCGGTCTTCAAGCAGCGAGTTATCTAGCATCATCTCAGATCCATAAGTGTGATGAAACATTATAAAAACCATCAAAACAGACATTGGGAAGGATTTTTACCTACTCCGCCATTGTAGGCGCATAGACATTCACTTATCTGTGCTCTGCACGTGCACCGGCAGTGAGACGGTGCGGTTTGTAGCGTTCTCTCTTCTGATTGGTTATCAGTAGTGGATCCCAGAAGAGTTTTTTTGCCGATTACATGCAGAGCGGGTGACAGAGATCGGCTTTATGAAACGCGCACACTATGTAAGTGATCACTGTATGAATAAAGAGCGATTTAACACTTATATTAACATAAATAAACCGCTTACTTCACCTTTAAGCTCAGCCTGCTATACCATCAGACCATCTGCCTTCACTTCCACTTCTGATCTTAATGTCAACCGGAGTTCCAATCCCCATACTATCTCCTATTTAGTCTGGTAGAAAGAAAGATTTAGGATGTCCCGATTCTTGTGGCCAGATTTAGGATGGTTACAAATACCTGGATGTCAACCGCATCCGGTGGAGATTGTTAGTGTTGAAATCAGCATGCCATTTGGGTGATTCTGACCCACAATCCAGTGCTCACCGGAAGTGCCGTCACATCGACGGAGCCTCCGTATGAAAACAAACAGGGATGCAACGCATATAAAATCAAGAGGCAAGATCAAGGCGCAATGTTATGATGAAATAAATAAATAAATAAATAAAAAGGTATGTCCCAAGTGTATGCCTACTGCATCCTAACTAGATTATTCTTATGATCAGATTTAGTATGTAGACTAGAAATAAAGAAAGAGTATGCGATTTGGAACACAGGATCAGTTTCCACAGCATAAAGCGTGTAGTGGTTCCTCTGATTGTATATCCTGTCCCCATGTCTCCCCCTCCTGGTCAATAAGCAGCACTGCAGGCACAGGACTGAACTCTTCTTTACCACTGCTGCTCAATAGGCGTCAATCTTCACCGGTCTCACAGTTTGATTCAATAACCATTCACCAGTCAACCATTCCATTCATCTGCAATGTGTTGCATCCTTCATTTCCTGTATCACAGCACGGTGCATATAGTACTTTTTCAGAGCTAAATTTCCTTTTACAACCCAGAGGCTAGACCACCTAATTGTTATGGTTCAAAAGTCATAATACTTCAAAGGTCCACAACAGAGACATAACAGTTACACTCAAGATAAGCTTATGGCTAATGCGAGGTCGCATCAAATCTAATGAAACCCAGAATTAACCTTTTTCGTTGCACAACGGTCCTGCCTGGAATCCCAGACCCCCACCTACACGTTTCTACTAGTTGGTGTTTTTACATGAAAAAAAGTGTACTCACCGCTTTTCAAAAACAAAGCTTTGGTATCATGTAATCTTGCTGAGCCATCATTATTGTTATTAATAAGTCAAAATGGCTGCTGTGTGAGAAAAATTAGTCTGCAGAATCTGTCTGTCCCTCTCTGTGAGTGTGTGTGTGTGTGTGTGTGTGTGTGTGTGTGTGTGTGTGTGTGTGTGTGTGTGTGTGTGTGTGTGTGTGTGTGTGTGTGTGTGTGGGAGTCGCCGTCGGGTATAGTGATGAAAGATAACGATTAAAGTTTCCCAGTTGACTTGACGCTTGTTAAGTAGCAATAAAACCTTCAACAGTAAAAAAGCCCAAACTGTATAACACCTGTTCAAGCTGCATAAACATGGACATGTAGGAAGCCAAAGGCTATATTCATCAGCAAGAGAATGAAGGCGATAACGGTGAACAAATGACAAGCCAACGAATGTGTGCCTGGTGTGTGTGTGCAAGCGTAGTTCACATCAACTGTGTGTATGTACAGGCGAACCAACTTGTGTGTGTGTTTGTACAGGCGAAGGAACGTGTATGTGTGTGTGCATAGGCCACAAGACGGGCTGTTCAGCCGGGCGAGCAGGGGGGTTAAACCCCACGACAATGACGTCATGGTTAACCGTGTACACAGCTTAATTTACCCTGTGTCAGCGTTTAGACATTTGTGTTAAGGTTGACACCCCCTAGTGCCTACCTGGAGCAGCTTGTAGAAGTAGGCGTACTGGCGGGCAGTGTTCTTGTACTGACTGAGGACGTCCTGGATGGCCTGTGTGCCCAGCAGCAGCTGCACCTCGTCCTGCTGGTAGTAGAGGGGCGTGTCATACTCCTGGGGCAGACTGTGGATGTAGGGCAGCCATGTTGAGGCAGGGTCGGCCCGCTCACACAGCAGGTGGAAGGCCAGAGCCACGTTGCCCATGGCCTGGAGGATACGGTCCTGGCTGTACAGAGGGCCTGAGATACACAGGTGACAGGCAGTTTAAAAAAGGTAGGGTTTGATGGTATCCCATTTTCCATACATTTAAACTGGGGGTATGCACGTGTACACGGTTAGTAAACCATAACCGTTTAGGAAGAGTCAATAAACGAAAACCTTTTTTTTTTTTCCAGAGTCGAAAATGATTTCAATATGTCCTGGTTTGTTAGTGAGTGAGTGAGTGAGTGAAGTGAGTGAGTGAGTGAGTGAGTGAGTGAGTGAGTGAGTGAGTGAGTGAGTGAGTGAGTGAGTGAGTGAGTGAGTGAGTGAGTGAGTGAGTGAGTGAGTGAGTGAATCAGCCAGCACTGCGGACAGGCCACAGACACACATGTGCAGTCATAGCAACGGTAAGAGGGATGAACGACAATGACTTTGTTCCCCCATATTAAACGGTTAAACAAAAAAATGAAAGTTGTGTAACCGTTTAGACATTTTTGTAAACTTTCACACCCCTACTTTTAACCTTACCCAAATTCCACCTCGGTACAGCGTATTAACATCCAGTTATAACTATTTCTACTTCATCTGTAAGGCAACTAGGGCTGCCTCCTTAGTCCACACAACCTTAGTCAACCAGAAAGCTCATTAGTCTGACAAGATTGCATGTGTCACTAATGCTGGGCTTACACTAAAGGACTTTTGAAATACTTTGAAAAGACTGAAGACTCAGTCCATCCCTCTTACATCTAAAAACAATCAACTCACACCTGAAGACAACTAGTCATTAGTTCTCAGTCACAGGCTGTGTCTTGATTCAGGGGTTGCGGTCTTGGAACCGGCCTCGTAGGCTGCATTTGAAGACCGATTGCGTCATAGCGGCGCGCAAAGGCTGTCCCATTTGCAAGGCTCCTCGCAAGACTCCTCATATGCGGTCGTGAAATGCAGCCTTCGTTTCACGGTTTTGAAGCAGTTTTGAAGGCTGCATCAGATGTATCCTTCGCAGCCTAACATATCCCATGATTCATTGCGTTTTTTTCAGAGATGGCATACAATACAATAAAAAATAACAAAACAGCAACGTGTTGCTCCATCTTCTTAACTTTTATCTTCCTTTCTTTTTTTCTTGTACTTTTTTTTCTTTTCGTCTGGTAAGCAACTTCTTTTTCTTTTTTCCTCCATTGACAGGGCTGTCTCCGTTGGCAGCAATCAGGGTTGCTAGGCAGCACAGGAGCGGCGAGTCGTCACGCAAGGTAACGGCTTGTTACGTGAACCGGAAATGCTCGTATACGGAGACCTGCGGAGACCGTCTCGTTTAACAAGGCTCGTTGGCCTTAAAACCGGCCTTAAAATCGGCCTTCATAGGCTATAGCCTTCATAGACCGCGAGACCGCGTCCTACCAAGTGCGTGGTCTCTGTATTGAGACACAGCTACAGAGTGAGATTTTGAAAAGACAGGGGGTCTCATATTGCAAGACGAGAACTAGATTCCTTTTGAAATGAATATTATTTCCAATCATGCTACGGGGGATTAATAGTGATTTCAGTGGAATAAAAAGTTGTTTTTTTGCAGGTAAAATGGACTGGGTGTATAAACAACTATATGCCCTAATCACGTAGGCTTTGTGTCATGTATGATCACGTTAAAAACTGTAAACGCGATTGTGATTATATTTAATTAGAAAAAAGTCAATATTCCGAGCGGGGGACATCCTGTAGTTATTTGACCAAATGTATATGCTGATATCGTCCCCAAAATAACTCTCACTCCTAACCCTGTATTTGAGGGTAAAGTGTTAAGGTTGCGCGTGACAGCCTGGTTCTCCAGCCGAGGCTTCTACGTGAAAGTGTCTGGAAAAAGTGCCTCACTGCTGGACACAGGTCGTGACTAATGCCGCTCCTCCTGCGTCGTGTTTGGTGCTGGAGAGAGTGTGACAGTGTTTACGTCATTTCGCTTGAGCTAACCCCTTAAGACTAACGATAATATCAAACCTGTTTGATAATGTCGGAACGTCAAGACGGGGAGAAGACTGGCTGAAATTGGGTCAGAAGACCACCATACACCAAACGACTGAGATTACGGGCACGCGCCAGCAAGACTCCCGTGATTTTAGTCCGACATTGAAAATATATAAAAAAATTGAAAATATACACTCAAGGAATTTTTTTTTTAAATGTAATAAACTCTTATGAAAAAGAAATCCCAGATGATGTGGCTTTACCATGTGGCAATGTAATTTGAATGGACAGAGATTGGAAGTGGCTGGACACACACTCAGCAACAGTCCATGTTAGTTTAGCGTTGATGCCTGCACTCACAAGGTTCCATCCCAAAACCCTACCCCCTGATGATGATGTAGCCTAGCGCTACTGTGGCAAGTCATGCAAAACACATTCCTATTCAAAGCTGCCATATGTAGTATAGTAAATAGAATAAGTATAACATTTTAAACACAAACACAAGTTATGTTGTACTATGTTAAAGTGTGAAGTTTCCTCAATAGTTTGACGTTACAATACATACTGATCATCTGCAGTGCTTACCCAATACAGAGTTCTGTGCCGACTCCACTGTCATTAGCATCTTCCTAGGAATCCACAGAAATAGCTCTTCTGCCTACACACACACACACACAAAGCCAGGGTTATTCAACACAATGAAGCTAACTTGCTCAGCCTCTGCTTCCACAAGAGGAAGAGCTCCTTTCATGTGCGCTGAAGAACCAAACATTGATTCAATAGATAAGTAACCTTTTGAGGTGGAGTATGCATTGCACTGGAAGTCAATGAAGTGATTAAAGACCTACTTCACCGGGGGGAATATGAAGGTGTATTGAACTTTGAGATCCTATGTATTATAAATAAATGTGCAGAACAAAAAAATTGGTTCATCCTAGCCTGAGAAAAGGCAGAAAAAGTGTTTTATGGTATCACTGTCCAACCCTACATTTTCCCATGCGTGACATCACACATGGGAAAATGTAAGGTAAGGATTAACAGGACAGCTGGGCCAAGGGAAGACTGAGGGAAGTAAAACCTCATTCATTATACTATATTAGCGATTCTATAATGATAGAACGCCGGTTCCGTATGGGTGAAGTATTCCTTTAAGTAGCTGGATAAACTTTGAAAAGATGAGATGGTGGTGTGCTGACCTTGATGTCTCTGGTGGCCCTCAGGCCGTAGCCCTCTGATCCAAAGTCACTGACGGTGAAACCATCACAGGACGCGCCGTTCTCCTGAGCCCACGACATCAGCGAAGAAAAGTAGTCCTCTCTGCTGCCTTCAAACACTATGGACATACCTGAACACACACACACACGTGTTAATGTATTAAACATGACATCTAATACAGCTCACCACCTAACAGTTTTTAAGTACTTTGTTGTAATATTAAAATTATCTATATATTATTAGTACACATGTAGTGAGTGTGCACATGGCTGCTAACCCTTCTGTTTCTTGCGGATCTTCTCCACCAGGCCTCTGATCTGGGTGTACTCCTCCCACTCTTTACCAGCAGAGGGCGCCGCACTGCTGCATTCTGGGAAAACACATGGTCATCATTAATGTATCTGTGTATTTATATAGGGACTACTGTGTGTAGCATAAACCAATGCTACACACCACTTCATTTATAGCCAAAGCTAATTAGCAATGCCCTGTCTCTAGTTGAGCCTTTAAAAGAGAGACTCTGCAACGCTACACAATAGATGGTACGACTGAGACAGTACAATTTAAGATCGGGGAAATACAAAAAATTATAAACACTATAATACAGTAAAATTTCTACATACAGTAATGTTCAGTAGTGATTTGCATAGGAATAGCTCCATTTTGTTAGTATTTTTTTGCTTGTTGCCTCGCTCTCTTGTTCAAAACGAGGCGACAAACCACTCCCTAACTGTGCGTGCATGCATTTTTAAAAGAAGAAATTGACAAAGGTCACTCACTTTAAGTTAGCTTAGCTCAAATACAGGTGGTCAGATGTATTTTTTAAATATATACAGCATTTTTTTTTTTTTTTTTTTTAATAATTGTAGACATTTCCATTGAGTGTGTGATAACTAGTAGAAAATATATGTCCCCATGTACTGTGTGTAGGAGCAGGAGGTGAACTTCATATCATATCAGTTTTATTTGTATAGCCCAATATCACAAATAGACATTTGCCTCAGTGGGCTTTACATTCCATACAGTATGACACCGTGCCCTTAGACCCTGGCTGAGAAAAAACTCCCAGTAAAAACCCTTGAAACAACTTACTCTGCAGCAGCTCAGAGATGAGGTTGAGCATCTCTTTAGGTGACACCACAGCGCTGGCCCCTCCTGGCCCACCCTTCTGAGTCTTCACTCGACTCTTCTTTCCCATGGTGCTGGATGGACAACTGGACTGAGGACACACAACACTAGTACTGTTAGCATTGCATTCATACCACTAGTGAGAGCTGTTGGGATATTCATATGATTTGGTCAAAGTCAAGAATATTATTCATTTCAAGGAAACACGGCTGGGAGCCGAGATGGAATGGCAAAGATGAGAGTATTGCATCCTGTATTAAAACAGTCCAAATGCATTCTCATCCAATCAGAAGGGTTTGTGGTTCGACCAATGAACGGACGGCAGTGTGTAGCTCAACCTTTTTTGCACCCTTTCAGGCGGCTGGTACCCCAACGGAAGGGTAGCGAAAATGGGAGAGCTTACAGCGGTTAGGCTCGCTTATATCCGTACCCTAGTAAACTTTTAGCAAATGGAAAGCCAAAAATAACCGCACCGAACCGCTCCAACCCGACCCGCTCTTGGTGGAAACGAGGCAGTAGGTTTTAAATAGAGTTTCATCTCATGTACTTTGCAGAGACTCAGTCTCCCAAATGTCTGTTTGGATTAACTACCCTTTTTAAAAAAGGACTATCCCATCTTAAATGAGTTTATGACCTCCGCAGGGGTCTGGGATGGTTGATTCTACAGAGACACTTATGTAAACATGCGTTAGACTGTAGTCCCTTGGAATGCACTATGGCAGCATTAACACATCACAAATGACACACTGTGTAGGCACAACAGAGCTAAGGTTCTGTGTAAGTTCAGTGTAAGTAATGCTTTCAAACACAGCGTTCTATCCTGCTATCTAAAGACACACATTGCAACTGCTGAGTTTGTCCAAGATGGAACTTATTTACAGAACTTGTTTTTTTCTGTTTTCTGTACAAGGATAAAAAAAATCATAGCAACTGCAAAATGTATTTCATGCAATAAAAGCTTTTCTATCAATCAGCTGACTTAGCATTTTATTTGAACTTCATTACAGGTGTCTGTCTCAGGCCAAAGGGCCAAAGGTAACAACAGAAATACTTCAGTTCTACATAAAAAAATCTGTACAACACTTAAGTACCAGTCTGATATATTTTTGTTATAAAGAATACATTTTAGTGTTAGGCATGTGGCTTTCCCCCCCAGCAAAAAAAAAACCCTTTAAATAGACCAAGTGTCCAATGTCCAGTTTACATTGAACAATTGAACTTCCTACAGGCCTTCAGATGACTATAATGAAGTCCTCATACATACATTAAAAGGTTTTGGTTAGTTTTTATACTGTTTTAAAATATGCATCTTGTTCTGATTTTCTTGGAAGTGCTACTACAGGGCAACTTTTACATATTTAATTGTATTATTGAATGTAGCATACATATGTAAAATAATGAGCCAATTAGCTACTGTTCATTCCTGGAGAAATGTGGATTTATGAATATTAATAAGTCAGTTTCTTTGAGTGAAATATTTTATTTGAAGATCCACCTCACACTAGGTGACAAACTGTGGCTAGTCCTTCCTCTCTATCTCTCACACACACAGACAGCTGCATGGAGTCAGTGACATTCAGAAGCCAGCGTCCCTCGCAAAAACAATTCCTTATATACTGTATGCATACAGCAGACACAGAGGAACACTAGAATGAACTCCTTTCATGTGGAGTGGCGTGGATGAAAATGGCCAATATACACTCTCCTAAAAGTTCTGCTTTCAACAAATATGTGGCTCCTCAGCTTGTTTAGAGGCTGCCTGCTTACTTTCTATGACTGCTATGTGGTGGTGTGCAGGTAGTGTGCACTGGCTTTAATACTGAAATGAGATGATTAAGGGCAGAAATGACAAAGAGCTGAAATATGGACAGCAGTGTGAGTGTGGTGAGACGTCTTCATTACTAGGAGCAAGCCCTTTCAGAGACAACTTTGATGTCAATGTATTAATGAGTGCTGTTTTGACACTCACCCTGCGTTCCAATCCCCATACTTCCCAACTATTTAGTATCCATTATGTCCCGATACATGCACTTCAATTGTAGTATGCTGAAAATACACAATTGCCCCACTAACTCCAATAGCATTTTGGAGTATTCGTCTTTATTCCTGACATTTCTCAACAAAATGAAAATAAATCTTCCTTATCTGATTTTTTTTTCTCTCCTGTGGCCCCTTAAACTCTTCTGTACTTTAGTAGTAGTGTAGTAAAAAGAAAAAGTATGCATGTTTCTCAAGCAGACAACTTCCTCTACAAACCTCTCGGTAAAACGACTGGCTAAAACTGACTCGGCTACACATGAAACGACCATGCAATACTAGAATAAGCTTTTTCCTTCCCCTAGCCCTACAGTAAGCTAGTGACAGTGTAAGGGTGTGGTGAACAGAACTACATATAATAAACAACATTGCGCAGTAACTTGCTGGTAAGTCAACTTCATTCATATTCACCTGATTAAGTATCGGTAGTTAAATTACTTTTTTGCCATTGTGTGTGTTTGTGTTAACTACAACTACTCCCATTGACCAGCCATGTACCCATTTTCTTTCATCCTGACCACTTTGAAGGCATGCCTAGGTAATGCATTTTTCAGGCAGCCACCTGTAGTGTTGCAATTTGCTATTTAACAACAAATGCCATTTAAATGTTGTTATTTTAGTTCATATATGACCCATGAGGAAAACATTGGCACTTTTAAGTTTCAGTATTAGGACTAAGCCTATTTTTTGTTATAATTTCATATCACTTTTTTAAATATATATATATAAATATAGGCTTTACAACGCTACTACTTTTTCCCCCCAGGCTTTCTAAGTAGCGTTAGTTAGCCAAACTTGAGGTCTTCCTAGGGAAGCTTTGCTCTTGTTCAACTTCTTCCAGTGTGAAGTCATTGGTAGTTTGCAAAGCTATGCTGAAACATTAGCTTCCCCAATCCCCAACACTAGTTAGTGACACACAGTTAGCTGCGTGGTTTGTCACGATGCCCCACTAAAGCCAGACTCTTCTTCTCTCCATGCAGCACCCTGAACATTGACATGACTCAGTTTAAACAGTGACCCGTTCTATAGCTTTCCTAGAGCAGGTAGTAAACATGGATTGAGGCGCTAGCATAGGCGTTATCCTCCAACTGGCTGCAGGCTGACAGCCCACTACTAGTTAGCACCATAGACTGTATAGAAAAGAGTTAGCCCTGTCCTGCTAGGCCAGCGGCTAACAGCTAGCTCTGACTGGAGTCACTCCCCCACCCTGGCTGCACTGACCAAACGTTACCCAGGCTAACGTTAGCCGCTAAGCTGTCAAGTGATAAAGAGCCAGTCTGAGTTTATTTTAGAAAGGACTGGTTGGCTAGCTTGCCTCACCCGGCTTAAATGCAACTGCCTACACTCCGCCATGCACGCGCTCAAAACGGCAGTGAGAATTTAGTTAAAAACATAGCATAAGCCTCTTTTTTTCTCCGTTTCAGTCATACCTTTTTTTAAGTGACAGCAGCAGTTCCTCTGTACTCTGCACACAAACCAACCTTGACAGCAGTCGCGCGTGGGATTGGCGGAGTCATGAGATACGACACTGGATTCTGGCCTCCTTATTGGTCATCGCGTAGCACGCTCGCGCAACACAATCGATTATACTCACGTTCACATTTCCCCTCCCACTGCGCCTTGCGATTGGATGCATACTTTTAGAAAGCTTGAAACTACCATATATGGTCATCTTTGGTTTTCAATGATTGGTTGAAAGAGTGTCAGTCCTGAATGCGTCTCCGGCGTCGCGCGGTGGTCTTTGTTTGGATCAAGTGGCTCGCTTTTTAGCTGGAGTATACGGCTACTAAAGCTACGTAAATATAAATAAAAAACATCAATGGGATACCTCTAGCAGACTTTCACCTTTGGTAATTACATTGTTTTTGGTTGCCTCCATTGCTCTATCAGCACAGAGTGGACTGTGCCTCTGAATGGAACAGTTGCTTGCCAGGTTATAATTGCAGCTTTCTTCAAAACAGTAGAAGGACATTTGAGCTCAGGTCCTGCTACCAGCGGGACCAAACGGGACCCGTCCACCCTGGACCTTCTCAGCCCCCTCCTCTTGTGGAACAGGAAGGACGCTCCGGCCGCTAACCTGGACCACATAAAGCCATGCTGGTACTGGGACAAGAAGGACCTGGCCCACACGCCGTCCCAGTCCGAGGGAATGGACCCTGCCACCGAGGCCCGGTACCGCAGAGAGGGGGCCCGCTTCATCTTCGACGTGGGCACGCGGCTCGGCCTGTATCCTTTTGGGAAATAGATTGTGAAACTGCATTACAGACACTGATTGGTTGGTTACATACTGTACATCTGAAGCCATTAGCAAAGCATCACTCCACTATGTTTTATGATGCATGCAGAGGCCACATTGTATCACATGTAGTGTAGCCATCATTGCATACAAAAGGGGGGTGAAAATCAAGTGCAAAACTTGACTAGTCACACATAATGCTCACTATAGACAAGGAAGACTGATATAATGTGGTGCTGTGGCAAGCTGTAATAATAATAAGGCATTCATAGCTAACACCTTAGCTGGTTAATGTGGTCTTGTTGAGTTTTGGCTGATAAATAACCTCTGTCTGCAGTTTCTTCTTAACCTGTGCGGCATCAGACACTATGACACACTGGCTACTGGGATCGTTTACTTCCACCGCTTCTACATGTTCCACTCCTTCAAGCAGTTTCCTAGATATGTAAGTATTCAAAAATAATAATAATTTAATAGTATGTGCAATATTCAAAACCTGTGTGTTTACTATATGTAACTTTATTTCAATGGCCATGCATGCACACAGAAAAAGCAAAAGCCAAACAATCCTATTTGATTCATACTGTCAGTGTGTAGTTGTTGTTGTGAAACTGACGTTGACCAAAAACACACAATTTTTTAAAAAACTTTGATTTAGTTTTGCAAGAATATTTAGCTTTTGCAAGACAAGTATAATGTTGTGCTAACATCTGATGTTTGGCACCTCATCTGATTCTATAATACTCTGTTTTATATGTTATCATGTCATCAAATCTTCCTTGCAACATATTTCTCAGGTATAATGGAACACATATAGTTCCTTACCGTGTGTGTGTACCTTTTTAGGTGACTGGAGGATGCTGCCTTTTCTTAGCCGGCAAAGTGGAGGAGACGCCGAAGAAGTGCAAAGACATCATCAAGACGGCCCGCAGTCTGCTCAACGACGTCCAGTTTGCACAGTTTGGAGACGACCCCAAGGTGTGTGAACCAGCCCTTTCTACCGGGTTGTTGAAAGGAGCTGAATGTCAGCGGAAATGCAGAAATTAGCATTAGCATTAGCATTATTTCTTAAGAGTTTGTAATTGTGTATTTAGGATCATTCATAGGCAGTTCTTGTATGTCATTCACCCTCTCACTCTTCCAATGGTTGAAAATCAATGCACCTTGCTACATTAACTCCACATTATTAACATAAAGCAAAAGTAGCCATAGCCAATTAAAAAAAGCATACAAAATATAATAAACGCATGGTAGACTTCTAAGATACTGGTGGGAGGAAGCACTGACCTGGCTGCAGACATTAGACAGTGTTGAGGTGGATGGGGATCTTCTCAACCTTATGCGGTTGCTTTTCTTTCTCTTTAACTACAGGCCGACAAAAGAACACCCTATACCTGTATCGGTCCATGGGGGTTGCCAGGTTGGTCAGTAGTCAGTAACCTTTTGCTTAATATATTTCCCGTCCAACAGGAGGAGGTGATGGTGTTAGAGCGCATTCTGCTGCAGACCATCAAGTTTGACCTGCAGGTGGAGCATCCCTACCAGTTCCTGCTGCGCTACGCCAAGCAACTCAAAGGTCTCTGTCTCTGTCTGTCTGTCTCTGTCTGTCTGTCTGTCTGTCTGTCTGTCTGTCTGTCTTCTGTCTGTCTGTCTTCTGTCTCTTTCTGTCTCTCTCTGTCTTTTCTCTCTCTCTTTTATTAAAGGAGAAGTAAGTGATATGGTCCATTTAGCTAAGACACACCGGTCCGACTGTCGCCCGAAAATGGAGTCTGCCGAATCAGGCAGCTCCAGTCTGCCCGTCGCGGCCAAAAAAGTGCCAAGAACACACCGAGCCGACTACTGACTTTCCGTACGCTCCTGCGCTTGCGTGGGACGTAATGTCTCCATAACAGCAGGCGGCGCTAATCTGTATTGTGGCCCAAAAGAATACGGAAGCCGGAAATGATGGGACGGCTCTCTAGACCATAAACATAGATATAAATACGTATTATATCTATGGACCATAAAATCACCATTTTTAGCAGAGAGTGTCGAGCATGGTGTCGAGCAGTCAACAAGGGTTGATGCATGTGAGTACTCGCAGAATGTAACAAACAAACACATTAAAACAATGGCTAGCGATGCGATACTGTTGTCAGCCGTTTGTGCTACCCCGCCTCACTTCCGGGCTTCACTGATTCGCTAGCCCTCCACCAATCAAATTGCTCCGACCGAAAGACTGCCCAATGCCGATTGAACATGTTCAATCGGCGTTGGGCAGTCTTTCGGCCCGACGACGGCCGACGTCACCGAACACACCAAACAGATTCGTGTCCCTGCCCCCTCCAGACTCTTCGATGGCTGATTATCGGGCCAGTGTGTCCTGGCCTTAAGATGTCCCCTCCCTCGTCCCTGCGTCACCACCCCATGAACACACAGACGTCTTCATCAGATAGTGCTGCGATGGAGAGCAGCGAGGTCATCGTTCACGGGCACAGAGACCCGCCTCTTTATAGCGCTCTGTCTCCTGATTGGATATAAATGAGGGGGATACTAAAAATTTGATCTGGCAATTACTGCTAAGTTGAATGACTGGGAGACCTGTGTTATGAACTGCGCATACTGTTTAAGAGGATCACTGTATGAATATAGAGTGATTTAACACGTATATTAACAAAAAAATATCACTTACTTCTCCTTTTAATCTCTGTCAAGATGTTTAGTACTGAAACAATGGAGTGCACCTCAGTTACGTTTTCAGAAAGCTTTTCAGAGTGAAGAGTGTGACGCTGATGCAGAACATACTGCTGCTTTTTCCAGGTGACAAGAACAAGGTGCAGAAGCTGGTTCAGATGGCCTGGACCTTTGTGAATGACAGGTAATCCATGACATTGTTTGACTGATTTTAGGAAGGTTGAGGTTGTTCACAGTAAAAGCATGTTATGCCAATATTTGGTATATTTGATTTCCCCCTTTTTCATCTTGTGGACTCAGCTGGAGAAAGCCTGTTGTCAAAATCACTTTTTTGTATCCATGAATATCTCCTCATGATCCGCTACCTGTCCACAGTTGTGTGTGCACACTGTCAACAAATAGGGTCTTAATACACAGCCTAGGCCCTGTAAACAGGCATGTTATTGTATTTTTCAGCATACTACAATTGTATTGGGACATCCTAAATCTTTTTCTGGCATGCTAAATAGTAGGGAAGTATGGTGTATTGGAATGCAGGGTCAATCTCCGGTATCACTGATTCCACCTTTTTAAAAAGTAAGTCATTTCCCGTTTGTGGTATATAATCCTAATGTATAATCCCAGTCTCCCATTGTCCTCCTGCTGCCCACAGCCTGTGCACCATGGTGGCCCTGCAGTGGGAGCCTCAGATCATCGCGGTGGCTGTCATGTATCTGGCCGGGCGTCTCTCTAAGCTGGACATCCAGGAGTGGACCTCCAAGCAGTCGTCACGCCGATGGTGGGAGCAGTTTGTCAGCGACGTGCCCGTGGAGGTGCTGGAAGGTAACGGGAACACTGCCACACCGTTTGCAGTAGGGGAGAACGGGGTTATATGTCACACGGGTTGGTTGTCACAATGTGTTATGGTGTATTTGATTATTAATTTCTTCTTTATTACAATATGTTGGAAACTGAGAGGGATACACATTTCAAGCCTACACATTTCAAGCCAACACCTTAACCTTCAATTTAATGCAGGAATGACTATTGAAATACTTTTTGGTGCTGAGCAATTCACACTAGAGTAAAAAGTGTGCCTACCAACCCCGTTCTTCCCTACGTTGTTTAATCTAGTATAGTAATGTATATACAGTAGATATATACATTTTAATCTAAACGAAGGACAAAGGATTGCTGTGTGCGCAGTTACTTCCAGGGAACGCTACCTTTTAACTCTGGAGACAGGCAAGTTTAATGATACAGGCATGATGACAGGGTCTGTTTGTTGTGTGACCTGGGTGATTTTGATTTTATATTTATATTTTCTTTCTCTTTTCAAGAGGATTTAAGGGATGTCCTTTTTTACTAAAATGTCTTCAATTTATGCTAATTTATTTTGGTTAGCAATGAGCATAGAATAGATGCATATAAAAAATACCTGAGTTGGGCTCAAGAAGGGAACCTGATTTTCCGAGTAAAATTTCTTGATCAAGCCTGAGAAAGAAGGCGTTATATTTTATATAAAATAAAATATAATAATCTGTATTCTTTGTAACGCAGGTTACATTGTCATGAATTGTTTGAAATGCTGTAACTAAATATTGGTGTCTTATAAAGCCATGAGGGTTGGGCACTTTAAAAAATCCTCCATCATCATCATCATCTATTCTTCTTACTCCACCATACAGATATCTGCCACCAGATCCTGGACCTGTACTCTCAGGCCAAGCAGCAGATCCCTGATGGATCGGGGGAAAACCCTCCAGCCCTGTCCATCCTGTCCCCCTCCGCCCCACCACCACCACAGGCCAAGAAGGCTTCCCCGACCAGCAGCCCCAGACCCCCCAGACCAGCACAGGTGAAGGGGGAACAATGGTCCAGGAAACCAGATTAGCGTGTGCTTTATCCAGAGGCTTTGTGTTTGGCCATTCTTGTAAACACAATCCCTGTGTTCCGAATCGCATACTTTCTATTTAGGATGGTTAGAAGTACCCGGATGTCCTACTTCATCCGGCCAAGATTGTTAGTGTTGAAAACTGCATCCTATTTGGGCGATTCTGACCCACAATCCGGTGGCGCACGTGAAGTGACGTCACATCGACGTCACATCGACGAAGCCTCCATATGAAAACAAACGGGGATGCGCCTGATATAAAAGCAAGAGGCAAGATCAAGACGCAATGTTATGATGAAATAAAAGAGTAAAAGTATGTCCCAATAGTATGCCTACTGCATCCTAACTAGATTCTTTTTATCGTCGGATGTAGTATGTAGAATAGAAAAAATAAAGAGTATGCGATTCGGAACGCAGGGAATATTTCAATAACACTTTGAGTGATTTTCTTCAAACTTTGCACAAATGTCCACTCTTGATTCAAGGATAAACTGATTACATGTTGGAGGTCAAAGGTCTCTTGAGCACAATATTTACAGAAAGCATTGAGGGATTTTTTTTGTCAAATTGAGCACAAACTTACACTTGTACTTGAGGGTGAACTGAATACAATTTGTAAGTCAAAGGTTACCAGTGTTTCCCCTACCATTATACAGGCCTGGCGGGGCCGCCAGGCCAACGGGTGGGGGTGCTGTTGGCCCGCAGGCCAAAGCCGCCAGCAACAGCAGCCTGTTTTTTTTTTTCAATTTCTCATTGATTCCGTAATAATCATTTGCGAGCGTCTGCGCGGCACTGTCGGTCTATCCCTCGTGTGCGCCTGTCTTTACAACCTCTCGTTTGATCATCCCATCAGCTGATCTGTGTGTCTGCTTGTGTGTGTGCAGTCTGCGCACGGCGGGCGCGATGCGCGTGTGCATTCGTGTGGGACTTGTTAAACACGGAAGCCAATGAGCAGGAGCAGGACTAGCAAGCAAACGCTGAACTAATGGCAAAAATAAAACCAGCGTCTGCTCTATGGAGATATTAAGGACTCAGTAACAGAGACGTTGAACAGGAAAAAGTGCTGAGCAAAACTTAGAAAGTTAAAATCGCTACATCGTTGTGGCAACACACCCAATCTGTATCAACAGCAGAGACAGCGCTGAAAAAAACCGCATGCACTCGTTTCAGTAAGTTTACAGAAGTGCCACACTGCTACTGCCTTTGACATTCTCAGAAAAACATTCATTTATTTTCAAGGGACATATTAATTTATTGTTTTAATTGTTAAGTTATCTTAAAAACAGCAGGCTATTTCTTTGTATTTTCAATGCTACTTTATTTTATGTTTTAAATTGAGGAATAGATGAAATATAATGGTCTGAATAGGGAATTTGCCTTATGTAGCACACATGTTGATAGGCTAATCATGATGTGTAGCCTATGTTAATTCATTTATTTTCAACAAGGCTATTTGCATAAAAAAGTAAAGAAAAGGTGAGGGGATTCAGATTATTCCAGAAATGGGTAGGCCTACTAGACAGGACCTGTCTATATTAGATCTTAGTGTTTATTGTTTTTTATTGAAATCCATGTGTTTTTCTTCAATAGTTTGCATAGCTTGTGTCTCCAAATTATTACAGAAAATTGTTATAGGCAGGACATATGACAGTTGTTTACAGAGCACAGAATTAGTGCACCAGATTGATGCATTTAACTTTAAAAAGGATAAGGTTCTCTTCTGCAGGGGGATGCCCCCAGGCCCCCCACTAGAAGGTCCATTCTCACCCAGCAGGATCTAAAAATCCTGTGAGAAACACCACATGTACAGTACAAACGTACTGAATGTGAAAGCATAACCCTATGCCCTCATTTTTAACGGGCTGTCAAATGGGGTTAGTTTTGGCCAATTTCTTCTAGAAATTTGGTACGCACGCGGCGCGCATACTCTTTATCAGCTCTTACCACCGGGCCTAAAAAACATTCTAGGGGAAACACTGTACTCCCTACATATTGTCAGGTCACAGTGACCCTGTACCATATTGTAGCTTGGTAGGAGCTTTACCTTATTTAAATCATTGTCCTCCACCACTGCACTTTCACCAGGCGCTATTTCTAGTTGTATTACTCTGTCGCTGACTGATACTTGTTGTCTCTTCTTCTTTTTAGCCCTCTCCCAAAGATGAGAGCAAGCCTGCTAGTAAGTAACACTCCGGCTGCCCAGCGGTTCCCAAACACACTGTCAATCTAAATTGTGTCACCTACATTTTGTTTCTCTATATTCATTTCTTCGTTGTGTTGTTTCTTTGTTTGTTTTCCAGAAGTCCCAAATCTAGAGCCTCCTCCCCCTCCGCCCCCCCCTCCTCCTCCAGCCTCCATTAACCCAGGTGGGTGTCTGCACTCAATCAGCTGTCCTCACACTGTCATAAGAACACAAGAAAGATGAGATGAAATGACTGAGAGCTTGACTTCAATAGTAATATTGCAATATTGAACAGCACTAATTCTACTTCTCTTCACTTCCTCTCTCTCTCTCTCTCTCTCTCTCTCTCACCACAGAGCATACCAAACCCCCTCCATCGTCCTCCTACCTCCCTGCCCCTGACCTCCTGTCCTCTAAACCCCCTCCTCCCCCTCTGCCCCACTGCCCTCCTCCTCCCCCTCCCCCTCCCAAGGAGCTGCCCCTGCCCATCCCCACCACCAGCTCCCTGCTGTCCAGCGAGGGCTACCAGACGCTGCAGTCCCTAATGACCACCACGGAGGGCTCCTTGTACCCGGCCGTCCCCCCCCAGGCTTTGGCCCACCCTCCTCCGCTGGGTTACCACCACCACCAGCAGCAGCCCCCTTACCCCCACCATCTCAACCACCACCACTACCCCCCGGCTACCGCAGCCTATCACACCCCTCCGCCGCTCTCCGCCTACAGCTACATGTTAGCCCCTCCTCCCACCTCAGTCATGGGGATGGCTCCTGGTCTAAACGCCGGTTATCCACCGCCGCCGACCAGCGGCCAACACAACCAGCTTCACCCCCCTCCTCAGATGCCGCCCGGGATGCCTCCTGTCGGTGGGCTGAGTCGGGGCACGTGGATGAGATGAACAGCAAAGAGATGGGGGGGGGGAAGGTTTCAAAATGTTCAGGTGTATTTGAGGCCGAACTCACACTAGGCCGAGCTGCCCCGTACCGTGGACAAGCACAATAGCCCCCCTTCCCTACTCCTCTTCTGGCCTGTACTCACACTGCTCCTAAAGATCCGGGCCAAGGCACCATTGCCTTTTGCCATACAACACCTATACGTCTATATATGCGCGTTGGTTAGGGATTTTGGAGCGTAATGTATCCCATTGTTTTTTTTGACTATTTTAATCCGGCCATATTAGCAGCAACATTCCACTTCCACATCGGATCAACGTGTACCGTTCAGCAGCATTTTTTTGTGTGTTTTTGAATGTCTGTCTGCACACATGGACGTATTGGTTCACGGTTAAATTGACGTCAGGAGCGCCGTCTATGCTCGTGTCGGCTCATTAGCTTCCCTACGAGGAGCCGAAGAAGAGAGCACTCACACCAGTCAAATATACTAGACTTTAGGGGGCAAACGTACTAGGGCACGGTACAGATGGCCTAGTGTGAGTGAACTTTGAAATAGTGAAATCGTGACATGATGGTGCAGAGCTGTAAAGGAAAAACGCAGCTCATTTGTGCCAATTTCTCTGCTTGTTTCACTGAAAAATACTCCGACAGAGACACGGAAGATTGTAAAATGAATGTCTTCCTTAGGTCTCTTCTTTTAATGCACAACACTTTGTGTCCGTTTTTATCATCTGCTCGGATTACTGTCATGTCCTATTTTCAGTAATTAGCCACAGCCCCGGTCATGTTTAATAGCACATATTGAGTGGCAGTGAGCCTTTTTAAAGAGAACACTAGCATTATGAAAAGGCAGCTTTTAAAACAGGTTTTTTTTTTTTCTGGAAAATTATTGCATTTAAGAACAATCAAAAAGTGGTTCTGTTCAATCGGACACAAATAGGTTTCCTCATTTTTTCCACTTTGATTGAGCTGGTCTGTCATGCGGTTTTTTTAATTAGTTTTTATTTGTAAAGAGCTTTACATAGGCTTGTATGTAAAGTATGGTGAATACACAAGCACACCTTTTTTTAAATGCTTTGGATGTTCACTGTTTTTTTTTGTTTTTTTTTACTTTATGAACGTAATAAACCACTACGAAAAGAAGAGATGGTATTTAACTCTGTTCATTATATAAACAGGTTATTATTGATACGATTTTTTTATTGTCTTACAGTATAAAGTGATCCTGAAATTGTCGAGGATTCGCTATTGTTGGACCACCACTTTGAGTGGTATAGAATCTACTTGTTTAAATTTAAAATGTGCTCATAAGTTTCATATAGGGGAAAGTGGGGTGAGTTGTGCATTTTGGAAGTTGCAAAACCCCTTGTTTCTAGAAAACCGTGGAAGAAATTGGAAATGTGACCACATATTTAAGAAGAGCCATCCATTTGACTCATCCTGTAAAGAAGGGAGACACAAGGAATAAGATATAAGCACATTTAAGCTCAAAAAACTGTGTTTTGCCTTTCAAAGTAAAATTTCCATGATCAAGGTTTTTTGATTATTGTGTCTGAACAATTATAGACACGTTTGAAAACATTTGACACATGTTTTAGTGCTTTGGTATGCTACACTTTGAGTCTATATAGTTAGCACGATGTCAGCCCTAAATTGCTGCATCATGCCTATTATCCAAAATTCTGGGGATGGGGTGATTTGTGCCAAATGGCCTAGGTGAGTTTAAGTAAGTAAGTAAGTAAAATGTATTTATAAAAGCACATTTATGACAGTTTGCACTGTCCAAAGTGCTGTACATAGTGCATTCAGTAGGTAAACAATGAAGGTAAAATAACAATAACCAAAATAAAAGACGTAAAGCCCATACATCCACATAAACACAGATAGTAGTGCAGAGGTAAGATAGTTAATGGGGAGGAAACACCAGGGTGTACATATGGGTTTTGAGCCTTGATTTAAAGGCAGAAATGTAGGGGGAATCACATTTGTCAGGTGGCAGTTGGTTCCACAAGCACGGAGCAACTAGTGCAAAGTACATTTCTGAGAGTCGTGCCAGTGGCATGGCTGTATACGCTGGTCACCAAAAGAAAGTGATTGTCTACAGTAGCTCAGAAGAGAGTGACATCTCAATTCCACTTAACGACACCACTGATGAGAGTTCAGATGGCCAGAAAGATGATGATGGTGACTTTGTCATTGTGAGCTCTCCAGGCAAAACCACCTAGATCTGCTAGGCCTTGTTTAAGAAAATGTACCTTCAATCTTTGTCAACTATTTACTTTATTTACTTTAAATACACCTTAAATAAGTGATTGTCTAATGGATTTGTCTTGCATTACAGTTTTTGAGATATATATAAATTGGCACAATTCACCCCACCTTATTTTCTCCAAATGCACAAATCACCCCACGTAGTGGGGTGATTTGTGCGACAAGACAACTTTTTTTCCGAAAGCTATATTTCTTAAACAGTTTATTCCAGATCCAAAGTTTTTATTGCCAGGGATGCACAACATCCTGAAATATATGTACATATTTGAGTTGGAGACATAACTGTCAAGGCCTCACTTTAAAATCACTTTGAGTAAAAAGTTGCACAACTCACCCCACTTTCCCCTATTATGATTTGGCTGCTCACTGCTCAATGGTTTCCACATTATTCCAATGTACAGTGTTCAGGTGTTACAAGTTACTGAGTTTTGCTAGTCATTTATTGGTCATCACAACAACAAAGTTAATGATGATGATCAGCCTCCCAATAGGTAATCATATAGGTAGGTTTGTTAAATATGTGGATATACATGTACTTTTAATTAATTATTATTTATATTTTTCAATTTCGTCTCTTATTCCTACACTGGACATGGAGACACTGGTCGTCTATTGACAACACATTTATTTAGCTACGCTGAAATTATGAGACAAAACAGTTTTGATTTATGAGGTTTGCCTTTTAGCCATTGTGAGATATTTTGTTTTGTCAAATTCCTTGGAATTATTACCTAAGTATGGATATTCTTGACTGTTAAGTCATTTAATATTAGCTGTAGTTTTACCTCTGTGCCACCAGGAGGCAGTATAGTCTTTAGTTAGATTTTGTCCACATGGCATGGTCATTTTCCAAAAGTTCACTGATCTATCCTGCAGCTTTTTGCTTGTGGTTTAAGCGGACAGGGCATGAAATAAATGATATTCTAGTATAGTAATCATGAGTCATTCATAGTGTACACATAATGCCCTCTGTTAGGTTCTGAAATGAACCACACTAACCCCAGATGCCCTACTACTACATCCAATTGCATTTAGCAGTATGGAAACCAGCATGCTTTAGTATGTAGTATGGTAAAAAAAAAAGTATGTGATTTGGAACTCAGTGCTACGGATGGATGATTCAAGCTTTGACTCTATCTCCACACATGCTCTGCATTGAAACGCCACAAAGTCACTGACAACAGCACAGGGGTTACCAAGAAAAGTGTCCTATATGTATTTATTAATTTATTTCAAAATCACCTAAAAAGTGAGTGGCATTTTTAATTGTGTTCAGGTCACTATCACATACTGCAGTGCTAAAATACATTTTCAGTTTATGCAAAAATATAAAGACAAGCTACTCCCTGGTAACCTATATGGGAAATATGTATTTACAAACAGCACTGGTCTTTCTGTAAAGATACACTGTTGGCAGAGGAACATTCCATCACTAAAGGTCTGAGACAATACCTCATGACACAATAAGCAGGGCATGAATGTAGGCATAAAAAAATATTCAGATTTTTTTTAAACACATTTTTCAATAAAACAAGCGGGTGCTAAATTAGGCGGCGACATATAACCCACGACATTCCCACTTTTAAACGCTGCCACAATCAATAAATGCACTAGTATGTAATAAAACAGGACATAAAGACGGCATAACTGCTTTTTAAGAGAAAGTCAGCACACATGGTGCACACATTACGTCTCTGTCAATGCTTTCACCTTTCCTATGGGTAAATTCCCCTTCATTTATGACTTCTACATAAAGTTTAATACATGGCTGTACAGCATATGGGAACATTATTGTGAATTTTTTTTCTAATAAAGCTAATAGTGTATTAGCTGTGAAGAGACCTAATTCTGACCCAGGTAGGTAGAACTCAGCACTGCTGCAGGGCTGGAGGACCACAAATTGATGAAAAAGATAGTATAGTATTCTGCTTCTCTTTTGTAATGCACACTCAGAATGGCCACAGTAAAGCTACCATAACGGTAGGGATGAATCGCCTGACATCATCAAAGTCTCCTTGAAATAGGAAAATATAGAAATGAACAATATCATTAAATGTTTTAGAACATTGTCGTATCAATGCTTATTCACTAGGCTTGACACATTGATCTTCTTGGGCTACTTATTATTATCATGTGATCTTTTTTGGTGGGAAGAAAATATTAATCTAACTCACAGTCCGATTGGTTTTCGGTACCAAACACATGTTGGGGTGTATTCGCCTATCTTAGCACTATGACAGTATGGAAACGTCCATGTTTCATCAATAGGGCCTGAGTCACCTACCAACAAGGTCTAAGCTTTCTTCCCTGCGTTCCAAATCACATACTCTTTCTTTTTACTACACTACATACTAAAGTACAGAAAAGTTTTAGGGCCACAGGAGAGAAAAAAAAATCAGATAAGGAACATTTTTTTTCATTATATTGAGAAATGTCGAGAATAAAGACGAATACTCCAAAATGCTATTGGAGTTATTGGGGCATATATGTATTTTCAGCATACTACATAGTGCATGTAGTGGGACATCCTTAATCTTTTTCTGGTATACTAAATAGTAAGGAAGTATGGGTATTGGAACACAGGGAGTGTGTATTCAACATTGCAGAATCATCTGATTTGGCCTCATTGTTGGGTTGCCAGGTTTGCGGAATAACCCTGAAAAAAATGCCGGATGTACTTTTTTGGCTAGTTTTGGACACACCATTTAAATGTCACCTATAATGCAAATGCAAAGTAAACAGTTTTTAACGTTGTGTGCAAAAACCCCTGTCAGATTTCTCTCCCCTTATGACATCACAAGTGGGGAAGCCACACCCCCTCATTTACCAACCTAACTTAGCACTACCTCCACCTGTGATAAGCCACACCCCCAGATACAGCTGGAACTAACCGTCAGCTAGATTCAAACTGGTAGCTTGATTCAGGGCCAATAAGAGCAGACTGGGCTTTTTAGAAGGCGGGGCTTAAAGAAAGAGTGTTTCAGACAGAGGCTGAAAAGAGGAGATTCAGCAATGGCACTGTGAGAAATATAAAGTTTTTTTTTTGCAGAATATGTGACCTTTAAAACCGATATTGTTGTTCTTATAGAGATTTACATTTTTGATAGAACTGTTGATAGACACTATACCCCTAACCCTTATGGCTGATTCTAGTTGGAACAGAGAAGTCATGGTGTTAGCGTGTTAAGGCTAACAGTGTTGTTAAGATCCTGCTAGCCAGTTACCCCCAAAACACATGTACTTTATACTGGACAACTATCTGGATGTGGCCTTCCTCAAAACAGGAATTTCCATTAGCTGTCTGTTTTCAGTGGTCCAATTTTAACTTTGACTACATTTATATACAGTACAGGAGGCATGAAACGACAGCCAGCAGTGTCCATGCATACACCTGTCAGTCTGCTGTTTATTATATGGGTATGAAAAGAAGACGGGTAAACTTAATAAGCTAACATGCACTTGACAGTCATCCTTCCACCAGGCTAATCGACAAAACCCTTCTGTCAACTCAACAGTCCTAAACAGACTTCTAAATTCTTATTGTGCGTTCACACTGTAAACAACATGATCAATTATTGTCACATCCTCCAATCTCTAGGAAACTGAATTCAAGTTTTCACGTCTAACTTCTGCTAACTCGCCACTGAAATGAAAAGGAAACACTAACGCACAGGGCACATATGTCATGTATGTTTTCAATATGAAGTTTCACCTTATATCAATGGTCATTCAAAGACTATTCCGGATCGATATTAAGGCCTATTAAGTGAGCTCTTTTCTCTGGTCGTGTTTTACTAAAAACCGATGTCATTTACACACATGACTGCAGCAGCTTGCGTTTGAGTGCGGGCAACCAGGCTTCGCATTCGTTTTCGCACATATTCCACTTCCGAGAAAACAAACAAAAAGGGGGGCGCCCTTAGCTCAGTTGGTAGGGCGTCCCCCCCATGGGCCTCAGCCAGCAGCGGACCCGGGTTCGATTCCAGCCCGTAGTCGTTCTCTGCATGTCACTCCCTTCTCTGCCCCATTTCAACTCTGTCTCTACACTATCAATAAAGCATAAAAAATGCCAAAAAAAACATCTTAAAAAAAAAATTAAAAAAAAACATCCGGGTTTTAAATGGTTTATGGAATCGGCTGTTTTGTCCATCTGCACCAAAGTTGTCCAGTGGTCGGCCTTTCAGTATTAAGCTGTCAGTCCATTATGAGGCAGCTTACTTCAGGCCGGAGGAGGCTATATGTGAAATGGAAAAAGGTTTTCGTTCCAAACTAGTGGTGCAGGTTAATTGCTGGGACCACTATAGTGTCTGACTTGGTGTCTAGTAACTATACAGGGCCTTTGAAATGGGTTCCTGAGAGCTGCTGTCGGATGGAAGGCTTGGAGCCGGCAGCATCGCCCAGCTTTCTCCACACCACCTGAAGGGGACACAACAACAACACAGGGTCAGGCACTTGTCTGGTCAGCTAAGACCTAACACCTTGTCAATTCAATTCAGTGTGCAAATTAATAAAACACATGATCATACATTGGTTAAAAATGCATCACTGAACAAACAGAACTGACTAACTAAGGTACGACAAAAGAACACAAAATACAAAGAACAAGTGAAAAAATGTATTAAAATAACAATTGTGACAGAGTATAATGAATCAAGAGAAGGGTAGGAAGAAACAGGATGACAACAACCGTAACTTTTCAGAAGGTATAATATATAAATAAAATGTCCTCAACCTTCTACTGGAGACATGCAGTACTCATGAATCACACAATTGCTTCAAGGGGCTTTACAATCTGTAGAACACTATGTCCTTTAGAGTCTGGATTCAGATCAAATCCCCAAAAAACCTTTTACGGGGAAGAGCAATAGAAGAAGGGTGGCTATTTGTAGTGGCATCAAGCACAAATTATTTGACACTAATATTATTATTTTCTATATACAGTATACTTCTATTTGTTTTGGTGCACTGTCTCTTGCCAAACATTAAAAAAACACTTTAATTTATCATAGTAATAATAAATGCTGTGTGTGTGTGTGTGTGTGTGAGAGAGAGAGAGAGAGAGAGAGAGAGAGAGAGAGAGAGAGAGGAGAGAGATGAGTTAGGGTGTCTGTGTTATGAATGGTGTCTTTTGTTTCTCCGTGCTATAGGGTTGAATGCACTGGACCATCACAAGTGCAGTGATCACACACACAAACACACACACACACGCACATAGTCACACACACACATACATACCCATGAGTCCATTTGCTGGACAAGTGTGTGGTCATAACATGTATGGGCCGACCTGTAGGATTGCGTGCCGGTGGGTTTGTGTTTTGGATGAAGCTATATAAAAAGAATGGTTTTAAAAAATAGACTTACATTGCACATCTCTCTGACGATAGCCTTCTCTTTGTCACTGAGATCTTCATCATATTCCTGTGAGCTCTGCCTGTCCAGCTTCTCGTGCACCTCCAGCACCTACACACACACACACACACACACACACACACACACACACACACACACACACACACACACACACACACACAAAGCAACATATATTTCAATGGATTGCATAAATCATGTAACTAGATTATTTCTAGGTAAACCTTTGGCTTACACTACTTAGCCACTAGGGGGCATCTGCTGTAATTAACTATAACAGAGCCTAGGAGAATCACAAGCTGCATGAAAATACAAACACATCCAAACTGTACAACTTCCACCTCATGGTACTAGTACTCTTATATAGTCGAAGCATTCAAGACATTGATGTGAATTTATCAAATGTATACTAAATGGGCAACTTAAATGGATTGGTACAGTCCGTGGAAGCAGCATCTGGCACTTAGTAACTAAGTAAGTAAAAGTTTATTTATATAGCACCGTTCACAAAGTGATTTTTGTTGAACAATAACAACAACGATATACAATACACACACAATTGAAAGTAACAACATAATATAAATAAGATAAATGCCAGCACTTAGCCAGTACAAAACAATACAGACGTTATGCTTCTTGAATAGCTTTATTATATTGGGGGCGGGACCTGATAAGCCTTTGGCTTCTTCCGTCTCCCTTCGGACAACACAAAGTATGATGTATGAATATTTGCAAGAGAAAATTGTGTATTGTGTGGAATTGTCCGAAAGAATAATAAATAATAAATAATAAATAATTATATGGACCTTCTTCTTTTTTTGCCTGAGTGACATGGTAAATAAAATACTTGACAGTGGTTGTGTGTGTGTGTGTGTGTGTGTGTGTGTGTGTGTGTGTGTGTGTGTGTGTGTGTGTGTGTGTGTGTGTGTGTGTGTGTGTGTGTGTGTGTGTGTGTGTGTGTGTGTGTGTGTGTGTGTGTGTGTGTGTGTGTGGCCTATACCTTCATTGCGTGGACCACAGCTTCTGGTTTCTGCCCCAGAGGGAGGTAGTGTCCAGTGGGGGAGGGGTCAGTGCTGGGGGTCCGGGCTGCACCCTGGGGAGACAGGCAGACACCCTCTGATCACAATCCATGTTATCACCCAGTCAGCGTACAGTAAAGCAATATACAGTACCATAGCAACGCATAGCAGTTCAACTTGAAGTCAGCCATTATGGAGAGCGCTTGTTTAAAAAAATCACCAGCTAGCTACGGCTTTTGTTTACATACCAGTTTACAGAAGCTAGGCTGTTTAGTAAAACTGTTTTTTTTCAGCACACGCACACACACACACACACACACACACACACACACACACACACACACACACACACACACACACACACACACACACACACACACAAACAGCACAGACAGGTAGCTGATCATGAGGAGATATTCACTGATTTTGACAAAAAGTGTTCCCCAGAATGGTTTACTCCAGCTTCAAAGGAAAAAGATGGGAGGCAACTGTATTAGACAGGAAGAGGAATAAGACCAGAGCCAATGAGAGGTGGCACTCAGGTGTGTGTTCCCATGGTGACAGGAGGTGCTGTAGACCTGCTGTGTTTGCAGTAAAGCAGGAGAGGATCAATCAGCCAGTCAGATAGACTTATCAATAGGTGAGATAGGATATCCCTGGATCACATTTTTCCTTAGGTTGTTCCGGTGGCAGTGCAGCTGTCAGCAATGATACTGAGCCAGTGAAAGCACTTACTCTGCCAATGTTGTCTGGTGTGTACCATCATTTCAATGAGGTAATCAATATTTGGTTCAGTCCCACACACTTGGAGTAGCCTGGTCCTATCAGACCATCGTACTTCTTTTCATTTGTACAGAAGGTCTGGAATCTCTCAATTGACAAACGTTAACTCACTTGAAGGAGGGTGTCTGTTGAAGTTTAAAACTATTGGATCTGCCCAGTGCCAGTCTGGATCTGCCAACCAATTGCATAACGTTTGGTGCTCCGGCTTCTGACTTCAACTGAAACTGGCGCACGTCATTGTTATCAGTCACTCCCTCTGTTCGCTGATTGGACCGCCAATAATCTGCCGGAGAAAACCCACTAATATACCGCAGGCCCAGAATGACTACTGAAGGAAAATTAAAATTGAGCGGAAGTAAGTAGGCAGGCGGTGCCAGGCTACACTTGGAGGAGCTACGAGGAGCTTTCAGTTTCTGTTGTTTCTAGCGCCCCCCTTTGGACAAAGTAATAGTTGTTTTTTACGAAACCAGCCCCTGCATGCTGTCCTAAAGGTCTTTGCTAGCGCATGCCGGCTGTGCGTGTATTTTTATTTTGGAAGCGAGTGAATGTGTCTATGAAAAGAGGTGTGTTGCGATGAGGTAATGTATTGTTAAGTGACTGTGTCAGATTAATAGTAGTAATATGTCGATGGTTAAGCAAAGTCAACTTCGAATTTAGTGCGGTTTTTTTCCGGTCCGCCTGTCCTAATTATTTGTGTAAGTTCTCGGGAAATCTTACCCGTACAAAGGCATTAGTAACTAAAGTAGCTTTGTTTTCACTGATGGTCTCGTTTGCTGTTACAGGTCATATGATCAGAGGAAAGATGAGACTGTTTGAGAAGCATTTTCAAAAGTTCCTGGAGGTTTGAAGATACAAGCAAACTTCATACTGTACATACACTGGACATGGCTGGAAATCACATTACTAAAACGATAAACGCTGCTAGTTACACACACACACACACACACACACACACACACACACACACACCCCGCCAATGTCTCATTCATTACCCATTCCCACAAGCATTTATGCATGATTCAATTATGGGACTAGATGTTCCGTTCATGTGAGCCACTGTCAGTAAAGCACAGGGAAGGGTTGTGTCACCCTACACTATTATTAACTCACTGCTGTTTCTTTCATCAGGAGTTGACCCAGCAACCCGTGGTTTGAGATGGGTTAGGAAAGGAAAAAACTCAGCATTGTTTAAAGGAACAGTACAACATTCTGGGAATTGAGATTATCATGAGAAAATATTTGAGAAAAATCAATAACTTTATAATGTTTTGTTCTGTAACTGGTTAGCTTAGCATAGCATTAAGACTAAATAAAGGGAAAAGGGAAACAAAGACCCTGCTTTCCAAATCACATACTCTTTCTTTTTACTACACTACAGACAAAAGTACAGAACCGTTTTAGGGCCACGGGAGAGAGAAAAAAATCAGATAATGAAGTTTTTTTTTTCATTATGTCGAGAAATGTCAAGAATAGAGACGAATACTCCAAAATTGGAGTTAGTGGGGCATTTATGTATCTTCAGCATAAGACAATTGACGTGCACAAATTGGGACATCAGGGTTCTCAACCCTCACGCAATGAGAGTGAGACACACGCATTTCAGGCAATTCACACGCTCCACGCCACACCTTGCATTTCTCACGCAAATTATAACTCTGCCAAACAATTTTTTTTATATATAGCCTATAGCTTCGATACATCCTGGCCTTCACCACCATCACCTAGTGTTGCCACCTTATTTATACTATCTATGGTTGCCACCCGTCCCGTTTTTCCCGAAATTGTTCTCTTTTTTCACCAGCTGTCCCGATGAAAGAAAAATCTCTCCCGGGACACAATTTGTCCCGTTTTTTGGGGAAAAACTCATTCGTTTTTTTGGGGAAAAACTAATTTGATTTCCTTCGTTCAGTAGTTAAGGCCGTTTCACACGGGCCGTGGCGTTTGTTGCGCCCACTAATGCATTCTGCGAGAGCCGAGCGGGCAGAGAGAAGGCGCAGCGTTTCGTCAGGCTACACGACAAGCGTGCAGGGGCGGTCCTAACGATCTCGGGGCCCGTTTCAAGACCCTGTGTGGGGCCCCCCACATTTATTTTTTATTTTTTTCTATGAATAATGCTTGTGCATGCTCCCCGCAAAAATAAAAAAGATTGTGGAAACTAGTTGGTTCATAGACGGATTATGAGATAATAGGCCCAGACTCTTAAAGCCCCCCCGCCCTATCCAGTCAGTTACATTGACTTTTCCGCAAAGATACATACGTTTACTGGCATAAACATATTAAGGGAGTCAGTGTTTCCCACAGGATTTTGGGATACTGTGGGAGATATCCTGTACCTTGTTGGGGGGTCCGGGGGCATGCCCCCCTGGAAGAAAATTGGTACAGTTTTAAAGTAAAATGCATCAATCTGAAAAATCAATCTGGAAAATTTAGATTTAAATCAAATCTTGAGCTGCAGAAGGAACATTATTTTTCTTAAACAGGCAGCACTCTTTACTCTGCAACTGTAAAAACATTTCAGAAGATTGGTCTGCAGACCCATGTTATATGATGGAGGGGCCCATTGCAACAGATACAGGGTGGAAAGCTACTTTTTATGAACAGTATATAATTTACATGTAGAAAGTTTATTCCTGTATGTGTGTGGGGGCCTTAGAGGCCCCTCATGAAGCCCATAAGACATAGCTAATAATGCTTTTGTTTTGCACTTGCTTTTCGATTTTTCACCTACTAGTTGAGGGGCCAAGTTGGTTTTAGTGCTCCCACATTCAAATGCGGACGCCGAAATAATCTTCTCCATGGTTGGTCCTCACCAGCACCAGAAACAGACTAGCCCTAGAAGGAACATTGTCCTCCATTATGATGGTCTAAATGGCTGGTGTGGAGCCACAGTGCTTCAAGTGGGAGCCAGAAAACCCCTATCCTGAAGGCCTCAAAATCTGCCACTCGAAGCTACAACAGCGAGCATCAGTAATATCCAGTATCCATATTTGCTGAACTGAACTAAGAGTTTTACTGAAATAACTACCCCGAAGAACTACACTAGGCCTACACCCATCTCACTAGTCTGGCATTTGGTATTAATCCAGTTATACTTTCATCATAAAATTACTACAATAGGCTATATTTTAACTAAAACAAAGAAATTATATTGAACTGAACTTGTGTTAAAAACCATTATTATGCTTTAAATTAATAAATAAACACACAATAAAATTTCGCTCGCATGGGGAATCCGCTTCTGTCTCACTCTAAACAATTTCCAAAAGTTGAGAACCCTGGGACATCCTAAATCTTTTTCTGGCGTACTAAATAGTACGGAAGTATGGGTATTGGAACGCAGGGAGAATGAAGTGCGAAACACATCAGGTTGTAGTTTTACGAGGAGTCGTGTGAGGCATGAATTCTCGGCCAGGTGCAGTAAGGTTGCCAGGAAGTTAGACGTGTATATAGGTGGTTTTTGTTACCTTTGGACCCGGGCTAGCTGCTCCCAGTTTTAACGCTGAGCTAAGCTATCTGGCTGGAGCTACATACAGCTCTGGAAAAAATGAAGAGACCACTCAAAATGCTCAGTGTCTCGTTTTACTATTTATAGGCATTTGTTTGAGTAGAATGAACATTTTGGTTTCATAATATAAACTACTGACCAGGCCCGGTTCTAGAAAGTCAGACTTGGGTGGGCCTGTAGAAATTTTGGGTGGGCACACTGGGCAGGGAGACCGAAGATGCGAGCGCACGCAGAGCGCGCGAGCAGAATTTTTTTGCCCTTGTAAGATCTCTGCGTTTGCTTTTTGGCACATTTACAGTGAATTGTGTAGAACACAATATGCAAATAAACTTTGAGTGTTGCTGTGTGGGAGATTTGATTCTTGGATGTTTTTTTTCGAAAATGTTTATGAATAACATATAATATACATTATATACAACATAATGTATCTTTTTTTTAATGGCAGTATTAACTGTAGGCAGCCTGAGCTGATAGAAGAGAAAGCTTTGGGACTGGGCAACCTGGATTGTGGTAGTCCAGAGCTATATACTACACACTATATAGATATAAAGTCCACTATTGCGATGTCCAGCTGGGTGAAAATAGTAGCCAGCCGAGGTCACAACCCTGCTAGGGGGGTCCCCGGGAGATTTTTTTTTACCTTTTTAAAGTGAAATGCATGAATTTGGTGCACTTTGAGAGGAAAATTAAGAGGCTAAATCTGAGGAATTTTGTGTGAACAAATCATTTGGAGACACTGGGTCGGATGAATTAGAAGCTATTGAAGAAAGACACATGGATTTTCCATAGAAATATAAATTAGAAATAAAATATTATGCAGGGTCCTCTGGGATGGGCTTGGTGCTCTTTTTCTTTTACGGGACATATTTTTCTGTAATATAATGAATTCATTTAATGCAGTGAGAGGAACGAAGCAGAAGAACTCTGTTGTCCAGTTATAATTTTTTCCACAGACGAGGCTCAAATAGGCTATAGACTATACACAGTGCATGGGCAACTGAGGGCAGCCCCATTTTCAAATATTTTTAAATAAACTCAATACACACTGTGCATGCCATGGGCTTGAACGTGACGTGATCAGTTAACCTCGGATTACCTCCCAGATGAACTGATTCAATCATTAAGCTATTAATCTACCAAAACATTGAATTCCTTTTATTGTATGATAATTTACATTTACATAATATGATGTTGATATCAAACACACAAACTAAAAAAAAAAAAAAAACTGGTTGCTTAGGGTCCCCTGGCAGTGGGGACCCTAAGCAACCGCTCATTTCGCTTATGCCTCGGGCCGGCTCTGCTGACCAGTAAGCTTGGCGGCAGGCTGTCCTGCCCACCCAATAATAAAATTAGAAGCAATGCATGGTAATGGTATATTCTTTAGTATTAATTAATTGTCTGAATTGTATTTGACATTTTCTTGGACAGCGTCCGTCCGATAGTGGGTCTGGACGTCCACCTAAAAAAAATATATATATATATATATTTTTTTTTATGATTGGGTGGGCACAGCCCACATTTGGGTGGGCACGGCCCACCCTGGCCCCTGGCTACAACCGGCCCTGCTACTGACAACATTTCTACCAAATTCCAAAACATTTTTTGTCATTAAGAGCATTTTCAATAAGTTCTGTAGAGATGAAGATTGAAGAAAAATCCAGACTGGTCTCTTAATTTTTTCCAGAGCTGTATTTAAGGGACAGAGATGAGAGTGGTATGGTTCTTGTTGCCAAACTCTTGTGGGGAAAAAAGCCAATAAATGGAACTAATCCTGAGCGGTATGGCGTCAGTGAACACACAATGAAAAATAAAATATATTTATTTACTTGTGAGGTGTAGAAGTAAATAATTGCTACACACTGTCAAGCAAAAGGTTACGTATTGATTGGATAAAAGGGGTTATATGAGGTTGTAATACTGGTAATTAGTTGAATAAAGCCGTTTTGTTTACACGGATACTGAAGCAAGCTGTACATGGCAACAATCTGACTTTCACTGCCTCTTTGAATTAATACGCACCTCGACAATATTGATACGAAAATGTCCAAAAACCATAAAACGGATCACACATTTACTCAAGATCCCATATATAGAGTTAAATACAGTACAGTACTGCAGCAACATCTTCCAGTGTTACCCACAGAAACACACTGATGTGGTCTGTATAGTGTAAAGGGATATACACTGGCTGGTAGTTACCTCTGACAGCAGCTGCTTGTTTTCCTCCTCCAGCATCCTGACCTTGGTCTCCAGCTGTCTGATGTAGCCGGCTGGAGCATCTGGAGGGACAGGATACAAGAGAAAGAGTCAGATGTCAACCCACATCTCCCACTGACATAATGCCATGTTTGAAGGTCACCTATTGCAAAATGCACATTTTCATGTTTTTTTTTTCAACATAAAGACCTACTTCACCGGTGGAAATATGAAGGTGTATTGAACTCTGAGATCCTATGTAGTATAAAGGTGCAAACATTTTAGAAATCGATTCATCCTAGCCTGAGAAAAGGCAGAAAGAGTGTTTTATGGTATCACTGTCTAACCCTACATTTTCCCATGCGTGACGTCACACATGGTAAAAATGTAGGGTTAGGATTAACAGGACAGCTGGGCCCAAGGAAGACTGAGGAAAGACTGAGTGAAGAAAAACCTCATCCATTATAATATAATAGTGATTTTATAATGATAGAACGCCGGTTCTGTATGGGTAAAGTATTCCTTTAATATGGGTCCCCAGTGTGACTAGAGACTCCCAAAGTACGAGAAAAAACAACCCTATATCTTTTTCTCCACCTCCACCTTGCTGAAAAACCTGTGTTCAAAAACCCCAGTCAAATTTATCTCCCTGTATGACGTCATAAGGGGATAAGCCACGGCCCCTCCGTAACCAACCTAACTTAGCACTATCGCTGCGTTCCAATATCCATACTTTGTGCTATCTAGTAAGGTAGAAAAAAGTTATTGTGGTCGTATTCAGTATGTTTAGAAATACCCGGATGACTACTACATCCCGCCGAGATTTTTAGTGTTGAAATCAGCATGCTATTTGGGCGATTCTGATCCACAATCCAGTGCGGCCCGGAAGTGACGTCACATCAACGGAGACTCCGTATGAAAAAGAATATGGGGATGCGAGGGATATAAAAGCAAGAGGCGAGATCAAGGCGCAATGTTATGATGAAATAAATAAGTAAAAGTATCTTCCAATTGTAAGCCAACTGCATGCTAACTAGATCATTTTTATGGTCAAATGTATTGTATTGTATGTAGAATAGAAAAAAGAAATAGTATGCGATTTGGAACGCAGCCCATAGGCTACCTCCACTCCACCTGTAACAAGCACATCCCCAGATAACTTTCAATCTAACTGGCAGTTAGATTCACACATTCATACATACTCAACATGTATACTACATACTGTCTACTTAACGATGGATTGTGCGAGGTTCGTCGGACCGTTTACACTGAAGTATAGAAGCAATTAAGAATAAAAAAAAAAAATCCATGTCAATTGAAAGGATGCATTGCATTGTGGGGCGGTCGAGTAGGAAAAGTAACCTGTCGATCCATACGCAAAATCTTCCACGGAAGTACTTATCCGGGCATTTCTCGCCTACACAAACTTGCACACACAACTGCAAGTATGTATGAGTAGTAGGACGTTAGTAGGGCTTTTGCAAACACAGCCATGATCTAAAACGAAGCATTTTCTAATTCTGACCATAGATAGGATATAAAATTCTATATAAGATTCTGACATGCTCCTCTGAACTCAATACACTCTGCAGTGGACTGGCCACACAGTATGTCATGGTGTGTGTTTTACCCCTATGAACAATAGACCTTGAACACACACACAATACACTATTGTAAAGTTCAGCAAGCCATAACGTACTGACCAGGGTGATGCAGCCAAAGTCACTGGTACAGACAGTGCTGCTGACCTCAGGGCAAATATCTCTCTCTCTCTTTCTCTCTCTCTCCTCTCTCGCTCTCTCTCACACACACACACACACACACACACACACACACACACACACACACACACACACACACACACACACACACTCACTCACAATAACACACACTCATAGGGAACAAGAAGAGACGATGCTGACCAAACAAAGCGAAAGACAGAGGACATCCTTGAATTACAAGGATGTCAGCAGCACACATCCAGCACACACCACTCCGTCCTTCCATTCCCTTCACACACATTTTGAAGAATCTCAATAGCATAGCACCACATTTGAATATTACTATGAACAACCTTCTACCTATCCTCAGTAACAGCTGTCCAAAACAACCACAGCCTCCCACTGTTGACCTCTCAGCAGCTGTTCCTGGAGCTTTGGAGCATTCTGTGTTTTGCTTGAGGACAACTTCAAACTAAATGGTAAATGGACTTGACTTGTATAGCGCTTTTTAGCCAATTTTCCCCAGCCCCAAAAGTGCTTTACATTTCTTACCACATTCACCCATTCATACACACACTCATACACCGATGATAGTAGCTGCCATGCAAGGCGCCCTCTGAACCATCTGGAGCAATGTGGGGTTCAGTGTCTTGCTCAGGGACACTTCGACATGTGGCGGGTAGGCGGGGGATCGAACCTCCAACCCTGCACAGATTATCTTTTTCATTATGTTAAGAAATGTCAAGAATAAAGACAAATACTGCAAAACGCTATTGGAGTTAGTGGGGCATTTATGTATTTTCAGCATACTACGATTGACGTGCATGTATTGGGACATTCTAAATCTTTTTCTGGTATACTAAATAGTAGGGAAGTATGGGGATTCGAACACCAGCATTCACTCTGTTTTGGAGGTGAAGGGTCTAATCATACACCCATGGTACTCTACAGCCATGCCAGTGTGTTAATGACATCAGCAATGGGTGGCCTGTGATTCCCCTCCAGGCTACAGCAGAAAGACTCTCTACAACCGTTCATGAGATATTGCCTCCGTAAAATCCCAGGGTAGACACACAGGCAGGAGACCTTTGACCCCCGGACTAGGCCCCTCTCGCCACATTGTGATCAGACTGAGAGCAGTACACACACACACACACACACACACACACACACACACACACACACACACACACACACACACACACACACACACACACCACACAGGGAGAGAGTTGGGGGAGTGTTTGTGTATGTGTGTGTGTGTGTGTGGGGGGGGGGGAGGGGGTGCTCCCATTCTGCACAGTGAGCCCTTTGAAGACCCTGCACCCCCACTGTCCACCAGACAATAGTGTCGGACGGACAGATGGTCAGGGCAAGGGAATAACACACACAAATACACACACACACACACACACACACACACACACAAACACACGCTGTTGCTCTTTCTGGGTTTGAGACCAACGAGATGAAATTTCAGTTTCACAATGAAGTAGCCAAATAAACATTTTATGGCCTATTGTACTGTTGCATGGAAATAAATGAAAAGGAAAGTGATTTCTTCATAGCACAGACTGGAACTCAAAAGATAAAGCCATGACATTATCATTAGAGAGAGATGAGAGGATTAAATGAAGAGGTCAACTGCTAATCCAATTCTCTCTGCTCTTTGATGGCAGCCATATTGCTGACTCCTGCTGGTGTTCAACAAGTGCTAGCTGCTCTTTGGGATTTGGAAAACATTAACCGAGGTTGTATAGATACAGACTGATATGTTATACCAAAACCTTATGAGTATGAATATAAAATCTATATATACCAACAAAATATTGTCGCTGCTATGTGTGTGTGTGTGTGTGTTTTGATTATGACTGGCTCGTCATATTACAGATTTCTTTTATATTTTTCAAACTCCCATGGCTGTGCTAAACTTTTTTTCAACTCTGTTAGTGGAAGGCAGCCCCCTGATTGGTTCTTGTAGTCGTTAACGTCAATTGGATCAACGAATCAACTTTTGACATACAGTAGGCTATATTATATTAGTATATGTCTTATATGAACAAGTTACGCACTATAGCTTTAATCGCATCCTTACAAAATGGTCTGAATTACCTTTCAAATGCTCTTTGTTACTGCAGTTTAGTGCTGTGAGAAAACAAAGGCAAAACACAGGAAACTGAGTAAGCAGGACATAAAAGCGCAAATCTCTGCTCAGCATGTTTTCTAGCACAAACACACCCACTCACGTATCCCCTTTGAATCCCACACACACACACACACACACACACACACACACACACAACACACACACACAACACACACACACACAACACACACACACACACACACACACACACACACACACACACACACACACACAACACACACACACAAAGATCATTTTGTTTGTTCCATATTTATTATCAGTACAGCTGCAGTGCCAATGTCCCATTTAGGATGATAAGTCACTTCCGTGTTGGACTCATCCCAGCAGGTAAGCGGCCCCTCTATCCAGCGATGTCCAACTCTAAACAATGCACTATTATCATTTCCTCGACGCGCCTTTTTTTCCCACAGTGCTTTGGGCCCATTATGTGTGCACGCACCGGAATGTGGGAATTCCTGACCGGGCGGCTTTTTTCTCCCTGTGATGCTAGGCCAGGGCTGATTTTTTTTATACAGCAAAAGTGAACTGGCTCTCTTTAACAGCAATGGTGCTCAGTTTTTAGTAGATGAATGGTTGCTTGCCTGGAGCTATTTTCAGATGGAAACAGATCACTGCAACATTATTTCAACAGGAAATATTTGATTCAAAGTGATTCAAAAGAGTCTTTCTGATGGTTATTCTCATCATTGAACCCTATGGAGTTGACTAAATGATACAAAGCTTCCAAATTATGTCATCTCTAAATCTTTGTGTGCACAAGTTGAGCTAAAAACATCTGAAAAAAGAATCAATAATCTCTTGGGACTTGCTGCTGAAAAAAAGATTGTTTCTACACAGCCTAGGCTCTGTAAACGGGTGATTAAACAAAGAGGCTCGGACAGATCCACCATAGCCAGCAACAATGCTATGGCTAAGATGTACCGCTATGAAAATACAGCTAGCATGTGTTTTTAGTAATGCCGTTGTGTAGTGTGACAATAAGCCGGTCAATGTTTAAATAAGTGTTGAAGCAAAACACTTATCAAAGCCAAAGTATAAGCGGATCAGTACTTTAGCCTATATTGATAGCATTGTTGCTAGCTACCGTACGTTAGGTCGGAAACACAGTAGGCCTACAGACAGGTAGCGGATCATGAAGAAATATTCACTGATTTAAAAAAAAAAAGTAAAATGATTCAATGATTTTAACAACAAGCGTTCTCCAGAATCACTGACTCCCCCTTTAATGATGAATACAATAAATATTATAAAAAAGGCTGCTCTCCTGGTGAGACAAAGGCTAAACAGTAGCCTAAGTGCTAGTGTGTGAGACAGACAAACAGACAGACAGACAGACAGACAGACAGACAGACAGACAGACAGCAGGAGGACAGACAGGCAGGCTGAGCAGAGGGTGGAGCTGTACAAGGGTTTGTTTCAAAGCCCTAGGCTACAAGTTCATTATGGCTAAAATAATATAATGGCTATCGTCCACTTTGGATTTTGTTTGTGTATTGTTTGTTGAGAATCCACACACAGGGAGTGGTAACCACACATAAATGGATGTCTGCTCTGCTATGTTTTCCATTGGCAGACACTGGATGCTGTATAGAAATGGGCTTCTTCTTCCCTCATGGTGAGTTGAAACCTTTTCATAGCTCCACACACACACACACACACACACACACACACACACACACACAAAGACCTTCCCATGCTGCCTCATTATCATGACAACACGGCCTCTCTGGCCATCGCAAGCTGTAAATCTGTCACACACACACACAGGCACACACACACACACACACACACACACACACACACACACACACACACACACACACACACACACACACACACACACACTCACACAGACACACAAACACACTGAAAGAGATGCCCTCACACAGACACAGCCAAGAGCCACACTCCTGTCTTCTTCCAAACAGGGAAGGAGAAGTGAGGGTCATTTTTTTCTACTAGAAAAACCTCCAAACATCCTCAACTTACCGGATATAAACTAATTCCTCAAAAATGTTCATATAAATAAATCAGCAGAATATTTTCAGGGAACCTGGCTTTTGATTGGTTTGGTAAGAATGAATAAAAAAAAAACATGTGGAACAGTTTTCTCTTGAGCTTACAAATTCATAGCTCCGATTACAGGATCCTTAAGGAGTTCTAACCAGTAATGCTATTGGAAGGATGACAACAAGTGGTGTTTATGAGCTGCAGTGGAGTGGGGGGGGAGGACATGGAAACTCTGAGAAAAGCACAGTTAGCAGTAAAGAAACAATCTTTCCTCCATTCTAACGTTGGTTTTTACGGGGTTGATTTTTTAGCAAGATTTTACAGTCAATGAAGGGCTATTTCTAACACACACTTACGGCCATAGAAATATTCAAAAAGGGTCACAGGGCTTTCAATGAGAACAGTTGAAGGAAAACCAATGAGACAAGTTAGAATATCACATGTTTGACTAAGATCTGTGGATTCAGTGGTGTATTAAACCTCCATACGAGGAACTTTTAAATATTTATGAAACAGTCTGATTTCTCCTCTCACGATTGCAAATGACCTGTAACAGCAAATGAGACCATCAGTGAAAAGAATGATATGTATTTAGTTATTATTAATGCCTTTGCGCTGGTCCTATTTTTCATCAAAGTTTACTTTGCTTCACCATGGTCATATTACCATTATTAATATTACATAGTGACATACTGCCTCATGGCCATGCATCCTTCTGTCTCTCTTTCACTCACTTCCTACACGAATGCACGCGCCGCCGGCACACTCTAGCAAGGATCTTTAGGACAGCAGGCGCTGGTGTTGTAAAACACTACTGCTTTTGTCCAAAGGGGGCGCTATAATAAACACAGACTGAAAGTTCCTCCCTCATAGCTATTTAGGCTATTTAGGCTCACAGCACTTATAGTTTGGATAGTATTTCAGTCTTGGTGAGACACAAAAAAAAGTGTGTATAGTGACTTGAAGCACAATATATGACACATTTTCATGAACATTTAGCCAGCCTCTCGACCACAACTAAATAGTTTCTTTATGAATCTGATCCAGGCATCACATCTAAATGGTAAAACAACTGCTGGGTGTCATATGAAGTCATTTCTAAGGACACAGACTTTGCTTTGTGTTCAAAAAATGTGTCGGAGTGAATGGATGCCGCAGGTTGACACTGAGCGAAACATTGCATCTGCTTCCAGGCTGTTCCAGAGCATTAAGTGGAGCCGTTGACCTGTGTCACTGTTTCATGTCTCTAACACGGACAGAAATGCATGACTAAATAAACAATGACATGGCAGATTAGCCGTGATATAGGTGTGTGTGTGTGTGTGTGTGTGTGTGTGTGTGTGTGTGTGTGGTGTGTGTGTTGTGTGTGTGTGTGTGTGTGTGTGTGTGTTGTGTGTGTGTGTGTGTGTGTGTGGTGTGTGTGTGTGTGTGTGTGTGTGTGTGTGTGTGTGTGTGTGTGTGTGTTGTGCTCTTCAACTTGCTGTCCCCCTGCAAGATCTAGCAAAGTGTAGTGCTTGATCTGTGGGCACAGACTACATTTGAATAATTTGGATGATAACTTTGGCTCAAAGGTCCCATATTATGCTAATTTTCAAGTTCAAAATTGTAATGTGGTTTATCAAACAGACATGAGAGTGCTATCAATCTTTTTGTGTAATGCTCTGCAAATAGGGAACTTTCATTGTGCTTCTTGTGGCAATTTTTCTTTCCACAGTGCATTACAGTATTAACGATATTCAGTATCTGCTTGTTCAAACCCTGAATTTTATGATCCTTATGCTAGATAAAATATCCAAACTATACACACCATATAAATGTGTTCTCCTCCATTACATCTATTGGAAACATTATAGATATTTTATACATTACTCTCCAAAAATCCAGCCTGGAACGTTGTGGTATCTTGTGGATAGTTTGGGACCTACTAGAATTTGCATTTTAAACCTCTGCCACTATAAGCCCTAGCCTGGTGCTACCAGACCATCGTACTTCATTTCATTTGTACAGAAGGTCTGGAACTGCTCTATTTGGCAAACGTTCACTCACTTGGAGGCGGGTGTCTGTTGAAGTTTAAAACTATTGGATCTGCCCAGTGCCACTCTGGATCAGCCAACCAATCGCATAATGTTTGGTCGCAGCATTCAACTGAAACTGGAGCGCGACTTCGACGTCATCGTTCTCAGCCACTCGCTCTGTTCGCTGATTGGACGGCCGGAGATTTTCCTGAGCTCAAACACGTGAATTCACCGCAGCCCCAGACTGACTACTGAAGGGAAAATTACATTTGGGCGGAAGTAGGTAGGCGGGCGGAGCCAGGCTATATAAGCCCTGTATACTGTACACTTGGTAACTGATTCAGTGTGGTTAAAGAGTCAGCGATTACAGAGAATGCGTGTGGTCAAAATCACTCTGTCAAAATCAATGAATATCTCCTCACCATCCAATACCTGTGTGCTGAAACACAATCCAGTGATAATACATAATTTAGCCTCTGTAAAATTGAATGTTGCTAGGTACGGTGAGCCCCCTTTTGTTTACATACCCTTTGTTTACATACAAGTTTACGGAGCCTAGGCTGTGTATTACCACTGGATTTTTATTTCAGTGCACACACAGTACAGCTAGGTGGATCGTGAGGAGAAATTCATGATGTTGACAATAAGTGATGTTGACAAAAAGCGATGTTGACAATAAGCGTTTTTTCCAGAATGGCTGACTCCACCTTTAGAGTACAGTTACCAAAAATCTAAATACTATGAGAATACCGCACCGAAACTGGTCCGGAAAAAATGATGGCAAGTTCAAAGTGTGTGCAGGCGTGGGAAGCTGGGGGCTGAAATGTTATCTCCTGGCTGAAACCAGAGCTGAGTGTGAATGTGGGAGAGAGACATGGTGCTAGGCTAGCCGACTAGATGCTCGTATCACAGGGTCAGCAAAAACACAGGCTCGCCTCAATGGTGGCTGTGTACAACCCTGCACATTATAAGTGTGTACTGAGAATCACACTCCCGATACATAACACTGAGTACAAGTGTTAACTGTCTGTATGGAGTGATGCATCTTCATCATACAGAGCGCTGTGACAGAATGTTGACCTACTCGTTTCAACTGATGGGTTTGTTTTAGGGTCAGAGTGCTTTTAGGCCCTAAGTGGTCAAAGTGACCTCAGGCGTATTATCTAGTGAGAGAGTCTGTGTGTGTGTTCAGCTGATAACAGCAGCTTTAAACCAGTGAATCCCTACATGTGTCAATTTCAAAAATTGTGCATCAAATGTTTCAGTAGCATCGTGTTCCCACCAGATTCCTGCCATTTCGCATACACTGCATCATTGACTTCTTCCATGGTTCCCTTTTGAATCCTGTTCATGTGCTGAGTTTGACTTCAATCCAGAGACACATGCAGTCATGAGATGTTTTCAACAGGCAAGTAAGGTTACATTGAACCGCCACACAATGTAGGAGTACATCTCAGTTGGCAATAACTAAATGAGCCCACTCTGGCCACCTTTAAAGAGGACCTATTATACTACTTTTCTGGTCTTAATTTCTTGTTAAAACTGCTATAGAGCAACCTGACACGAATACATCACAAAAAACTATGTCGATTTTCGGGAAGCTCTTTCTCTTATTTTGGCGATCCAGCAGGCCTGTAAACACTTTGCTTCTGCCAAGAGCCAAGTAAAGGTATGGCTAAGAACTAACCAAAGGTGCCACCACCTCTAAATGTATGCTGTACCTTATTAGTTGTGTATTAATTGTGCATTTGTTTAACCTACTAATACTACTAATGAATGATCCTGTTTTACTTTTCTTTTTTTCTCCGTACTTGTATAAAGCAAATGTTTCTATTGTATATCTTTGTCATTTGTATTGTAACATCAACCTGCCTAATGGACTACAGATGGAAATTAGCCCCTGGGCAACAATCTGGCATTTTTACGTGTACTGCTGTACATGTTCATTAATGTGCATTGTCCTGAAACAAATAAATAAATATAGTAGTGTGGATTAAATAACTACATTTACACTCAACAAATGGCACGTCATTCAGTACTCAGCTTGTTGCGGTGGCCATGAAGTGACTTGAACACTTAATCACGTACCAACACTCAAACTCCCTACGACCCTGGGTGGAATGACAGCTTGGTGTGTGAGCGTGTTGTTATCCTGCACATTCTGACAACCGAATTCCCCGGCAAAGTGGAAGGTGGAGACACAAACAGAGACCTGAAGAAATACCTAGGGGCCACTCCACAGGGTCAGAGCACATGGCATTAGGAGCATTTAGTTTTGCCATTGTCACGGCCTATAAATATTCCCCTAGCTGTCTAGTTTATCAGGGGTCAAGCTTTTTGTTTCACTGTGAATGAGTGCAACTGTCAACGAACAGCTGAATGTGTGGTTCAGCAGCAGCTCAAACTGCTAGTCAACTATGCAGAGAGCCATGTTGTGAAGAAGACAGTTGGAGGTCCTCAGGTGTTTCCTCTTGGATTGTACGAGGACAGCTGCTTCTGTCCGTCAGGGCGTAAACAACAATCAAAGGAAGAGCCATGGGGTCACTGTAATCATTCTTCCTGTCCAGTATACTAGCTGTGAATCCAGACTGGACAGTTCCTATAACACAACTCCAATGTAAGCCAAAGCTATAGTCAGAGGATACAGCATGTTTGAGTTTGCCAAAAATCCAATGGCTAATTGTAGTTTTTACAGGAAAATATTATAATCTAATTTTACACCAAAATTGTCAGTGCAATGCGTGTCAGAGTTGCTGGATCCACACATTGTTTAGATTGCGTATTGTGATAAAAAAAAAATCCATTATCAGGATATTCGTGAATATTTTTGCATTGGTGTCTTGCAAAGGTTAGCTCGCTAACATACAGTCCTATATCGATTTCCTGATTTATTATGAATTGACTGAAAAAAGGGCAGTTACTCCGGTATTGTTTAGGAAAATTTGATGAGCAGTGGGAAAATATAGAGAATCACAATAATTTTTTTCAGAAAAAATCATGCAATTTCATTTTATGTCATCCTTTGCCCAATTTAGTCTGTTGGTAATTGCCTGGTATTAACCCTTGTATGCATTAGCCTTCCACTTTTCCTCTTCCTATTTGTATGTCTCTCTCTCTCTCTCTCTCTCTCTCTCTCTCTCTCTCTCTCTGACAGACACACACACATACACAAACACACACACACTCACTCACACACACTCGCACACACACACACACACACACACACACACACAAACACACACACTCACTCACTCACACACACTCACACACACACACATCATGCTGTCAGTGGAAACGCTGACGTAGTCATCGGCCTGTGTGAAAAACACTGGATCTACTTTGCCATGTCATTTATAAAACAAATAAGAACCCTTTCATTTATGAAAAGAGCAGCTGATCCTTCTGATGCAGACGGTCCAGTAACAACAGAGTGCTGTTGACACTGCAGAAGACATACCTTACATGCATGAAGAACACATTTACATGTGCAGACATGGTGCAGACAGAATGAATCCAAAGGAATCTACAGTCAGAGCACAGGGAACAAGAGTGAACCTCTGTAGACACATATCTGCTGGGTTGGCAAAAGCACTAACTGGAAACAGAAATTGAAATATGATCGGAATGCATCCCAGTACATGGAAGATACAAAATACAACAGCCCTGAATCTATTGTAAGAACTTACCAACGTGCATACATGAGCTTCCCAAACCTTCCTTAACCCCCAGCTTTTTCCTGCTACTGTAGGATCTGGCTTGTGTTTCAGAATTAGAATTTTGTAAATCAGAACATTTTGGAAGTTACAGAGCTTCACAAGACTGTTTCCCAGCCAACAGGTCAAACAAACCCAGAATGAGAAGAATCCAGTGGATAACAGACAGTGAGACGCAGCACCATCCTCTTAAAGAGTCACAGATACTCCCACTATATGACTGAGTGGAAAACATTGCTCCTTACTGGAATTGGTATATGATCTTCAAAATAAACCACACTGTTTTCCGAATGCACTGGGAAATCTAACTAAATTCTTAAAGGTCAGCTATTATGCCAAATGCACTTTTTCATGTTTTTTTTTCAGCCTTAACCCTCTGAGGTCGCCTCACGCGGCCCCGCGTGAATGCGCGCGTGCGCGCATATTTTTTTAATATCTCTGTGAATAAACGGCTGAGAAATGAAATGAAAACATCGTCTGAAACTAGAGATTCTCCTGTTTCCGGGGTATGTTCTCGCGATACTCTCCGTCCACTACAGGCTTAGAAAACAACGCGAGAAGTGAGCCTCCTTCTCCAGCACATTGTGCGTCACTCCATGTGCTATTGGTTGGACCTGCTTGTCTCGTTGCGCAATTGGTTGGATGTGCTTGTCTATCAATGTTTCTGAAACGAAACCCACCTATCAGCACTAAGTGAAACACTAAGGACATACCTTATTACCGTAGTACCTGGGTTTTTTTTACTGAAGGGAACAGGAATCTTTCAGTGGAAACAATGGCGACAAGAAAGTTGTAAACAGACGCTGCTGTTGCAGAGATTTGCAGAAGTAGCCAGCCATGAAGAAGATGGCCATTCTAACATCGAAGGATTTGATTCAGGCGACGAATGTGGTTATGAAGATCACATCGACCCGTTTGAAGACAGGTAAGAGAATTTACAAAATCTCTTGTAATCTGAAACTTGCGTTTACTGTGCGCAATAGTCAGTTGTCGCGTAATGGTTCTTATTTCCAAGGCTTGACTTCTAGCACAACATTGCGACGTTTCAGAGAGTTTCTTAGCCTACACTTATCTAATAATAAACAAAGAAATAAAAAACGATAAAGTGGCATGTCAAATATAGTGTTTTATTCAGTGTAGAAGTCTTTCCCTTGTGTCATAGTAAAATAATCTAGTTTGGAAACAGTTTTGCATCAACTATTGTTTGCACACAATTTGTGAAATTTGAGAGAGTGTAAACATTTCTATTAGTATTATAATGTAACAAGGGTCACTTGTTGTTGCTTTGTACAATGAAGATAAAAATAAAGGACAGTTGGAAATCAGTTGTCTCTCCTCCCCTTACATACACATCTAAGATGCTAAGAACTGTGTGTCCCTACCCCCACACATTAGAAGGTGCTAACTGTGTTGGGGAGGGAAGAAGGTAAACAGCAGTTGGGGTTTTCAGTTATAAAGAAGAAAACTCAGTCTTTCTTGTCCTTTTTTTTACAGACAGGACTAAGAGTTGCCTGAACCCAGCCCAGCACCTTCCACTCCTGCAGCATCAGCACCACCTGTGTCAACACCTTCTTCCCTGCCCAGCACAAGGTCCATGTCCAAAAGGAGCACAGGTATAAGGCCTCCAGCTACCCCATCACCCGCATCAAATAGGTCCCGTGCCCAAATTCCCCAGGTACCAACCCGAGCGCCACCCACACCTCGAATACCACCAGCACCCACACACCCAGCTGCAATGTTGCCCTCTGCCTGCAAGTGGACAGGAACTGTTTTGCAAAGTGGCATGGCATTGACATTTAGCTTGTAAATAGTGTATACTGTACATAGTGTGTAAATAGTTTGTAATTATTGTTTTTCCTGCGTGTTGTTATATATAGTAAACTGTTTGTTTGAATTTTTTTTGTGATGCTCCCTTTTTTATTAGTATACATCCCATGAGTCTTTATATGTGGTGCAAAGTCTTCATTCAGTCTAAATTCCTCATGCTTTGTGAAAGTAGAGTTAGAGGCAACATTTCTACCAAAAAGCGTTTGGACCAAAATTCATATTAGTCATGTTGTGTGCACTTCCCTACTGTTTTTTGGAAAATTTCCACTGCATTTATGAAGCTAAGGCTTGGGAGAAGCAATTTCAAGAGCCAAAACAACCCCTCAGGATGACTAAAGGTTATTATTTCACACAAATCTCCAGGTTTTTCAAAAATCGCAATGCATTTTTCAGCATTCAAGCCAATTATTTATTTACACAATGGTCTAGGACATAAATAGACCTCATAAAACTAATGGCTAATGGGTTCTGAACATTTCCATATAAAACACTTTGGTATTATTTATCTTCTTGCACATTTAAAATAGGTATTTATAGAAGTATGTAAAATCCGAGAAAATACCCTTAGACCTCAGAGGGTTAATATGGCTCCCCGGTGTGACTAGAGACTCCCAAAGAATGAGAAAAATCAACCCTTTCTGCTTTTTCTCCGCCTTTCTGAAACCCTGTGTTCAAAAAACCCAGTCAGATGTATCTCCCCCTTATGATGTCATCATCAGTCAGTCTGTATTCTGCATATTTCTCTCACTGACCGGGAAGAACAGCCAAATATTCTATTGGCCCATTCTGCCCCAGTGTTATCCTTGTTCAGTGGAACTATCTCCTTCAACTGCACTTATAACACCAAGCAAAGCACCTGTCAGGATAGGTGGTATCAGCTATTAGTTATCTGTGGAAGGTGTGCCAAGTGCCTATCAGAGTCCGTCAACTCAGGCTTTAGCACTGTTTACATCAACGTCTAAAATGAAAGTAAAAATATCCACTCAATGTGAAACTAAGCCGTAGGCAGGCTATTGTCTATTGACAATATTAGATATTAGTGTATTTGTCTAACTGGAAGAAACTGAAAATATGGTAGAAGGCTGGATTGTTAGACCATAGTTCTCAATTGTAAGTGAGAGTAACATGCGTGACAAATCTGTATGCACGGATTGAGAATTTGGTACAGACTTACTCCCAAGATTTTCTCATCACTTTAAAAAAAATCCATTCATTTACTGTTTTCCATTGACTGTATTTACTGAACTTAATTAGGTAAAGTGTGTAGAAGTTATTGGCGTTTTCATAAATGTAACATAATATCCATAAGTATGTTATGATCAAAGTATAATCACTTTTTATTACTTTAAAATGAGACCTTTATATTTATTTATTTTTTCTTTTATAAGGAGCGGTGCGCGCTGCCATGTTGCACGGCAATGTTTGTACAGTAGCACAGAACAGACAAACTTAGCTGAATGCTCCGATATTACCCACTGTACATTTAACTTCATCAAGACACCAAGGAACCCCAACCACACTGCCTGCTTTAAATACCTAAAGAAACAAATGCTACCCAAAGTTATAATATACAATAAACTTAATTGAAAAAATAATACATATGCTGTTGATAATATTTCATATTTTAAAAAAGCAAAGTGAAATGATTTGTTTTGAAAGCTAGGACATAATAAGATGTCTTCAGTCAGCAGGTTTTGTGTTCAGATGCTGCAGATAGCCCAACCTGCAAAACATGTTTACCACTAGCATGTGAGTTTCAGCTATCCGTGAAATGCAACCTCCATCCTATCTAAGCTTTTCATCTCTCCATGAGACACACACACACAGACCCTGAGACCTACAGGAATGTGTCAGAGGCAGGAGTTAGCATGCAGACCATCAGCTGCTTTGCCAACCCCATCCAGCTGTGCCTTCAACTACATAACATTACAGCCCCCATCCTGCTGGAGCTGCCAGGCCCTTATTACATTCTGTCTTCATCCATAATCAGCTGACGTAATTAGGCCTGGGCCATCTGTGCCAGGCCGAACAGTGTCACTCAGTGGGAGTGTGAGCAAGGTGATGATGAGACTACAGTGTGTGGGTTTTTAAGAAAGTGAGAAAGATACAACTATGGATGATGTTCCAGACTGAGGTTTGAAGTAGCCTTTCCGCCTTTCCCAGAATGCACTGGGCATAAGAACAGTGTTGCTTCGAGGATGACAAGACTCCTACAATGTGAGATAGTTTTTATGTTAACCTGCATGCAAATATGGTATATAACTAAGCTATTTCTGTTCCCTCACACAAGGCTGTGCTTTTATATCACTTGTTCAGGCATTCAGTCTTCATACCAGTAATACGGTCCAGCAGAATGATGTGGCCAGTAGATTATCACCTAGTATATTGTTACAGTTGAAGCTGACGCTCTGCTTTGGGCAGCACACATAAACATGCTACTTTCACACAGAAAATCTTATGGGCCGTTCACACACATTGCCTATATGTTTTAATGGGTGACAGAAACCCCAAAAGCTCCGTCTAGAATCGCCCCCGCCAGAAGACATTATCTCAAGTTTCCAAACAACCTCTAGAACTTTTTCAACTCATCCTTTAGCATCCAAGTAGATGTTTGACTTAGAGAGAGGTGACACTCACCTCCTCTGTATATTGACAGGTCGTCCATGGACCTCCTGGGTGAGGCATCTTCCCCTCTGACACCTTGTGTGAGTGCTGCTGCTGCTGGTGGTTGTGTTCGGGGCTGCCTACGCTCCCAGTGCTGGACGTGCTACTCCCATCCCCTACGTCCCTCACCGCCGGCCCCGATCCGTTGAGGCTGGACTGGCTGTCTATGGAGCTCCTGGAGCCCACCCCTCCTCCGCTCCTCTCCTCGTCCAGCATGAAGACTATCTCCTTCAGCTCGGTGTTCTCCGTCCTCAGGGCCTCCTGGCTGGCCTCCAGCTCCGTCAGCTTCTGCTGGTACAGGCCCACGTCTTTCCACAGGACGCCGGCGGTGGCGCGGCCGAATCGCTGCCACTCCCGGGACACCTGTTGAATTCAAATATGAATGTGTGTTCAATTGGGAGAAGAAGAGTCCAGAGGAGGGTGAACTAGATGATGATAGTGGTGAGTGCTGGTGGTGTAAAACTGTTTTAAAATAGTGTTGAACGTGAATGTATGGGGAAATTGTCGAATTAAAGGACAAGTGAATTTTGTCCTCACGATCATTCACAACAACCTGTATGCATATGTGCTGTGTGTCTTTGTGTTAGTGAAAAAGTCCATTAAAAGCATTTGAACTATTTCTTAAGGCCAGGACACACCAGCCCGAAAATCGCCGTCGTTGAGTCGATAGGGGGTCGGGAGACGAATCTGTTTGGTGTGTGCCGTGACGTCGGCCGACGTAGAGGTCGTCGGGCTTGTTTTGAGCCGATTGACATCATCGCAGCGTCCGTTTTCATTTGGAGCAATTTGATTGGTGGAGGGCTAGCGAATCAGTGAAGTCCGGAAGTGAGGCGGGTAGCACAAACAGCTAACAACAGCTAGCCATCGTTTTAATGTGTTTGTTCGTTTCGTTTTGAGAGTACTCACATGCATCAACCCTTGTTGACTGCTCGACACCATGCTCGACACTCTCTGCTAAAAATTGTGCTCTTATGGTCCATAAATATAAATACGTATTTCTATCTATGTTTATGCTCTAGAGAGTTGTCCCATCATTTCCGGCTTTCGTATTTTTTCGGGCCACAATACAGATTAGCGCCGCCTGCTGTTATGGAGACATTACGTCCCGCGCAAGCAACAGAGCGTACGGAAAGTCAGCAGTCAGTTTGGTGTGTTCTCTGGCCGCGACGGGAAGCCTGGAGCTTCCTGAAACGGCCGACCCCATTTTTTGCGTAGTCGGAACAAGTAGAAACAAGTCGGACTGGTGTGTCCTGGCCTTTAGTTGCTTTGTTATTGTATGGAAGACGTGAGTTGAAAGTTGATCATGTTTATGATACATTTTTCTGATTTTCAATGGTTGCATTGGATATTGGTTGAAAATGATACGAAGAGGTCCGACATTATGAGTTAGAGTGTTGTGTTTGAAGAATGGTGGGAAATGGATCATATGAAAAGTTTGATTTTTGTTTTATAGCCTATATAGACTATACTGTAGACACTTACCGAAACAGAATATTTCACAAAAACGTTTAAAAGCATTTTTCCAGCAGGTGCTACAGATAATTTTACTATTGCAGTGTAAGGCTGTTCATTTATTGGGACATTTGCAACAAAACAAAAAAAAGTGTTACAACTGTCCCTGGTCTCCCCTGGTGTATAGGCTGTAATGTGTTATGATGTAGACTCAGTGGTGGACCAAGTTTTCAACCCTAGTACTTAAGTCAAAGTGTAGATATTAGACAATATTTAGATAATAATAGATAAGAAAATAAATAGATAATCAATAGCTGACTTCAAGGCTATGCTTAGCGTTGAAGTTCTTCCTAGAAATGTAGTGGAGTGAAAGTCATAAGTTTCCAAAAAAAAAAGCAGATACTGCAGTACAGAAGCCTACAGATACTCAAAACATTTACTTAAGTTCAGTAGCCTACTCAAGTAAAATTCACAGCGTTACTGTCCACCAATGTGTGTATAGACTACATTCATCACTGCATTGTCCTATAAGATAGTTGTATCTCAGAAAAAATAGCTGGTGCAGTGCAGGAACTATAATGAGGATCCTAAATAGGCAAGGCAAGGCAAGTTTATTATATAACATTAGCAAAGTGCTTTACAGGGGCAAGATTATAATACACATTGCGAATGAATAGAAATAAAACATGTAAAAGCTAATGAATAGAAATAGAACATTTAAATAGCGTACAATAAAATTGCAGGTTAAAATGGAAACAGAAAAGTCTTCAGGCTTGATTTAAAAGAGCTGAGAGTTGCAGCAGACCTCAAGTTTTCTGGGAGTTTGTTCTAGAGATTTGGTGCATAAATAAACAAACAATCACCTTCTTGCCCTTCTGCCGGTCGTCGTCCAGGAAGCAGCAGAGTTCCCTCAGCTCCTGGTTGTCGTCCTGCAGCCTCTGGTTGACCTCCTTCAGCCCGCGGATCTCCGTCAGGTGGAGCTGCAGTCTGCGGTTGACGTCCCGCATCATGTTGCCGTGCTCCAGCATCAGCTCCATGTTGCGGCTCTCCAGCCTCCGGAGCCGGGCGACCAGACCTTCGCTGCCCAGCATCAGCAGCTGCTCCTCGGTCAGCTGGCTCACATGATCCACCCCGTCCATAGCTATTCTTCCACCACCACCGCTGGTTCTAATGATGTGTGGATAATAAAGAGAGCAGGGAGTCTTTTCTACCCGCTTATGTTAACGACGGAAGCCAAATCCATGATCCGTGCCACTTTAACGGCGGAAGAAGCAGAACCTCTTGGAGAGGCTGTCTGTCTGCAACCTGAGAGACCGGAGCCGGCTCGTCTTCGAAGTGGAGGGGGCATGGGAGGAGACAGGGAAAGAGAGAGAGAGGAGAGAGAGAGAGAGAGAGAGAGAGAGAGAGAGAGAGAGAGAGAGAGAGAGAGAGAGAGAGAGAGAGAGAGAGAGAGAGAGGAGAGAGAGATACAGAGAAAGTAGCACAGCGTCCTCTTTAGGCAGCAGCAACACGGTCAAGTCAAGATTATTGTATCAGCCCAAAATTGAATAACATGTCCCAATGGGTTTCACAAACTTCAACAACTAATGTGGATTAGTTTTTTTGATGTAGGCGACCATTTAGACTGTAAAAGTACAAAATAAGTAAGAAGAGAAAAAAGAAACAATGTACAGAATGCTTAAAAACAAATGAAGACAATTTATAGTTAGTCATGCGCAAAAGAGAAAAGCTGGGTACTTCACTTTTTAATGGGCCCAATGTGCAGTCTGAACAGGGGCGACATAATATTTACTAAAATCAATGGTCTTCAGCGATGAAAGGTCGAATATATAGCCTATACTTTGCTCTCTCTACCATTCCTAAAGAGCGCTGCCTCTTTGTTGATTGAGTGTCTAGCTTCATTAAATGGCTCAGTAGTTTGAGTGCGTTCATCTTCCCCCATCATGACCTGGATTAGAACAATACGTCTAGTGTGTGCAAGAAGATTCAACTGATGAGAAAACTATTCAGCCTTTCACTGAGCAACTTCTCAACCATCCCCCCAAAAAACTTTAATAATAATTGAATTGAATTAATTTAAAGTTAATTAACCCTTTCATGCATGGTGTCCACATTTGTGGGAAGTTATCATTTAACTTGATGACATCATCAATCCTGAATGGCCCATGGTTTGAGTCAAAGTGATGATGAACATGTATGTTTTGTAAACCGAAATGTAGAATAAAATGTTGTTTTATTCATAAAAAAACAACTGTTCACGTTATGTACTATGTCATGCAACTATTTTTTTTTCAAAGATGATTTAACTTCTCTCATATTATAATCAAACACACATTTAACAAATAGGCTATATCTACATCAATAACCATACACCATATATTACAATAAATGACCACTTTACGCACACACAAACGGAGACAAATTAGCATTTCCCTTCCAAACAGGGGCATCTTACGTCATCGACTCAGTACAGAGTGGTTGAGAAATCATTTGTTACATTGTCAGTAGTGAATCATTTCTCATATTTACCACACTGTTACTGTTCGCACATAGAACCACAGTTGCACATACCAGTGTGAGCGTTTTTCCTCTCTTTGTTTCTAAAATATGCTGTGTTATTTTTTATTAACATAACATAACACACAATATTCCTTACTGTGACTTTACCCATTGAACGCCTTTGTTGCATGGTGTCCACATGCTATACAAATAGAATAACTTTTAAATAAATGGCCTCCCCGCCACATGCTGAAGTGTCCCTGAGCAAGACACTGAGCCCCACATTGCTCTCGATGGTTCAGAGAGCGCCTACATCTGCTAAAAAGCGCTATAAGTCAAGTCCATTTACCATTTACCATAAAACATATATATTTTTTCTTTAAATGGAAATCATTTTTTTGCCTAATTTTGAGGGATAAGAAACTTTGTATAATCTAGCTAAATTATTTTTGTGATACTTTCTGCATGAAAAGGTTGAAGGTAATTAATTAAAGTTATATTATTATTATTATTATATTATTATTATTATTATTATTATTATTATTATTATTATTGTTATTGTTGTTGTTGTTGTTATTGTTGTTGTTGTTGTTGTTGTTGTTGTTGTTATAAGTAGTAGTAGGCTAGTAGGACTACTTATTATTATTATTTTTTATTGTATTTATTTATTAATGGAGAGTATAATGGTTAAGACTGGGTAAGGTCGCCATCTACTGGGCTGCAGGAGATGACATGAATGAATATTCAACAAGTATACTGTATGTTCGATAACAGTTAACAGAAGAAACCTCGAACCCCACAATGCAATGCGTGCAAAGAAAAAACGAAATTCCGAAAACTGGACTCAATTAAAACAACGGCCTATAGGCCTAGATGTGTAATAGAAACGGGATGAACACAGAGGTTATGGATGGAGATGAAGTGGTGATCATGGCTGTATGACAGACAGCAGCAGCGGTGGGACTGTTGCCTGTGCTCTGTAGCCTCTAGCGTTGGATTCCTCCCATGATTTGCCACTTGGACCGGACCAAGACAGCCGGATGGCCCACCGACCGTGCAGCTTCCGACGCCGCTATGCATCCTGACGCATGACGGCCCAGGTTGACCCGGCGGCCCACTCAACCACGTCAGAGATCCACTACACACATAACGCGTATGAGTGGAGTCGGAGCAAAGTGCAGACAGGAAGCCGAGGTCTGCACAACTTTTCTCTCTTCCATGGTGACTCTCCGGTGCACGCGAAGATTATAATGAAGCGGTGTTGTGGCAAAGGAGACCCGGGTCGGCTACGGCGGTGGTGGCATTGGCCGACCTGGTACTTTTTTTTGACATTCTGCGTGGCACCTGTAACGTTACACCCGCAGTGTTTGGACTTCAAGCCGCCCTTCCGCCCGCTGCAGGAGCTGGAGTTTTGCGTCATGTACAAGGAGTTTGGCTGCTGTGATTACCAGAAAGACCAGGAGCTCATGTCCAAGTACTACCGGATTATGGACAATTTTGATTACCATGGATATTCCAACTGCGCTGGCTTCGTCCTGGAGCTGATTTGCCAGGTAGGCAATGCAGTGGACAAAGGTCACTTGGCTCTCAGTCCAAAAACGTTCCCATCATGCGCCAGGAGCCTGACCAAACTACAAAAACAAAACACAAGCAGGAGAAAGGGGATCTGTCATTTGTATCGATAAGAGTAATAAAGCAATCAATCCGATAAGGTGATTTCACAGTGAAAGGTGTAGCCTACTGCCTCTCCTCTATCCATAAAGTAGGCCTAACTGATGAGATGGATTATTAAGGTAAAGGTCATCCCCTTACAGGCAGATAGAAATGTAAAGAGAGAGTTGGCTTTGAAGCTTCAAGACCTCTGATCTGGTAAATCATCAACATGTTGTCAAGCACATATAGCCAACGCAGTATTTTACTTGCAGGCGAAACATTTCTTTTTCACATTTCATTTTTGCACTGGTCAATTTTGCGATTTTTGTTTAATTTGCTTCATAACAAGTCGTCCTTAATAGTATAAGCAAAAGGTCCAAAATAGGTGTTTATTTGACTAAACCTTGTCTGTTTGCGTCTGTAATATGTAACAGACTGTATATTTCTCCTACAACCCTCTTTAACTGCCATTATAGCAACATTATTCTTTTTTCAATACTTTGAACCAGAAATCTTCAAATCAACTTAACTTTCCATAATAATTCTAAGCGCTATTCTGAAGGTTATTACAGAAGGATTTATTCATTCTAATTGACTTATTTGTGAAACACTTTCTTCTTAAATATGCTCAAGAAATCCATTTGTATGACCTGTAGGCCTGGCCTACATAGTATTTTTTGGATTAATAAAATGAAAAAAGGCTGTATTCAAAATCTGTTCGGTAATGACTTTGGAAAATAATCTGTTGTAAAATATGATCTTTTAAAGATGCTTATTCACACACAGTTAGTCAGATATTGCTGCATTTGCATATTTATTCAAACATTTCTGAAAAAAATAGTAATACAAAAAATAATTGTTTTTAATTTAAGTCATCAACTGGCAAAGTGTCATGATGATATCCATGAGTTAAACTTTTTGCCCTATATTCACCTGCAATGTCTCCCCTTAAAGGTGAAGTAAGCGGTTTATTTATGTTAATATAAGTGTTAAATCGCTCTTTATTCATACAGTGATCACTTACATAATGTGCACGTTTCATAAAGTCGATCTCTCAGTCAGCTGCTCTGCATGTAATCGGCAAATAAACTTTTCGGGGGATCCCGAAATTAATATCCAATCACAAGAGAAAACGCTACAAACCAACACCCGTCTCACTCATTGTCTCACTGCCGGTGCACGCCAGAGCGACAGATGGGTGAATGTTTATGCGCCTACAATGGCGGAGCAGGTAAAAATCCTTCCCATTGTCTGTTTTGATGGTTTCTATCATGTTTTATCACACTTATGGATCTGAGAGGATGCTAGATAACTCGCTGCTTGAAGACCGCAGTGCATTAAAGTGGTGACGTAGGGACGAGGGAGGGGACTGCTAACTGCAGTAACTGACAGGAAGTTAGCTAAAAGAATAATTCCGCTTACAGCACCTTTAAGGAAACTGCTCCATACTACACATTGTACCCAGTCCTCTTCTTATGGTCTCTCCACCACTCTTCTTCATGTGTTGTAGGAGTGCTCTCCCTTTGCGGCTCACCTGTACGACGCAGAGGACCCCAGCACCCCGCTCCGAACCATCCCTGGCCTCTGCCCCGACTACTGCTCCAACTTCTGGAGGAAGTGCAGCTCCACCCTCCCCCACCTGTCTGACGACCCCCACGTCCACCGCCTCAAAGAGGACCAGACGCGCCTCTGCCAGTACCTGGAACTAGACGACGTGGACTACTGCTACCCGCACCTCCTCAGCAACCAGAAACTCTCTCAAAACCTGGGCCGGGTTCAGTCCGACTCGGAGGGCTGTCTCCAACTCTGCCTGGAAGAGGTGGCCAACGGGCTACGCAACCCGCTGGCCATGGTGCACGCCAACGACGGCACACACCGCTTCTTCGTGGCGGAGCAGGTGGGCCTGTGTGGGACCTACCTCTCCGACCGCTCCAAATTGGAGAAGCCCTTCCTGAACATCACCAAGGCCGTGTTGACGTCCTCGTGGGAGGGTGACGAGAGAGGCTTCCTGGGTCTCACCTTCCACCCCAGGCACAAGTACAACGGGAAGCTGTATGTGTACTACTCGGTGGAGGTGGGGTTCGACGAGAGGATCAGGATCAGCGAGTTTCATGTGTCGGCAAATGACATGAATGTGGTGGATCACACCTCTGAGCGGTAGGTCTGGACTGCATACATCCAGGTCAATTCAATTCAATTCAAAGCACTTTATTTGTCCCCAAAGGGCAATTAAAAGGCATGTTGTGTAGGATTAAACAAACACATAGACATGACTCACATAAGTTAACAAAGACAATGTTAAAAAAGGCATACTTCAAGCTGTGCTTAGTGCTAAGGTAGTCCATCTTAAAAACCGTCCATGTTTAAGTCTGTTTAAGAACATCAGAATAAAGTCAGCAAACAGCCATTGTTTTTTTAAATAATCTGAAACATTTAAAACGTTGCATGGACCCCAGATGAATAAGACGTTGTACCTTGTCATGTCCACTTTCCTTCCCAGTGTTATTCTGGAGATCGATGAACCAGCGTCCAACCACAATGGAGGGCAAGTTCTGTTTGCAGATGATGGCTACTTGTACATCTTCACAGGCGATGGTGGGATGGCAGGAGACCCATTCGGGAAATACGGGAATGCCCAGAACAAGTAAGACATCCTGTAAAGATTTCCCAAAAATTAAATACATCTGCAGTAGCAAAGGATGTATCCAACTTTAGAAAATGGGCTACTGTTGGCTTCATGTTTTAGTTGTAATACATATTTAGTTTAGGTCAACTATAATGCAAAATGCACCTTTTCATGTTTTTTCAAAATGCATATGGGTCCCTCCCCAGTGTGACTAGAAAAGTATTGGAAAAAATTCTCTCTCTTTTTCTCCACCTTCACCTGTCTGAAAAACCTGTGTTCAGAAATACCAGTAAGATTGATTGTCCCCTCAAAGCCACGCCTCTCCTTACCCACCTAACTTAGCACAACCTTTTTGGAAGGCGGGGCTTAAAGAGACAAGCTCTAAAACGGAGCATTTCAGACAGAGGCTGAAAATGGGAGATTCAGCAACTGTGAGTGTGAGTTTTGGGAAAACGGTTTCTGGTAGAAACCCATAATTACAAATTTGAACCTGACATTTTGTATAACATATAACCTTTAAATGATGAGTAATTCCATGTTTCTGCCAATTTGTCTAAATATCTTTTTTTCTAATTGCTATATCTATTTCAGGTCAGCTCTGTTGGGCAAAGTTCTGCGCATCGACGTGGATGACAATGAGAGAGGCCCATTGTACAGAATTCCTCCAGATAACCCCTTTATACATGAGCGGGGCGCACGGCCGGAGGTCTATGCCTACGGTGTGCGCAACATGTGGAGGTGTTCCGTAGACAGAGGCGACCCTTTTACCAAGGAGGGCAAAGGGCGCATCTTCTGCGGGGATGTGGGCCAGAACAAGTTTGAAGAGATCGACATTGTGGAGAAAGGTCGCAACTACGGTTGGAGAGCCAAAGAGGGCTTCTCCTGCTACGATAAGAAGCTGTGTGCCAACAGCTCGCTAGGTAGGCATGCTCTTTTTATAAATAAGCAAATTTGGCAATTTCAAACTAATTATGCATACATTTGCATTACTAAAACCTAGATGTTGGATAAAGCCAGAGTTCACATCTTTATTTCATTTTAACAACATTTTAGTGTCCGAAGTTCTTACAAAACAGATTTTGGAATGGATACAGCCTTTTTTCATTAAATAAATCAAAAAGTACTACAGTATGTAGGCCTACAGGTCTTTCGGCATGTTTCAAGAACAAAATATATTAAATCAGACAATTAACACTTTATAAGGGAACATTAATTATTGGTTAGTTAATGTTTGATAAGCTTTAATTAATCATTAGTTAACTGATAACTAATGTGTCTAGTAATCATTTACTAATGGTGTTCATGTTAACTAGTACTAATACTATCTAATGTTTATAAATTTGCTATTAACATTAGTTAATACATTAATTAAGCTTGAACCAACAGTTGATTCATTAATTAATAATCAATAATTAACTGTAAACAACTGTAATTTTTTAATATTTAAAAGTAGTTTTACATGTTAATTAATGTGTGAAGTAATTACTGAATGATTGATGAATATGTTAATTAACACAAGGTATCCTTGTTCCTTGTTCATCTTCATTACTTAAGCTTAATTAACCATTTATTAATGCTCTTTATGACCCTTATTGTAAAGTGGGAACCATTTATCCCTTAGGTAACTCTTAATAAATGCATAAGATTGCTGATTAAGCATTAGCCTACTTAAATGTTTTCTTGGCAGGATTTGTCGAAAGATAGTATATAACATTTTTGATTTGTCGCTTGTGTTTTGTAAATAAAAAGTCATAAATAATGCAGAAATTAATACCATAGTTAACATTAACACCATTAGTAAATTATAACTAACCACATTAGTTAACAGTTAACTAATGGTTAGCTCATTAAGCATGAACTAACCATTAATTAATATACTCTTATTGTAAAGTATTCCCGAAAAAAACAATGTCTTTGGCTGCTGTGTCACTCATAGAAACACTGGCTCTATTAGAAGAACCCCTGTAATAACAGGAATAACTTATTTCACAGATGATGTCCTGCCTATCTATGCGTACCCTCACAAGATGGGGAAGTCAGTGACCGGTGGCTATGTGTACCGAGGCTGTGAATACCCCAACCTAAACGGCATGTACATGTTTGGGGACTTCATGAGCGGGTAAGATTTCATTTTGTTAAACAAACAGCATATTTTTCTTTGCAACATAACAACATCCTCTTGAGCTTATCCCTGCGTTCCAATCCCTAGGCTTCCATACTATTTAGTATGCCAGAAAAAGATTTAGGTAGTCCAAATACATGCACGTCAATTGTAGTATGCTGAAAATACATAAATGCCCCACTAACTCCAATAGCATTTAAGCAAGTCAAGGCAAGTTTATTTATATAGCACAATTCAAACACAAGGCCACTCAAAGTGCTTTACAAGGGCAAGAATAAAATACATAAAACACATTAGAAGACATTTAAAAGCGAATGAAAAGAAGTAAAACATTTAAATTAAATTAAAAGTACAGGTTAAAATGGAAACAGAAAAGTCTTCAGACTCGATTTAATAGAACTGAGGGTTGCAGCAGACCTCAAGTTTTCTGGGAGTTTGTTCCAGATATTTGATGCATAAAAACTAGTGCTGTCAGTTTATCGCGTTATTAACGGCGTTAACGCAAACCCATTTTAATGGCGTTAATTTTTTTATCGCGCGATTAACGCTCGTCATGGTCTAGCAAACGTTGTGGTTTTTTCTCATGCTGTTGCATCAACTAGTAGCCTAATGTTAGAACAACTGAAACACCACAAACTATACACCTGGCTCGCAGGTAAGTTACTGTTAATTCAAACGGAACATGTCCTACAGCGTAATTTCACATTAAAATAATTTAACTGGCAAAACGACTAAACGTCAAGTCAATTCTGACTTTTATTTTGAAGCAGAAACCGGAACCTAGCACTTCATAGCTCAGCTGCTTCACTAGTAGCTTCTTCCGTGTTGTGACTCTGGGACTTCGCGGAAAAAGAACAGTAAAGAAAGCTTGTCATTTGCAAAAGTTTTACTTATAACTCTGCGCGCACACCAAAACCTCCATGAATGTTGGTGGCAGCCAGCAGTCATTCATTTTCACTTTATTTTTCGCTACGAAGGGCGACTGCCTCGGCTGCAGCAGCGCCATGGCAACCACCCGGCACCCACCGGCAGTCCGGCACACAAGCGTATAGCCTAGTGTGTCCACTCCAATAAGCCGTGCGTGGATGAAAGACTCCCAAAACATTTAGGCCTACAACAACAAGTTTAATTTAGCCTAAATACTAATTTGTTTGATATAGCCTATGTTGTTTTATGGTTTGGTTTTTAAATAAAAAAATAAGTTCCAATTATGTTTGTGTATGCTGTTCTAGGGGTGGGGGGGATCTACATTGTGGGCTATTTGCACTGAATTGCAAATTATGATATTTTAGAAGAAATACACTGAATTACATGGGTGTGATAAGAGCATTAAAATTAGAAAAAATAATGGGACAAAAAGAAATCAAGGGACATTTAGGCTAGAATAGGTAAAAATGCGATTAATCGCGATTAATCGCGAGTTAACTATGACATTGATAGTTAACTCGCGATTAAATATTTTAATCGCTTGACAGCACTAATAAAAACTAAAAGCTGCTTCTCCTCGTTTAGTCCTAACTCTTGGGTCTGTAAGTAAACCTGTCCCAGATGACCTAAGGGCTCTGGACGGTTCATAACGTATCAGCAGATCAGTAATGTATTTTGGCGCTAAACTATTTAGTGCTTTATAAACCAACATGAGTATTTTGAAATCAATTCTTTGAGTGACAGGAAGCCAGTGTAAAGACCTCAGAACTGGGGTAATGTGATCCACTTTTTTGGTCCTAGTGAGGACTCGAGCAGCAGCGTTCTGAATTAGCTGAAGCTGTCTCATAGATTTTTTTGGAAGGCCTGCAAAGACACTATTACAGTAGTCAAGTCTACTAAAGATAAATGCATGGACAAGTTTTTCTAAATCTTGCTGAGACATAAGTCCTTTAATTCTTGATATGTTTTTAAGGTGGTAGGATGCTGAGTTATTAATTGATTTAATGTGTTTCTTGAAATTCAAGTCGGAGTCTATGACAACACCAAGATTTCTGGCTTGGTGTGTGGTTTCTAGCATAACAGATGTAAGCTGTGCGCTGACTTTTAATTGTTCATCTTTGGCACCAAAGACAATTACTTCAGTTTTGTCGTTGTTTAATTGAAGGAAATTTTGGCACATCCAATCATTGATTTGTTCAATTCACTTACTCAGTGCTTGTATCGGACTGTAGTCTCCTGGTGATATGGTTATGTAAATTTGTGTGTCGTCTGCATAATTATGGTAGCATAATTTGTTCTTATTCATAATCTGAGCTAGTGGGAGCATGTACATGTTAAACAGAAGAGGCCCAAGAATGGAACCTTGGGGGACCCCGCATTCAATATGTGTCCGCTCAGATGTGAAATTGCCTATTGACACATAGTAGTCTCTGTCCTTTAAGTAGGATTCAAACCAGTTTAGTACAGTTCCAGAGAGTCCAACCCAGTTTGCTAGTCGATCTAGTAATATGCTGTGATCAACTGTGTCAAAAGCGGCACTGAGATCCAGTAAAACTAAAACAGAACTTTTGCCACTGTCTGTGTTTAAGTGGATGTCATTGAGGACCTTAACCAGAGCAGTCTCAGTGCTGTGGTGTTGTCGAAATCCTGACTGGAAAACATCAAAGCAGTTGTTCATTGCTAAGTAGTTATTTAGCTGTTGATAAACAGCTTTTTCAATGATTTTGCTTAAAAATGGTAGGTTAGATATGGGCCTATAATTGTTCATGAGCGATGTATCTAGATTGTTCTTTTTTAGGAGTGGCTTGATGACTGCTGTTTTCAGGGCCTGTGGGAATACACCTGTCCGAAGGGACATGTTGACAATTTGTAGAACATCTGAGGCCATACAGCTAAAAACAGTTTTAAAGAAGCCTGTGGGAAGAATGTCAAGGCAACAGGAGGAGGAGTTCAGGTGTTGTATAATGTCCTCCAGGTTTTTGTGGTTTATCAGATAAAATTGTGTCATTGCATTTGGATTGATTTTAAGTGGGCATAGCGATGACACATATGTTGAACTTTGTATTGATGCAGTGACAGCTTGTCTAATTTTGTGAATTTTCTCAGTAAAGAAGGAGGCAAATTCATTGCAGGCTCTCGTGGAGAGATGTTCAGACGCTACTGACACAGGAGGCTTTGTTAATCTGTCGACAGTAGTAAACAGGGCACGTGCATTGTTGTTGTTTTTGGTGATGATGTCAGAAAAGAAAGACTGCCTTGCACTTTTCATCTCTGAGTTAAAAGTGCAACGTTTCTCTTTGAAGATGTCATAATGAACTGGAGATTTGTTTTTCGCCACCTGCGTTCTGCTTTACGGCACTCTCTTTTTTCTATTCTGACCTGCGGGGCATTTCTCCAGGGAGATCTTTTCTTACCAGAGACAACCTTCATCTTAGTGGGCGCAATAGCATCTATAACACTTGTAATTTTGCCATTAAAGTTGTCTTAAAGCTCATTAACTGAGTTACAGGGGAGGGGTGGTATTAAAGAAAATGCTTGAATAAATGTTTCACTGGTATTTTCTGTAATATACCGTTTTTTGATTACTTTTGATTGATCAGTTGTGTGCACAGACATTTTACTCTCAAAAATAAACAGGAAAGGTCTGAGAGGGGACCCATATCTGCCACTGTTATGTCTGAAATGTTCATTCTTCTGGAAATGATAAGGTCCAGAGTGTGCCCTTTGTTATGAGTTGGTTTGTCAACATGCTGATTTAGTCCAAAGTTGTCAAGGACACAGCACAGTTCTTTCGTACATCTGTCCTCAGGTTTGTCGATATGAATATTTAAGTCTCCAACAATTAATACACAGTGAAACTCAATACAGATTACAGACAGCAGCTCAGAAAGGTCATCTAAAAAGCTTGTATTGTATTGTGGTGGCCGGTAGATATTGATGAAAATAGCTCTAGAGGCTGAATTTAACTGGAGAGCCACATACTCAAATGAATCAAAATTTCCATAAGACATCTTTTTGCATTGTAGAGATTCTTTAAACAAAATAGCAACCCCCCCTCATTTTTTATGCACTCTAACCCTAACCCTAACCCTTCACTCACAAAAGTGTAGTTTGGGGGGGCGGACTCTATCAGAACAGCTGAGCTGTTATCTTGGTCTAACCAAGTTTCAGTTAAAAACATAAAATTAAGAGTGTGCCTAGTAATAAGATCATTAATTAAAAATGTTTTACCTGCCAATGATCTGATGTTTAATAAAGCTAAATTTAGTGTGTTCGAAGCATTGTCAGCCCGATTTATTTCAGCAGATTGTGGCTGAAGAGGAGTGCTTATCAGATTTGATAACGGTTTCCCGTTTCTTGAGATAAACCTTGAAAACCTTGAAAAACAGGGCCCCGGCTTATCCTGTGGGTCGAAGGCGATAACTGTGTAGGAGGAGAGAGTAAGCAGAAAAGCGTCTGCACAGTAGGAAAGCAGGAAGCATTTAGGAGTATTCGTCTTTATTCTTGACATTTCCCGACATTATGAAAAAAAAATCTTCCTTATCTGTTTTGTTTTCTCTCCAGAGGCCCTTAAACTCTTCTGTACTTTAGTATGTAGTGTAGTAAACAGAAAAAGTATGTGATTTGGAACGCAGGGTATGTTTTTGTTTGGAACAGTTTTTTTTTGGAATGGCAACAATGTGATGCCAGGCCTGGAGATACCTAGTGTAGGGGTTTGTTGGACGCCTTCAATACCTGCATATGAGGCTTTCAGAAATGACATGAAGTCTGTGAACTAGTTTGGACACGCAACTTAAAGTAGAACTTTATCGTGTTGTGGTGAAGTTCCCTCCTGGTTTTAACAAAGGCCTTTTTAGTACAGACCCCTCCATCATTGTGTAGCTTCAGTAAAATAGACTATAGTTGAGACACAGCCTCCATCCTCACACTGTGAATATTTTGGTCGAACTGCAGCCAACCATTAGTTTTTAGCAATCCCCTGCTTTCAGCCTCTGTCAAATGGCGCTTTTCCACCGCACATGTAGCTCGGCTCGACTCGGCTCGACTCGACTCAACTTGGTTTGGTAGCAGCACGGGTCGTTTTCCACCGCAAATAGTACCTGCTGAACGTGGGCGGGGTCGTCGTAAGGGGCTGAAAGCCTACTCCGGAGCAAAGTAGCAAAGCAGAAATTACGAGCAGTTGTTGCACTATTAACTGAACCAACCGCCAAAAACACGGATGAAAAATGTTTAAGAAATACCCCCCTTGTATCTGTTCGCTAAAAGAAGTAGAAGAATATTGCTACGGGCCATTAAAAGGGATGGTTGTTGTCCCGATGTGTGACTCTGCCACACAGTCAGCTGTAGGGATGCGTCACGTACATCCCTATGCACGTAAACACGGGCATGATAAAGTTGACTGTTTAGTGCTTGTTTCAGGATACGTGTTTTCAAATGCAAGCCGTGTCTCAGCCTGAATATTTTATTTTGAGGTAATCAGTTCAGTCCGAGGCTTGTAATGTAATCGCTCGCTATCATGTCTGTCCCAGCTGGCTACTATTTAGCCTAGCTGCTAGCTGCCCTACATGTCTCCTCTCGTATGTTAAAAGTAACTTCCCCAACAACCAACACTGGGTGAGCTTAGCGAATATATGGAAAAGAAATTCGGATCTGTGATGCAAATCAAATGAAAGAGAGCCAGAGAAGGCTGCACGCGGCGTAAATACACTCAAAAGTCCCGGAGAGTTGGGGAGAATAAACAACAGAATGAAGCCGGTAGTCTCTGGCCACTGATTGGCCAGACAATAGTCTCTGGCCAATCAGTGGCCGGCCATCTGCCGACGTCACCTTTTAGCATCGGCTCAGCTCGCTTGGAACCTAGAGCGAGGCGATACCAAAAAAGCAGCCGCTACCAGGTACCAGGTACCATGAAATTGCGGTGGAAACGCCAAAAATGCGAGTTGAGTCGAGTCGAGTCGAGCTGATACCATGCGGTGGAAAAGTGCCAAAAAACACCCCGTTTTAGAGACTGTCTCTTGATCCTCTCTTTAAGCCCCGCCTTCCAAAACAGTCTGCTCTGATTGGGGGGTTTGAACACAGGTTTTCAGAGAGGTGGAGGTAGAGAGAAGAGAGAGAGAGTGAGTGGCTGGTTGTTTCTCTCATTTGGGAGCCACTAGTCATTTTGCACAATAGGTGACATTTAAGAAATAAAGTAGCAGACAATACTGGTTGTCAAAGTCAAAGTGAAAGTCTTTCTATAGCACATTTAAAAACAACATCAGTTGACCAAAGTGCTGTACAAGATACAATACAAAATAACATATAAGATACATGAAAAAAAGTGAGGAGTGTCAAAGTCTCAACTTGTGTTAAAGGCCAATGCAACAAAAGTTAGTCTTCAGCAAAGTATTAAACTGTTCAACTTTACAGGGATCCAGGTTCTATTCATTCACACACAGTCATACTGGTGGTGGTAAACTACGGTAGCCACAGCTGCCATGGTTCTCATAGCATAAAAAAGTTCCCACATTTCTCCACACATGAATGCACTGGCACACTGCACGTGATTCCTTTTGCAGGCGTTTGATGAGTCTGCGTGAGGACAGAAACACGAGACAATGGAACTACAATGAGATCTGTATGGGCATGGGCCTGACCTGCTCCTTCCCTGGCCTCATCAACAACTACCACCAGTACATTATCTCCTTTGCAGAGGACGAAGCTGGTAATGCATGACTCAGAATATAGCCGTGGAAAAAATGAAGAGACCACTCCAAATGTTCAGTGTCTCTCGATTTACTATTTAAAGGCATATGTTTGAGTAGAATGAACATTTAGTTTTTTATTTTATAAACTACTGACTACATTTCTACCAAATTCACAGTAAAAATATTGTCATTTCGAGCATTTTCAATAAGTAATGTAGAGATGAAGATAGAAGAAAAATCCAGACTGGTCTCTTAATTTTTTCCGGGACTGGATATATTCAATTTGCACTATAGGTTCAATTTGTTAATGTATTAGTTTTAGCGTAATATCCTCTTGATGTAAAGTTTGGTATTTCTCTTCACACCAGGCGAGCTTTACTTCATGTCGACTGGAATACCGAGTGCTACGTCACCTTCGGGAGTGGTTTATAAAGTAGTGGACCCCTCAAGGTGAGCATCATAATCATTAGTTTGGCTTCTTTCTCATCTCTGTCTCCTTACACAAAGGACCAGACGTGTGTACATTCCCATGTACAGTAACTGGCTCACTGCAGTATGAGAGTACATGTACAGTTCTACACAGTGTGTTTCTCGGAAGACACACATCTGTTCACCATTACAAACACAGGGATGTCATTCTTCTTTCTCGGCGAGCCCGAGGGGATGTGCAGTATCGTGAATCGCACTTGGCACCGGGTTGTGAGTCTTATAGGTCTGTGTTTTCTTAGTGCTTGCTGGGATAACTTTCTCACTCTTTTTTTTCTGTGCACTGCAAGTGGAGGTTAATACTGGCTCTCTCTGTTTTGGTAAAAGAAGGGTGGAGGGGGGTGAAGCGATGTTGGCAGTAGTGTATAAAAAGGCGCCTGACATTGCTTCAGACAGCTCTTGGCTCTGGCTGCGTTTTCTCTCAGCAGTTAGATGGTTGTGTCACCTAATATGATTCCCAGCCATTGAAGCCTCATTGAAACCTGGTTCCTCATACCCTGTTGTGCTGGAAGTTATGTACAGTACGTACTAAAAGACTGACGTTTTTTTTTTCTTTTTTTGTCTCTTTATGCCACTATATTTCATTCTGTTTTTTTATGATTTGATGTCTTCCAGACGCGCTCCGCCGAGACAATGTCACTACGACCCGCTTCCCGTCAGAGTCAAGAGTAACCTCGTTAAGTTTGTTCCCCAAGAGAGTGAGTCCACATCCAAAACACTGCACCAAACGCATTCAATGTGTGACACTTGTTTATTTATCTTCATACAGTATGTGCAGTGGTGAGAACCACACTTGAGTAAAAGTAGAGATAACATACTAGAAAAATGTCTCTGTTACAAGTTACAAGTCACCTATTTCATAAAAATATAAAGTATTAAAGTATCCGTGTATCGAGAGTCTTTGGCTCTTATTGAATGCAGCTATCAAAGATGCACAAGGTAGTGGAGGAAGTGTTCAGCTGATAGTCAGTTTACTTAGTCAATAGGCAATTCATCATTGAACTTATGGTCAACGTATGGATTAATCATCAATTTTTTGAAGGCCTTCATACTGTTGGGTATTATTCAATATTTTATCAAATGCTCTGTGTGCATACATATTCATTGGTCAACTAGTAACTATCAGATAAATGTAGGCTAGCGGAGTAAAAAACACTATATTTACCACTGAATTGTAGTGGAGTAGAAGTTCAAAGTAGCATGAAAAGAAGATACTCAAGTATAAGTGCCTCATACTTCCAGTTTAGTACAGTACTTGAGTAAATGCAGTTAGTTACAGTACACCTCTGCGTATTCGCTCTCATGCTTTCTTTTCATAATTTGTCCGTCAGCATTAATTGGCCTGGAGCCGCCAAGCAAACACATGCCAGAGCCGGAGCCCACCGAGGCCTACGACTGGCTCCAGGAGCTCATAGACCGCCTAGGACCAGACCCCACCACACCTTTACCAGCCACAACCACCACCAAGCCACCCCGACACACCAGGAAGAAGGGCCGACGCAAGAAGGGCAAGTCCAGAGCGGAGAGCGCGCCCGAGCTCCAGAACGGAGCGGTGAGGCTGGTGGGGGACGAGGCAGGCCGCAGCGACCGAGGCCGGGTGGAGGTGTACGTCAAGGGGAGTGGGGCACCGTGTGTGACGACCTATGGATCACCAAGAACGCAGCGGTGGTGTGCAGGCAGCTAGGCTACCGCTACGCCCTGAAGGCAGCCAAGAACTCAGAGTTCGGGGAGGGGACGGAGCTGCGCATCCTCCTGGATGACGTTCAGTGCGAAGGGACAGAGTCCAGTCTGCTGGACTGCACGCACGCCGGCGTGGGGACACACAACTGTGCCCACTACGAAGACGCCGGGGTCATCTGCGGCAACTCGGACGATGTCATGGAGGTCTAAATGTTTGACTGCGCTTAAATCAAGAGCTCTTATCATCACCTAAACCCTAAAAGAAATCCACCCTTAATTTAACACTATGAAAACACTGTCATCTTGTAATATAATCTTTGTGAAGATGTTCTTTTAAAGAATGAGCACACACAATGTCCACATACTTTTGGGTCATGCTGTTTCCAGCAGCTACAATGGAGTTAAGGCGAGACACTGCAGGTGAATAAGGTAACATGTTTAACTGATAGATATCATCATGAATCTTTGCAAGTATATTTCTGATATTAAAAAAACATCTAGATGTTGGATAAAGCCAGAGTTTAAAAATGTATTTCATTTTGACAACATGTTAGTTCAGTTTAAATTAATAACAGATTTTGGATGTTTTTGCCTGCAGTGTCTCTCCTTAAATGTGCATATTGTGTAATCCAAAATGGCTGTATCTTATTTTGAGTCCATCAAGGAAAGGGAAAATATTGCAATCACAATATATCGTGCTTCGTAATGGGCATGGCAATAGATTTTTTTTTATATATATATAATATATATAGAACCCACAGGTGAGTGCAAAAACTTTAAGAAATCACGATCTTAAGCAAGAGATGATGTAGGTTGAGAGGAAAGCCTGCAGAGGTTATTTACGAGATAGTCCTGACAGCTGGAATGCATTGATATATCTAACACTGTAACCATAGCCATGGGTTGTTGTCCTCCAGTAAGGTCTCTTACTTACTAGTAGTGGGGCAGGTTCTATAGAGTTTAATTTGAAAAATGGTCATTGACTTGAATGTATATTTTGAATGTATGTTTGGCATATTTGCCCTCTTCATTGATTTGTTTCAGTAACACATTTGAATGTCACATCTCCTCTAACATGTGGAATGTTCACTACCCACTGAATGAATGTATCAGGATCTTATCATTTTGGCCAATTATTTAATAAAAAATGTTCTAGTCTCTACTGGTTAGCACATAGCACATCAATCTCACTAAATCCACAGCACAATTGCATGAAGTGGAATGCTCAGCAGACAGCAGAGTCCCATTCAGAATGGACAGTCCTGTGTTGAAAATGTGAAAAATCTTTTTTTAAACTTTTAAACATTACATTATAATTTAAGTATGCAGCACAAGTTGAAAACAAGAACTCTTAAATAAGAGCAGCCACACAAGTCTTGCATGATTGCAGGATGTGGAGTAAATACCAAGACAAATAAAGTCCAGATGACATGACAGCCCTTTTTACTCTGAGCCAGTCACTGCTTGTTTGAGGGATCTTTTCTTCTATGTTGTGAAAGGTCATTGATATGCTGGGCAGCAGATCCCTGGAGCTAGAGCCAGGCTGGACACCGCTACAGCAGCCTGCCAATGTGTGGTCCTCTGCCTTACTAAAGCTATAAGGTCATTCATACTACAATTTGTTTTGTGTTTGCCTGGTTGTGGAATGATCAGTTGCTTACATATTCTGTTTTTTTCTCCTTTGAATTGTTCACCCTGGTTTTTCGCTTTATATTTCACACACACACACAAAAACACACACACACACACACACACACACACAATGACCAGATAACATAATGAAAACCTAAGACTTGTTTCAATGGCGCTCCTCGATGTTAAGAGTGTAAGATGTGAGAGAAAGAGAGACAGTCCAGGTGACTGGTCAACATCACACTTCCAAAAGAAAAAAGAAAACTTGTTTAATGCCCATATGTTTAGCAATTCAAAACACTCTTTCCCCAGACTGACTTACACCACATACACATTTTAACTAGGATGCTACACCTAACATTCTAGCCTCAAAGTGTCCTCCCAACTCACCACATGAAGGACATGGGAAGTACTCATTGTTTGTGTGCACGATAAATATGAAATTGTTCGAATGAGTAATTTCTCTAGGAAAGGGCAATGAAAATCAAATCCAAAGAGATTATTGTTATTGCAGATTCTTGATAGGATTGGAAAAGCCACAATACTAAACAATTGTACAATTATACAGTAAGCATGCAATTTAAACAAATCTCTTGGCAAATCCACAAAAAAGGACAAGCCAAGTCCCAGTCAGGGGAAGGTCCTTCTATATACTGTATGTGGAACTGTGTGCTGCATTAGGTGTGACCTACCACAAGATGGCAGTATTGTTTTATCCTAAATTGCATTGTTGCGGCCTCAGCCCCAAGGCTTTTGCCCGGTTTGTAATATGGATAGTTGGGACTTTTTTGAAGAGGACATTATGTATTTATTGGTTCATTTCACAAGGACATTGCACATTAATATGCATTGCTGTAAACGTGGTGGGACATGAATGTCTAGTCATGTCTCTGAAGATCTAATTTAATTAATAATTAATGAAGTGGTCTCCAAGTCTGTCGGTCACCCAGATGGTCACCTCCCTCTTTTACATTCTTCACTAAAGGCAAAAGGACATGAAACCTTAATGACATTCGATTCACTCTATAGTCAGGGGGCCTAAAGAGCCTACTATGCTTCAAATAAATCTCTGGAGAAAATATCACAGCCAGAGCCGAGACACACTACGTCTGGCCCCTTGGTGCTTTTAAAACCTGGTATGTTCAAGACTATACCAAGCCTTTTTTCAGTTTGGCCTGTGCTGTTTGAAATGGTGTATGATCTGCTCAAACTACTTAAGACCCTCTTATTCTTAAATTAAAGTGAAAACACAAAGATCCCCCAAAACCTCAGCACCACTATTCACAGCTGTTTCTAAATCCTGGAGAGGATTCCTGTCAGGAGAACAGGTTCAGGTTCACATCTGAGACACGTCAGGAGTTTAGGAACGGCTTCTCTCTTCACAAAACAGTTTTATGGTTTAAGTTTAAGTACATTTTCTCACACACAGAATTTGCCATGGTATATATGGTGCTTACAATAAAAAAATAATGAAATTTGTATTTTTTAAACCATTTAAAAAGAATAATAAAAGAATAACAAAAAGACAACACACACTAGACCCGTTCAAAAAGGCATAGGGAGAAGCCAGTGCTCCGAATCTTCACGATAAACAAGTGGATAAATCTGGACCAATAAAAAAGCGAGGATATATAAACAGGACATAGAAACATTTACATTAAAATATGAAATATGGTAGCAAGTATAACTTATAAAGAGTGTAAAAAGAGCATTTGTACAGAGATTACTGTCCAAAGATGTGCAACATATTAAGACCGATGTGTAGAATATACGTTGATGTAGTTTCTATGGGAGGTGATAAGGGTATGTGTCATATGGGGGTCATGGGCCTTGTTCATGAGACAGGCTGCTGATGGATAGAAACTTTTCATATGGTGTGAGGTTTTGGTCTTGATGGAACCCAGCCCCCTGATCAAGGGGGGTGTCTATTTCCTGCACACCTCAGGGCCCTGGAGGGATGAGCCAACAGAGCCAGATGATACACTGCAGACCAGGCCTTTATCCTTGACAGTTGCAGCAGCATACCAGGAGGTGAGGATGGACCCAATGATGGGGCAGCAGTGGCGCAGTGGGTAGGGGGATCGTCCTCTGTATCGTCCTCTGTATGAATGGGTGAATGTGGTAAGAATTGTAAAGCACTTTGGGACTTTGAAAATTGGCTAAAAAGCGCTATATAAGTCAAGTCCATTTACCAATGACGGCGGAAGTGTAGTAATACTTTGTGGCAGGTTGTGAACATGTATTACTGGATCAGGAAGTCACATCCTCTGCTTTGTTTCCCCATACTACAGCTGTATCTCATTTAAGAGGCTGCATCCTTCTAAGGACGCGGTCTACGTGGTCTATGAAGGCCATAGCCCGTGAAGGCCGAATCGAAGGCCGAACGAGCTTTTCCGGTTTGCGTAACAAGCCGTTACCTTGCGTGACGACTCGCCGCTCCGTCCTGCCTAGCAACCCTGATTGCTGCCAACGGAGACAGCCTTGTCAACGGAGGAAAAATAAAAAGAAGTTGCCTACCAGACGAAAAGAAAAAAAGTACAAGAAGAAAGAAGGACAAGAAAAACAAAAGAAAAGACAAGAAAAAAAGAAAGGAAGATAAAAGTTAAGAAGATGGAGCAACACGTTGCTGTTTTGTTATTTTTTATTTTATTTTATGCCATCTCTGAAAAAAACGCAATGAATCTTGGGATATGTTGGGCCGCGAAGGATACATCTGTTGGACCCTTCAAAACCTGAAACGAAGGCTGCATTTCTCGGCCGCATATAAAGGAGCCTTGCAAATGGGACAAGCCTTTGCACACTCTATGACGCGATCGGTCTTCAAATGCAGCCGTCGTAGGCTGCGGCCCCTCGAATGGGATAGAGCTTCTACTTGAGGTCCGAGGTGATGATGGTGCCTCAAGTAAGCAGGATCACAGGATGATGTGGGCTGGATACTTCCTGAGGTCTACAACCATCACCACTGTGTGTATGTGTGTGTGTGTTGTGTGTGTGTGTGTGTTGTGTGTGTGTGTGTGTGTGTGTGTGTGTGCGTGTGTGTGGCGTGGTGTGTGTGTGTGTGTGTGCTGAGCTCCAGTTTGTTCTCTCTGCACCTGGTCGTCAGATGGTCAGTATCCCAGAGACAGGCTCTAAAAGGAGCGTTTCAGACAGAGGCTGAAAAGAGGAGATTTTTGCAATGCACTGTGCGAAATATAACAGTTTTCTTTGGACACTACACCATGATCACAGTTTTTAGTAGAAAACCAAAATTACAATCATGAACCAGAAAATATGCATACAATGGTGACCTTTAAAATAGTATATGTGTGTCTTCTGTATTGGAAAAGATTTAATTTGTAAAGTAAAATATATGCATGTGATGTGAAGTAAACCTCATGTATAGTGCTGTCCATCCTTCTCAACCAAATATTAGCTTTCACGCCCCGCCCCCTCGGCTGGACTCATCATTGATTATTACCGGAGCCATCAAAGCATGTGTCTTTACTAGATGAGAAAGGGTTTCAACTCACCATATATATACTCATTACAACACATACGGGCACATGTGTTATTCGTAACATACCTCCCTTTATGAAAATAATCAACCAGGACGATATGAATTTTAGGAATGTACAGTGTATCTACTCTGTACTCTACATTAACATAGACTGTTTGTGTTTTTTGTTTCGCCTGATAATGGCACCTATAACAGATTTAAGAAACGTCACATGCAATCCATACAGCATGTGTTTCATACTATAAAGTAACTGACTGCACTATGCCATCGACAATATGTCACATCCTCATAATGTGTATGAATGTTTTATTAAATATATTATGTATAAAAACTATTAAAGTGTGCATTAATATGTGTAACACAATACATAAAATACCTATGGAAATGTTTGAATGTGTTATGTTTGAATGTTAAAACGTATTAAGGGTAGTAAGTATTTATCCTACGTTTTCATACTTACATTTGAGCAGCATTCACAGATTTCTTGACTTTAGTGTTAGTCTGTCACTCAATACTGTTTCATTGATCTAGCAGTCTGTCTGTGGCTTTCAGCATCAATCTCAGTGGTTTTTATAGAAAATAAATAAAACATGTCAGCGGTGCATGAATACACATAGGGCGCTCTTGTGAGTATTTGGGGCAGCTGGAAGGTGTGTATGGGAGTCAAAACAAACTACAGTGTGTGTGTGTGTGTGTGTGTGTGTGTGTGTGTGTGTGTGTGTGTGTGTGTGTGTGTGTGTGTGTGTGTGTGTGTGTGTGTGTGTGTGTGTGTGTGTGTGTGTGTGTGTGTGTGTGTGTGTGTGTGTGTGTGTGTGTGTGTGTGTGTGTTTTATGGGAATGAAGGAACATCTCACCCAGTGCAACACTGTGAAGGATGTGTTTTAATGTGCTCTATGGCACAGAACCTCAGAGGAAGAAGATAAATCATATTCTGATACATACAGTACAATACTGCTCATAAAAAATAATGTATATCAAACTCAAATCATGCATTAACTGTGCACAGTAAATGTGGCCATAGTACTGTTGTTGATTTATACTGTTGAAATTGATGATACACTCAGTGTTTGTAACTTTTGAAAATAAATGCACTGCAAAAGACTCTTTTCTTTTTCATGCCATGATCAACATTCTGGAACTTTCAACACAGGTTTGTATCCTCAATGTCACTCACACCAAATCCTGTTTGTGGACTTCAGCTCTGCATTTAATACTATCTATCCTCCCAGCTCTGGTTCAGGACAGGCTCTCCTAGCTCCACGTGCCCGACTCCATCTGCAGGTGGATCACAGACAGACAGGAAGCAGCGTGTGAGGCTGAGGAAGCACTTCTCTGAATCCCAGACCGTCAGCACTGGATCTCCCCAAGGCTGCGTTCTCTCCCCTCTGCTCTGGATCCCCCCAAGGCTGCGTTCTCTCCCCTCTGCTCTGGATCCCCCCCAAGGCTGCGTTCTTTCCCCTCTGCTCTGGATCCCCCCCAAGGCTGCGTTCTTTCCCCTCTGTTCTGGATCCCCCCCAAGGCTGCGTTCTTTCCCCTCTGTTCTTCTCCCTGTACACAAACAGCTGCACCTCCAGTCACCAGTCCGTCAAGCTCCTGAAGTTCGCGGGCGACACCACGCTCATCGGGCTCATCTCTGGCGGGGATGAGTCCGCCTACAGGTGGGAGACTGACCATCTAGTGACCTGGTGCAGCCAGAACAACCTGGAGCTTAACGCTTTAAAGACAGCGGAGGTTATTGTGGATTACAGGAAGAACCCAGCCCCACCCGCCCCCGTCATCCTGTCTGGCTCCCCAGTCGACTGTGTGGAGTCCTGCCACTTCCTGGGCTCCATCATCAGCCAGGACCTAAAATGGGAGCTGAACATCAGGTCCCTCACCAAAAAAGGCCAGCAGAGGATGTTCTTCCTGCACCAGCTGAAGAAATACAACCTGCCAAAGACGATGATGGTGCACTTCTACACTGCCATCATGGAGTCTATCCTCACCTCATCCATCACTGTCTGGTACACTAAGGACAAGAGCAGACTGCAGCGCATCATACGCTCTGCTGAGAAGGTGATTGGCTGCAACCTTCCATCCCTCCAGGGCTTTGAGGCGGGCAGGCAGGATTATGGCCGACCCGTCCCATCCTGGTCACAGACTATATGAAACTCTCCCCTCTGGCAGGAGGCTGCGGTCCATCAGGACCAAAACCTCCCGCCACTTGAACAGTTTCTCCACCTCTTCAGTGGGGATCCTTACTGTAACAGGTCCACCATTTCGTAAATTCTTACGATTTTTAAGTATCTTTACTTTAGTTTTCTGCTATTTTATACTATGTTTAACTTATCACTTATGTCTCTGCTTGTTTATATATTGTGTTATATATTTATGATAGTTACTGTTCGTTCATTGTTTATTGTCTTAATGTATGCACCTTATTCACCAAGATAAATTCCTTGTTGGTGTAAAACCCTTCTTGGCAATAAAATCCTTTCTGATTCTGATTCTGATTCTGATGGTAGCTTACTGTCATTTGCAGATTTGCAGTTGTCTTTGTCTAACCTCAACCAACCGATACAAGGCACCTCTCCTGACCTATACATATGCACAAACTAACCACCAAGCCATAGCAAGCAGAAAACATTTGTTTCTCATCTTGCTTTTTTCTAGCATTTTTTCTCTGTCAGTCCCTGAGCCTATTTCTCAGTTCACATTCTCTAGGGAAACATCAAACAGCAGCCATGCAAAGCCTTGTTTCTCTCTTCATCTAGGCATGTTGTACTCCATTGACCTTTGACCACCGTAAAAGCTGGACAAACAAAGAAACTTAAAGCAAAGATAATGAAGATAAACAACAGAACAGGCACTCTGTGTGTGTGTGTGTGTGTGTGTGTGTGTGTGTGTGTGTGTGTGTGTGTGTGTGGTGTGTGTGTGTGTGTGTGTGTGTGTGTGTGTGTGTGTGTTGTGTGTGTGTGTGTGTGTGTGTGTGTGTGTGTGCGCACGTGCATGTGTGTGTGTGTGTGAGAAAGAGAGATCATAGACACTCAGCACAGATCTCTTATAGTGGTCAACACTGCAGCTGCTTTGGCTCATAGCTTCAAGACAAAAGACAGTGAAGAAGTTAAAAACAACTCCTGGCCGACCACAGCAGTGTATCCACAGCCAGGTGAGCCACAATGTGTAAGCACACACACTGAGTGGGAATGTGTGAGCTCACTGATAACCTTTGAGAAAACAATGTTTCATGGAGTAAATAGTCCACTACTAGACAACAAGCCAACATTCAGTAGACAAGGTCCAGCTGGAGACAGCTTGGGGGTATGAGAGCAAAGGGAGGTCAACACCCTCCTAATACGGCTCTTTTCCACCAATTTAATTTCAGTGGATTCATAAGTAACAGGACTTGTAAAAGCCGTGAAAATGGGAAGCAGTGACTTCGAGGGAGATTTCTCTTGATTCTCATAAATGTTGGTTTGGCGTGATGGAGTTGCACCATTGGTCGGGTTAGTTTTGAGATGTCCCTATAGCCTGTCGCTTTTTGCTAGTGCTTGCTTGGGAACTCTGGAGCAGAAGGGCTTTATAAACTAAGGGCCACATCCACTAAGAATGGATTGCGCGCGCTAATAGCTCGGCGAAATAGCGCACGCAATCTGCTCCGTGTTAGCACAGTATCCACTAAGGAATTTGCACTACATACCGGTGCTAACACGGCCACAAAGTTTGTCAGCTGGGCACAGTTTGCCCTCGTTTAGCGTTCACGTGAGTGAGCGGGCAGGCTCGCCGTCAAGGGGGAAACACCTGAACAGTTGTCCCGGGCCTATGAGGGGTGGGGAGACACTCGGAGAAAAAAAGTAAAACAAACTTCTCTTACAAGAAAAGATAAAAAGTCAAAGACGCGCATTGCTTACTATGACTAAAATGAAATAAAAACAAACCACGTCTTCTGTGCTGCAGCATGTGATGCAATCATTTTGAGTATTTTATCCACACGGAGCTCCAGGAGAAGGGGTCGCGGATCCACGTCATTAACTTGATGCTCTGTGGTATAATTACACTATGAAGATAATGTTGTCCCGGGCACGGTGAAGACCCACAGCAGGGACTGTTTCAGACAGCACCGTGCGACTTTTACGCTTCACGCACGGGGCCAAGACGATCGGCCAGGATTTAATGGTGATGAATGTTCTATAATCGGATTCACATCCACACAGGTCGGCTGTTACACATAGATCACTGGTTTATATGGTGACATTGTTTTTAATAAAGCAACAGTAACAGTAGTGTCTCAGAAACAAACTGTTGCAAGTAGCACTGGCCTTTGAAGATAAGGTGCTATTTGCAACGATGCTTACTTGCATATGGAATGGAGCGATTTTCCACTGGATTTTGAATATTCCCTCATTTAAATACATTCAGACGCTGTCTGCTCCACAGGCCAGTTTCAGTGTGGTCTGCGTGTCCTCTGTGGATAGGGAGCTATTTTTTTCTTGTCATTTGTACCGGTTTAGCGGCCGAAAAAGCGGCGAAATCCTTTAGCGGATGTGGCTCTTAGTATTGTAATGTTATGGTTTTCACAGAGACTAGGCTTGACCCTTCAATCACTGACTCGGACATCGTTCTAGAAGAAATCTCCATTCACCTCCAGGACCAATTTACATCAGTTGTTCTCACTACAGTGCACCTTCACCAAACGACAACCAACCAAACCCTGGACAAGGTTTTTAGGAGTGACCATCAAGACAGAACCATCATGGCTGGATGCTGATTTGATTGTGGTTGGGGATTTTGAGAATAAATAACACCGACACATTGTGCATATGATTTAATTAAATGACTTGAACTGTATTTTAAACCTGTGCCTCGACTATTGAGTGAAGTGAACACATTCCATGCCTATCCCCCTCAGCAGAGCTACATACAGTCCTGTTTGTACCGATACAATCAAAGCTCCCTGAAGGCACAGACTCCCCGTCGGACAGCTGATATCCTTGATCCCCACTCTGTGAACTGTACACACATCTGTCCCGAATAGCCTTCCCTTCCCACCCAACACACACATTGAGCGGATCAAATCTGGACAACATGTGTTTGATCATGTTTCCCTGTCCTTACCCCTCATTTGGGCTGACTCACTTATACATTAATAATTGCTTTAGCACGCCTGGCCATTAAGGTCTTGGGCTTTCCATTTCAAGAGCTGTTACGCACAGCCAGATGGCCAGCGCCACGCTCATCAGTCATCAATTAGTGATGAAGTCATTTTTCTTGAGACAGATTTAGGAGATATTTTACACCTAAAACTTAAAATACCTTTTTTTATTTTTTTATTCTGAGTTCACAAATGATAGCTACTCAAATGAATATTATTGTAAACGTTTGATTCGAAATTCACTTCAGATCAGTAATCAAACCCAGACAACAGTGCATTTATGCATGTTATTGAATTGTGTAACCTCAAAATCACTTAAGATTAGTAGAGGCCATTACGGAAATCCTCCCTTTATTCAAATTTTGGGAGAATAATATTGATTTGACTCTTTTGATGAGAAAGTAGCAATTTGCTGACATCATGTTTTTGAGGTTTTGATATTTTCACCAGTGAAAACTGCTCAGCACATCACCAGGGTGAAGTTGGCATTCATCATTTATTGAGGATATCTTTACCGGCGGTGTAGGAAGCCAAACAGCATCAGACCAATCCCTCCAGAGACAAAGTGTTGTGCACTTCCAGCATCCAGTCTCCTGCATCATCATGCTCAGGGACAGCTTAAAGCTGCGAACACACCGCACTGGCCGCGCGGCGAGATTACAAACAAAGTCAATGTACTAGCGCGTGGCCGCGCGTCCACCCAATAATCGGCGTCCAGCGGCCGGCGCTTTGCGCGCTGGCGCGCGTGGCCGCGCCTCATGAGAGGAGCGTGAATCGGGAGCGCGGCCATTTGCGCCGCGTAGAATTGCTCATCGAAGGAGCGTGATCGAGGATTGTGCAGAAAAAGATTAAAATTTTCATCTTTTTCTGCGTCTTCATAAAACAGCATGAAGACGCACCCCGGTCGCAAATACACACACATTAACAGCAATTCAGCAACATACTAAACACAATAACAACAGCAGTGTGTGCTCAGCTGCAAAAATAAAGGCAGACATCAGCCTACCTGAAAGTGAAAGTGTGCCGGGTCTGGCGGAGGACAACACCGGTGCTTCACTGTACTATATTGGAATTCCACACGGACACTGCCCTCAACTTTGGGTTCATATTATCCTCCGGAACAGCACACAGCTGGGTGAGTTTCACTATGCTAACCGGCGCTACCTTGGCTAAAGTACAACCAACAGCCAAACAGATGCAAAATACACATATTTGCAGAATGTATTGGAAGCCCAATGTCCTCACTCCACACGCCCACCTCGTCTTGCAGACCACCGGGCAATCTCAACGCTGATTGGCTATCGCGGCACGGCGACGCCAAAAGATAAATAATTTCATCTTCTCGTTCGCCGCATATGTTGGCCGCGCCGCAAATGGCAGCGCCTTCGATTCACGCGCCGCGCAAGCGCCGGCCGCTGGACGCCGATTTCTTGGGTGGACGCGCGGCCACGCGCTAGTACATTGACTTTGTATGTAATCTCGCCGCGCGGCCAGTGGCTACCACCGTGGATATGACGAAGGTTAGAGTATAAAGAGTAGAGTAAAGAGTTAATCTTTATCACTTGCGTAAGTCAATAAATCAATTTGTTCATTCTTTAAACCAATGATTAATTTAAGGCTCTCCTGATTGAACTGAAAGTGCTCATTGTTCAGCTACTGCTGCTGACTGTTAGGCATTGATGGCACACAGAATCCCAAACAACAAACTCCCCAACATGTGATTTGGGACCCAAGAGATAGCGAGCAGAGGATAGTGGGTTTTTTTCGAAGCGGGAAGAAAAGTGGAGTGAAGGGGTGAAATCAAAATAATTTTTATCGATTTATGTAAAGACAGTACATCTCTATGTTTGTATTGTAAGTGTGCTTATATACAGAGATCTACAATTGTGAATAGCGCCCAAAAAATAAAGAGCAATCAGTATCATGTTACAACATGAAAAATGTATTGTTATATCACAATATTTTCACATTATTAACGCATACTATTTATCGTGTTATGTGATATCCTATACTGTTGAAATGAGAAACATTTCATATTACAACATGATACAAAATGATTTTGGGTGGTAGGACTGCCTAGAGGTAAGGGGGCCGACTAGTAACCATAAGGTTGCTGGTTCGATCCCCGGCAGCGGACAGGAGGGGTTATTTGTAACACTAGAGCGGGTGGTATTACATCTACGGTGCCCACCATCTATACCATGTGTCCAAGACTAAGTCCATGTGCGATGATCCCCTATATGTAGAACTGCATGTGTATGTTAGAAATGTAGGAAGGGTGAGCTAAATGTAATTCGATTGCTGTGTGTGTAATTGACAAAAAGACTTAACTAACTTAACTTAACTGATGTTGTTAACTAATTGTGACTAATGATAAGCATGCTACACTAACAAGGATCGTAATATGCATGGGGCTGTACAGAAGGGCGACTGAGTCCAACCCTGTAGGTGGTAGTGTAAATTCTTAGCTGGAGGGGTATGTTGATATACACATGTCGCGTCGGGAGATTTCTTCATCTTTGCTCAACACCAAAGGGGTCTATAAAAACATTAACAAATGCCCCACTGTACCTTGGGTCACATCATGCCCGGCTGGACGTAAACATGGAGCCTTGTGTGTCCCACCAGCTGATTAATGGTCAGAACATTCTCTCTCTCTCTCTCTCTCTCTCTCTCTCTTTCCCCCTCTCTCTTCTCTCTCGTCTCTCTTCTCTCTCTCTCTCTTCTCTCCCCTTTCCTCTCTCTCTCTCTCCTCTCTCTCTTCCTTTCTCTCTCTTTTCTTCTTTCTCCTTTCTTCAATTGAAATCAACTTCTTGTGATGACTGAGAATGTCTCTGTGAACCCCTTTGTTGTAAATTCCCTCTTATTCTTTAATTCTATTTCGTATAACACTGAGTTATCCTCTTATTTTTACTAAGGCACTTTTATTAGGGATTGGGCAAGTAGCGCACGTTGAACATGTTGTGTTTTAACATTCATTATCACGATGCCACTTGTCACGTTGAGCTGTATACTGTTTGTTAATGGCGGCCGACATAACTTCATATAAACGTTTTAAACTGTTCTCTGCCTCCTTGTCCACTCTTTGAACAACTCTCGGCTATGTGTTACACCCCTCTGCTCATGGATATTAACCAGATTTGGAGAGACAGAGTTGGAATGGAGAAAAGAGGGGAAGACATGTAGAGAACTGACCCCGGAACAGGTTTCAAATGTTGAGATACTGCGACTCAAAAAACTGAAAATCTCTGTAAACTGACCTCAGCTTGGCCCTTACTGTTAATGCACAACCAACCCTGAGCTTCTTGTTTCCCTTTGAATGGACTACATAGGCTATTGCAGATTGTCTCGCTCTCTTCATGTTGAATTTGGCAGTCTGGGATTTCCATTTAAATCCCGGAATGAGCCTGGCCCTCACAGACAGGTCCTCTGACAGCTATCAGCTCCACATTTATCAGCAACACGCAGCTATCATATACTGTACCAGGATACCAGGAGTACTGTTCAAATGACAGGTAGGTGACTGAGAGAAATGGACTATTACACTCTTCTCGCCCCCATCACACCTCTGTTAAAGGGGTGGGATTTGTAAAAATATACAGCGCAATATAACATGGTAAATAAACAAGTCCCAACAATCACACCATATTTATATGTTGTAATTATCTTTTGACCTGCTTCCCTTGACTACCAGTGTCTGAGCTAAGCTAGCCTGGATCAGTGACCTTTGCCCATTTCATATGTCACAAAATGCACACACAGTTACAGGAACGGTTTCTGTCGCCTTTTTCTTGAGCCAGAGAGTGAGGCAAAAAAGTTAAACAATTAACATCTTTGAACTATTCCTTTAAGACTTTTAATATATTTTTATATGTTTCTTTACAAAACTCTATCAACATCTATCAAAGCATTTATTGCCAGAGCCAACACACACACACACACACACACACACACACATCATTTTGTGTGTTTTGTCCGAAGATTTGCTATCTTTCCCTTCACTTTAAGGGTTTGCTCTGGCTTAAAAAAAAGTTTGGCAAGACGGATTATAAATGAGATAAATTCTGGGAAGTGGCTCAGGAGTAAACACGGTCTCAAATCTCAAATGGCATATAGTTCACACCCTGATCTGTGCTTGAATGAGTTGATCTGTGTTCGGGATGAGTGGCGGCAGCTCACACACACACACACACACACACACACACACACACACACACACACACAGACGCACACACACACACACACAGACGCGCACACACACACGCAGGAAAAAACACACACACACACACACACACACACACACGCACATTGTCCATAATGGCTCCAGCAGAACCAGAAAGCTACAGATAGCTATCAGGTGGAGCTATTATAAAACTTGCCCGATTTAAATCCGTGAGAGATCTTTGTGTTTATGGTGCCTTGAGATATCCCATTTCCTGGCCTCCACCTCCACCCTCATCACACACACACACACACACACACACACCACACACACACACACACAAAACACAACACACACACACACACACACACACACACCACACACACACACACAACACACAACACAGCACTACAGGTCGCTATTTACCGCCCCTTCGACGGCCATAAAACACGCATGCCTGAGTGTGTCTGTGTGTGTGTGTGTGTTCCATCACCTATTCATTGGCCTTTCTCTCTTTCTTCTCCCTCCGTGCCCCCAGAGCCAAAAGTTAAAAAGGTTTTTATCACTAAAAGGGAAAAGGACATGACTGCTGCTTGTTTGCGTCTGTATCTCGTTGATTAACTTCTCTCCAGCGTCCTCCCCCATCCCAACATTAGACCCCTGAGAATCCCCCCCCCCCCCCCCCGACAAAGATATACACACAAGTGCTTTTCAAGTTCCGTCAAGAGCATGACAGCGTTTTAGAAAGGCCGAGGTCTCAGAGCGCGAGTAAATCAAGGAGAAAATGCACTGGAGCTTATACGATAAGCACGGCTTTCAAGATCATGAATGATTTGATGCAGCGAACAAGAGTATCAGTCAAAGTGAAATGCTATTTTTATGTAGTTCTTTTTAATGCCTTTGCTCGGGTCGGAATACCCCTTCAACTCAGACTAAATGATTAGACTGCGGGCAGGCCAGAACATTATGAACTGCACTGTATCAGTTTACTTTGCTTCTCCATCGTATAATTGTATATAATCTGACATGGTCCCCTGATTAATGCCATTATAATATTCTCTCTCTTTTCTAGCTCTGTGAATGGTCCCCGTCATTAAAACACAAACTATGGATCTTTGCTATCGTATCATGAGGCATACAATGGACAACAAGCTAATTTTGACAAAAAAACAGACGTCCTCAGATATTTAAGATTTAAGTCGCTTTACTTGTCAATTGAAACACACATGCAATGTAAATTACACACGCCAATCTAAATTACATTTTCACTCACCCCTTCCTATATCTCTTTAACACACACAGGCATTTTGGAAGGGGATCATCGCTCAGCGGTCTGCCGCAGGAGTCAAGCTGCAGTGGTGTCCCGCTCAAGGACACATGGTAGAGATGGTGGGCACCATATCTTTCAATCGGTCAACGTCTTTCCAACTTCACCACATACTTTTAACTGTCGCGTGTAATCTCGTCATTGTATTTGGCCTTAATGCTTAGGATACTTTTCCGTACTCCGGTGGTTAGCAAAAACAGCTCTAGATCTTTTATAGCACCTTTTTCTAAAGCTACGCCAGTGTCCTCAGTACCAACACAGCAGAAGCACAACAATAGAAGTGTTATCAGAACACACACACATGGAGCAGCTCTCTGATGCCTTTGTTGTACTGTTTCTCTGAGCAGATCTCTTGTGTCTTATCCCTGCTGACCGACATCTCACCACTTTGGTTCTTTGGTTTTATCTCACAGCAGGAAGTAAGGCAAATGCCTCTGGCCCTGGCCCTGCTTGTATTCCCACAATGCCTTTGTTTACAGTCCAAACAGATGCCCGTCTAGGGATCTTTATCTTGATCGTAAAACCACATCCTAACAGCAACATCGGAGGTGTGAAACACTGTGGTCATCCTCTTTTTGAACCCAGAGGAGGGTGTCACCTCGCCTCTGTGTATTGGGTGAAAGGTTCTTTTAAAACATCAATGTTATAGATGGTGGCCAAAACAACTGGTGACATTATGAGGGCCATAGTGTCCTTTGAGCAGGATTTTAATGGTCAAATACTATTAGAGTACAAGGTATATACTGGGAAAAAGAGGAAGGTGTGGACCCCTGTGGATAGTGGCGTAAAGTAACTAAGTCCATTTACTCAAGTAATGTGCTTAAGTACATATTTGAGGTACTGCTGCTTTACTTGAACATTATCTTTTTATGTTAATACTTATACTCCCCTAGACTTCAGAGAGAAAATAATGTTTACTCCACTAGAATTATTTTCCATCAAATTAAACTTCCCAAAAGTTCATGCATGTACCTGTACAGCTCAAACATAATTCAATGAATTGGTTGGTGGTTTTACAAAACATTTATTGACTGAAAAATGGGCATGTTGCTAGCTGTACGGTGGATCACAGTACGGACACGTAGCGGATCATAAGGGGATATTCACTGATTTTGACAAACAGTGATTTTGATAACAAACATCCTCCAGAATCGCTGAGTCCATCTTCAAGTAGATGATGAATACTTTGTACCCAACTGCTTGCGGAAAGATACATTACAGATATAATCAGTATCAGTATAAAGTAAGCTTTTTTTGATTTGTGTACCCCCTTAAGCTGGTTGCCATGTTAAAAGTAACCCCATCGTGCATGTGTGATTTTTCACCTTTATTTGTACTTATGATAAACTCTTTGTCTCCGTATCTAATCCAGCTGCCCATTAAATTAAAACCATTTGTACAAATCTCCCTTAAAGCATCTCAGTCAAAAGGACAGAAAATGTATTAAAACAGCGGACATGTCAGCTGAAGTGTACAGGCAACTGAGAACTTTGCTATCTGTGAAAGGGGAATCATACCATGCGTTCCAATACCCATACTTCCCTACTATTTAGTACGCCAGAAAAATATTTAGGATGTCCGATACATGCAAGTATGCTGAAAAATACATAAATGCCCCCATTAACTCCAATAGCATTTTGGAGAAATCGTCTTTATTCTTGACATTTCTCGACATAATGAAAAGAAAATCTTCCTTATCTGATTTTTTTTTTCTCTTGTGGCCCTGAAATTCTTCTGTACTTTAGTATGTAGTGTAGTAAAAAGAAAGAGTATGTGATTTGGAACGCAGGGCTAGATCTTTGGATGGTCCTGTCAGCCAGGTAGAGACAGATGAACAGAGAGCACAGCACACGTCTGCCTTTGATAAACCGCCACATGGAATCAATTACATTACAGAACTGGATGACTCAGCATGAAGACAAATAATCTTCTTAGATAATCTGACCTTGCAGAGATGGACTACATAGCAGGTAATCTATTGCTCCTTATGGAATGGATAATACTCGTGCTTAAAAAAAGCATTACATTATTTCATGAATAAAAACTGATTTATAGTGGCGATTTGAACCCCACAAGCAAAGGGGCTGTTCCTGCTATTCTAGTATCCCTTAAACGACTATAGCCTACAGCTATTATTTCTGCTGATATCTGAAATTATTAAAAACTAATTGAAGATGAAATTGAAGATTTACACTGAGTCAAGTCGAAATTGTATGCATGTCTTTAAACTTTCAAACGAAATTGTTATGAACTCAAAATGACAATACAATGATGAACAGTTGTATGTTGAACTGAAAACATCAAAGAAAGAAAATTACAATCCGAACTTAAAATTTGATTGGATCTTAAACACATTTTTTTTTTTTTTTAAGATGATCTTTTGGCATTTTCAAGCTTTATTTGACTGTACAGAGTTGAAATGGGGAGCCAGAGAGAGAGAGAGAGAGAGAGAGAGAGAGAGAGAGAGAGGGGGGGGGAGGGGGGATGACATTCTACTTGAACCCGCGACCACTGCAACGAAGGCCGGAGCCAATATGGTACGCGCTCTATCCACTACACCACCGGAGCACCCTGGATATTAACACATTTAAATCACAGAATTAAAATGGAATTAAGTAACAAATATATGCCAACACAACATTATAATAAGGGTAAAAAAAAGAATGGCCTAAGTAATGCACAATTAATGCATGACTTCTGATCATAAAATGGATGGATTATTGCAGGGTGCAAAATGGATACCTGTTGCTGACCATAAAAAATAAACCAAACATGTACTAACAATAGCTGTAATATGTTATTTTCTTTTTTTAAACAAATGCATTATGTGTTTAACTGAAAAATTATCATTTTTTGTCGAGTTGTATTTCCTTATTAGCTCATGCATTAAATGTGCTTCACTGTAAAAATTCACCCAAAACAACAAAATGTTTTGTTGAATACTGAAATCCTGTGTTCCTGTTTTTATAGCTTTAAACGGAAAACATTGACAGAGCTCGTAACTGAGAAAAACTGCACTGAAGTAAGGTCCAAATTGGCAATGAATTAGGGTGCCAGGAGTGTAATAGAGAATGCATTCCCGTCCGTGCAAGCAAGTGAACCCCTAAAACAGATGTTTTCTTTCTGCACCTCTGGTATCAGAGAAACAATAACTTTTGTTTGTCTAATTTAGATGCTTTGCCATTTTTTTTTATCATGCCTTTAGTTTTATATCCCTCTTTTTGCCTGGATTACTCACTCAATACTGAGCATATACAAATACATTCCTATAGCTTCTCCTCCACACAGGTCCAAAGAGGTTCTCACCTAAAGCTGTCCATGGCTACGTATGCACAAGGTCTAACTTCTGTCATTTTCTCGCATCTTGTATTGGTTGGAGTCAGTCAACATTTTAAATGTAGCCTCAAATGCAAACATAATTACAGTTTTAAGTTTGTGTAGAACTGAGGTCTAATGGTGGCTTCGATCACGGCCCTCCACTTACAACATAAGAGTATTATTTATATTTGTGAATAAGAGAAAAAGATAATTGTACAGACATAATGTGTAGGAGCACACTGTAGTTATACTAGTTAAACCTGATTGGCAACAACAAACGACAATATTTAACCAGTGCAAACTGAGGCAATGAAACATATATTTGACTATTTTTCACTGGCAGCAAAATGGGCTAAACATTGTCTGAGGATTGAGCTTGCAGGAAAATAAACTGGATGATTGTGAGTTTCTGGTATGAACTGATGTCGGTCAAAGGCTAAGCTGTCATACATACAGGACATATACGGACAGTGTAGCCTACACGTTTCTAGGTAGCTTACAGCTAACATCTGAACTGTCTGCACATTGGCTGTTTGGGGCAAACAGCAGTCTTCACAAACAGTTGTTAAAGGCCTACTTCACCGGTTTGAATATGAAGGTGTATTGAATTCTGAGATCCTATGTAGTATAAATGTGCAAAAAAAATTAGAATCGGTTCATCCTAGCCTGAGAAAGAGTGTTTTTTTTAACCCTATATTTCTCTTTCTCGTGACATCACAGAAAGAGAAATATAGGGTTAAAAAAAAACGTACTTTGTAAATATTACTGTGATGTCACAGTAAAAGACATCACAGTAATATTTACAAAGTACGTTTTTTTTAACCCTATTTAAAAAAAATCGCACATTTATACCACATAGGATCTCAGAATTCAATACACCTTCATATTCAAACCGGTGAAGTAGGTCTTTAAGCAGTCAGATTGTGTATATAACACACACTGTAAGAAATTTCCCTGTAAAAAAACATTCAACTGGCAGCAGGGTTGCCATTTTCTTACTATTAAATTAACATTATATGACTGTCAATAACATTGACAGGATTATGCTGTTAATGAAGAAAACTGTATGAACCTGTTTTTTCAGTAAAAAACAGTAATCAACTGGCAGCAGGGTTGCCATTTTCTTACTGTTAAATTAACATTATTTGACTGTCAATAAAATTGACAGGATTATACTGTTAATGAAAAAAGGGATGAACCTGGACTAAATGTTTGTTATGTTGTTTGCACCGTGAGCGAAGGGGATGTTATATTTCATTGGGCAGATGTGTTTCATTCCATATGTAAATTTACTATGTCCCCTATTTGTTCAAATGCTAAACACAGAGAGCAGCTTCTGTTTGTTACTTCAAGACACTTTTTACAATATATTAAGTTCAATGGAATGATTCATTTATATTGTAAATTGTCTCCTGAGTTGAACTAGGGATCTTGTTTAAGATTTCCACAAACCGTTTGTTATAACCAAAAATAACAGTTAGTTCACACAGAAATGTTTTATTTAAACAAAATGCATAGTGAGGTAATGGAATGCAACATCCCCTTTACTGAGGGTGCAAATAGCAACATAACAAACGTTTAGTCCAGTGCAAGTCATTGTGGGAAAGCGGGCGTCTCTACAATACACTTTGTTGTGCTTACTTGATTTATCTAAGGCAATCCGTTTCCTTAATTCTACTGAGTAAACACAACTCTTCAGTTAAGTAAGACTAACTTGGTTTAATTACGTTAACTGCACTTTCCATTTCCAAGTAGATATAACTCAACTTTAAGTAAACTTAACCAGAGGATATACAGTAAACAACACTTATTAGTTAAGATGTGGATGGATGAGGATTAATGAAGAAAACTATATAAGCTTCACATGTGCAGGCAGCTCATGTCAAGTTGTCCCTTCCAAGTTTGATGGTAAATTAACAGGAAAGTTCAGTATTTTTGAAAAACATTACCGTTCCGTAAAATAACAGCAAAGGACCGTAATTCAACAGACTGCCTTTTATTTTAACAGTTAAATGCTGTTTTTATAAATAACAGGTAAATGCTGTTGAAATCCTGCTGTAAATTTACAGCAATTGTTTACAGTGCAGGGTCAGTTTTCAGTGTGGGTCCGTCTCTTAACACACCTGACATCTGAACTGTATCAAAAGCTATATGCTATGCTAAGCTATGATAGCTTGTATCAAGTGTCCCAATGACTTCTTGTGATCATTTATGTGTTGACCTTACACGTTTGAAGCCAGATGAGCTAATTGTTGATGGTAGACACTTCCAAAAAGTTGATGTTGCTATGGCAATGGCTTGTGCTAATCCTTCAAACTTGATATCCCATTTCATATGTTGTCTTAATGCGATTCTGCATTTTTGATTGAGCTAAATAACCATAACATATTCTTTAATGAATGTTTTGTATCTAATAAGGGACCACACTAGAGGAAGATATGACCTGTCATTGTGATAAATAAGCGCATTCAAGAAAGCCCAAATGAATTGGAACAAATGGAAGGGACAAACATAATGAATGAGACACTTTACCAAAACATAATAATTCTGTTAACATTTATGTGATGGTAGTAAATGGATATACACATGTGAAAAGCCCTGTCGCATTTTCAATGAGGGAAGTTGATAAGGTATATGGCTTATGTCTGGATTCACCTCATTAGTGGACTGGATTAGTGGAAATATTTAGTTAATCCATTACATTCCTTGTCCCACCCAGTGTGTGTGTGTGTGTGTGAGTGTGTGTGTGTGTATGTGTGTGTGTGTGTGTGTGTGTGTGTGTGTGTGTGTGTGTGTGTGTGTGTGTGTGTGTGTGTGTGTGTGTGTGTGTGTGTGTGTGTGTGTGTGTGTGTGTGTGTGTGTGTGGTGTGAGTTCAGTTAAGGAGGGATGCTGCATGAAACCTGAGGCTGAGCACACTTTTCCGCCGGGTCTCTGGCCTTGCTAATGTGCAGAAATCCAAGGGTTTATTCAGCTGGGCCATGCAGCTGTGGGGATGACTGGCACTAACACAGGGATCCATTACTCCAATCCAAACCTAATCAGATACAGAGCAGCTCGCTTACCATGCAGTCAGCTGGTCAGTGCTGCAGGGGGGGGGGGGGGGGGGGGGGTCCTCTCATCCAGGTAAAAAGGGCTGAATGTTAAAGGTGGGGTAAGTGATTCTGGAGAATGTTTGTTGACAAATCACTTCTTTTTATCAAAATGAGGGAATCTTATTTTATATTATGTACTGTATATATTCTTATATATTTGTTTATTTCATTTATTTACATATTGCATTGCTTGTCTCTGTTTTATGTTTACACTTAGAATCTGTGGTTATGATTTATATACAGTATGTACACAAACAGTATGTAGAAAAAAGGAAAGTTATATAAAGAAAAAATAAATCTGCGAAATCTCCTCACAATCTGTTATCTGTCCGTATTTTTTTGTGTGTGTTAATAAACAGCCTAGGCTCTGTAAACTGGTATGTTAACAAAGTGATTTGTCAAGAGACATTCTCCTGAATCGCTTACCCCATCTATCTTTAATTAAATTGGGTTTGATTTCCCGGCAATGGCACAGAGACATGGATGTGATAAAGCTGTTTAAATGGTATGTTTTTAGAGGTAGGTAGGGGAGAACGGGGTTATATGTCACACGGGTTGGTTGTCACAATCGTTATATCTCAGAACCAGAAGGCGCTGTCTGTTAAAGTTTGGTAAGTACATATCCAGAATTGGGATCGGAGGTCACCTACATAGTCTTCCTTGGAGTTGGACTGCTGAATTTGGGGTGAGAGGACTGTTTGTGTTTTTCATGTCAAATTGAAAATGTTTAGCTCCTCAGTATTTTTCTTCTAGGCTTTTACACAATGGGTTTATAACAAAACACTTGTTACCCTAAACAAGTGTGAAGGGTAAGCTATAGTTTAGATTGTTGTTCGCAAGCTAATTAGTTATCAGATGGTTGTTGGCCTTGATGCTATAGCAAGAAATTCCATTTGGGGTTAGTCTTCAAATGTTTTGGGGGGTTGGTTGTCACATGTTATCCAAAGGCTGCAGCCAGAAAAGGAACCCGATAACAAAATAAAATGTCAAGCTGTATCCTCACTGACACCCCAGAGAAGGAGAGAATAGAGCAGGAAAAGGCAGCTAGCATGCAAAAGAGAAAAAGGGAAATACAATCAAAACAACCCAGTGCATCCCAAACTAGACCAGTTGCCAAGGCTACTGCACCCCAGTGCACTCCACACCAGCTGGGGAAGAAGAAACAGAAGATGTGTGTAGCCTAGTTGAGTAGGCTATTATTGTTAGACCTATTTGTTTTGTTCATTATATTGTTACATACAGTAGGTTGGTCTTAATATGGATTTCCTGTTTGTTTATTCCTTGCTCATTTTGTGTTAAGATGCATAAAGTTATGTAGGCCTATTTTTCAACTTGACAATGAAATTAAACTTTCAAATTTAGTTCTGCTTTCTTTTCCCATTGAGATAACATTGTGACAAACAACCCCATAGTGTGTGACAACCGACCCCTCAATGTGTAAGGGTGTACAATAAGTTAGAAAAAGTGACGGGTACACATGTCAAGCCAACACCTTAAGCTTCAATTTAATGTAGGAATGACTATTGAAAGATGTCTAGGTGATGAGCAATTCTCACTAGAGTAAAAAGTGTGCCTACTAGCCCCGGTCTCCCCTACTGGAGTAGATTTCCATGAATTCCTATGGGATCCAGGTCATTGACAGGAAAGACCATGTTCTAGATCATTTCCTAAATTTAATCATGATGTATTATGCAACAATATTTTGAAATATTCTCTTTAAAACTTGTGGGTCTGCTAGTGAAACCTGAGAACCTTAAGACTTTTTCTTAAGCTTAAAAAGAGCCATACAAACACTTAAACCATTTTGAAACTGTTCTTTTAAAGTTCACATAATATGTGCATTTTTCAAAAAACACAGGAATCTGACGGGTTTTTTTGAACACTGAGGTTTTCAGAAAGGTGTAGGTGGAGAAAAAGAGATAGGGTGGTTTTTCTAGACACACCAGGGATCCATATTAAAGGAATACTTCACCCATACGGAACCAGCGTTCTATCATTATAAAATAACTATTATAATATAATGAATGAGGTTTTTCTTCCCTCAGTCTTCCCTTAGTCTTCCCTTGGCCCAGCTGTCATGTTAATCCTAACCCTTACTGTGATGTCACAAGAAGTAAACTGTAGGGTTAGACAGTGAGACCATAAAACAGTCTTTCTGCCTTTTCTCAGGCTAAGATGATCCGATTTAATTTTCTTTTTGCATATTTATACTAAATAGGATCTCCGAGTTCAATACACCTTCATATTCCAACCGGTGAAGTAGGCCTTTAATGTTTTATAACCATGAAAAAGAGCATTTTGCACAATAGATGACCTTTAACCTTTTTTGTTATATAGCTAAGGAGCTTTTCTCAAATGTCCCAGAGCTGTACGATCTTTGTTATGTTCAAGCATAAAAGCACATTTGTTTTCCAGTGTTGCAGAATCTTCTTGTGATTGGCACCTTGATGTCAAACCGTAGATATGCATGTGTGTGTGTGTGTGTGTGTGTGTGTGTGTGTGTGTGTGTGTGTGTGTGTGTGTGTGTGTGCGTGTGTGTGTGCGTGTGCGTGTCTGTGCGTTTGACACAATATACTGTACACAAGTGGGACACGGACACAATGAGTCACACAGCTCATTCATGGTGTTTCTTTAACTTTCAAAGTAATGTCTAATATGCGATAATCAAAGACAACCTACTGACCGCCGACAGGGAACTCTTGGGTCCTCACCTATCCATGATGAGACAAGACTGACAGATGGAAGGACGGAAGAAGAGAAAACAAACACAGAAAAATACCAAACCTAACGCATGTTTCCGGTGACTTACGCAGAAGGCAATCCTCTCTATCAAAGCTCCTCTGTGTGCATGTGTCCCTGACAGACCCTCCATATCAATCAGAGCCCCCTGATAACTCACAACAGGATTAAGTCCTTAAAGCAACACACTGTCAGTCTCTGAAACCTCAAAACATAGTCGAGCAACAGGCTTCAGAACAGCAGAGGGGTATACTACGAAGCAAACTCAACAGAGCCCGGCTCTCTTTTTTTGATCTGGTTCAACATAACACAAAGCCGTAATCAGAGATAATGGGTATCACGACGGCGGTTATCGACTTGCTATGTTGAACCAGCTTGTCTCAATGAAGGATCTGTGCGCGTTCACATAAAAGGGGTGTTGAACGCGTCATTTGACACTTGGATTGAAAAATGGATAGGTCTAGAGCGGCGTACTTCACTCAGGATGAGCAAGTGCTCATCATGAATTCTTATGAAGAGTTTAAACATGTAATAACGGCTAAATGTAATACGGCTCCGGCCAACAAGGCGAGGGAGGAGTGTTGGCAAAATATTGCAGATCGTGTTAATTCGTAAGTAGCCTATAGGCAAATTAAACACTGTTCACCACTTAATGCAATTAAATCACCTAACAGTTATATATATCGAGACTGCACATTAAAGCTCTCAAATCTGAAACGTACACTTAGAAGTGGCGATGAATTAAAATTATTAAATATACTTGGAACAAATCAATATGAGATCGGCTTATAGGCCTATAATTTCCTCGGTCAAATTATGTCCGTGAAAGATAACCAATAGTCTAATTTGCATTACTCCATCTGTGTTCTGTATTAGCTGCAATGCCACGGTGAAGAGGACTTGGCAGCAAATTAAGACCAAGTATAAAAACATCATTCAAAATGGTATGTATATTGCTGTGCCCTCATCATTCCTCAAGTGTGGGTGATTTTTAGATAAAGTTTTAAAATGTGAATATTTCCTGAAGCCAATAGAAAAAAAAATGAGAAGAGGAAGACTGGAGGAGGGCCAGCTCCGCCTGAATTTACAGTTTCAGAGGAGCTGGCCCTTTGTCACAATCAGGGTCGCCCTCTAATGGAAGGGATTGAGGGGGGCATGGAGTCTGATGCTGCTGGCAGCTCCCAGGCCCAGCACCACCTGTATGTCCAGGGTATGTATAAGTGGTTTGCTGAATTACTTGATTATTTGTGTTCATAAAGTGTGAATTATTATATATATATATATATATATATATATATATATACACATATTTTTTTTATATAGTTGTTGAAGATACACTGGTGTTGCCAGAGCCGCCAGCGTTGCCAGAGCTGCCAGCACCCCCCCATGAGGAGCCCCATGTAGAGGTAATTGTCAAAGTAAAGCATAATTCATGAATATGTGTTCATGTGTTTAATGTACTTCATATGGTGTCTTAATGTTTTTTTAGGAAGAGCTTGGTGATGATGATGAGGAGACAATATCCGTGTTCTCTGAGGCGGTAAATATACTTTATCACATGGTGATGTGTGCCAGAGCAATGATAGGCTTGTAGTACTCTACAAAATGGCTTAACTGCTTCAGTGGGCCTCAAAATAAATGTTCCTTGCTTGTATATTATACAGGTAGACAGAAATGTCCAGCACGGGCCCTCAGTCTCAAGGCGTCCTAGGAGGCAAAGGGTAATGATGGTTTCAATCCTTTTCAGTAGTAGCTGTAAGTGAATATAATAGCAAAATTGACTCTTGATACTCTTTCTACAGATTGGAGCAGACACTGTGAGGGCCTTGTACAAGGAAAACTTGACCCTTGACAACACAAAGAAAAGGCTCGAAATCCAGAAATTAAAGAAAGAGCTTCTGCTCTTGGATAGGGTAGGCTACTGCAGTAATATTTAGCTTACTTTCTCCAAAAAATACTGATTGACATTGCATACTAATTACCCTTTTTTTTGTATGTCTCTTTGCAGCAATTGGGTATCTAGAATAAAAACTTTTCAAACAGGCTTTGATTGGTGTGTTTTTATTAGCCAAAATATTGGGTGGTGATGGCCTCTCTGACAGCTCTGCCAGATGGAAAGTCCAAAGTGATGGGGTCCACGAGGTCAGGGGCCACCAAAGGTACAGCAGGGGCTCTCTCTCCCCTGATTGTGGCAATGTTGTGGAGGATCACACAGGCAGCAGTGACCTCACATGCCCTCTGAGGAGTTACCCTCAGTCCACGAAGGCAGTTGAAGCGGGACTTGATGACCCCAAATGTCATTTCTATCCTGACCCTGCATTTACCGAGGGCCACATTGAAGGCCCTCTGTGGTGGTGTCTGCGGGTCAGGATAGGGGGTCATCAAGTACTGCGTGCAGGCATATCCCCTGTCCCCAGCAACAGTCCATCAAAATGGCCTGTTAATAAAATGAGAGAATAATTAATTAAGCATTGTCAAACTCAAATAAGCAATAAAATGATGTATTTAGAAGTCATACCTCGGTCAAATAAGTGTCCTAGAGTTGACTCACGGAAAATCCGTGAGTCATGGACTGAGCCAGGCCACTTAGCGCTCAGACTTGTGACCATCATTTGATGGTCACAAGTCATCTGCAAAGGCATTTAAGGTTAATTTCACAATTTAAAAATATTCCAGTAAAGGTTTTTAAACAGGAGCCCAATATCATTAATGGTGTGAAAGAACTGTACTGTCTGTGCTTTAGGTGGATATTTGACTAATATAAGGCTATACAGTGCTGCAGTGAAAAACCTTTAGTAGGCCTACTATGTGCCACCAATCACCTGAAAAAGAGTTTCAACTATTTTACCTGAACATTGAGGCTGTGGAATGACTTTCTGTTCACGTAGTCAGCCTCATGTTCCCCAATGTGTCCATTCAATGGAATATGCGTACAATCTATAGCCCCTATGACGCGAGGGAATCCTGTGAAGGTATAATATTCCACATAGCATGCTAAATAAACGTTAATATAGCCTATTAATACGTATAATTATGAAGTTTTAATTAATAGGCTATTTTATAGAAGGCTTCTTTAATTGCAAGCGTGGGTAAATGGCCAGGGAACACTACGAACACGTTCAGCAATTGATTCAGAGCAAGAACTACTTTGCGCACAGCCCTACATACAGTGTTCTTACTCAGTTGTTCTGCATCACCAACAGAATGCAAGTAGGTTCCCGTGGCAAAGAACCGCAACGCAATGCACACAGTTTGTGCCACTGTTAGGGCATGGCTCCTCTTAGTAGTATTAGAGACCTTGGTCTCGATCAGCTGGCAAACGTAACGTATTCCTTCAGACGAGAATCTGTATCTTTCAAGCAGAATATCGTCAGGGTAAGCCAGCGGATCGGACCGATCTCTAAATACTCTCTCCCTACGAAGAGCACCTTGCACAATACGCACACCTAGGTCCACAATGTTGTCCACGAACGGTGAAGCCATTTCCAAAAGTGCGCTGATTCTTAAGGGGGAGGCGCTTTTAACAGCAAATGTGTAGTTTCCTTAAAGGGCAGCGCTCTAAAAGCCGAATTTAAGCTCAAACTCTGAAACAAAAACTGCTCTGAGCAGGTTAGCCGTGCAGCCTCTGTTACCACGGTGATCTAGCCAGCTAGAAAGAGAGCCACATTTCGTGATACTGAAAACTCTGGCTTTAGACGGCTTTAGACTCAACAGACCTCGCTCAGCCGTTAATCTCGCTTCGTAGTATACCCCTCAGGAGAGAAGGAGAGGGGGATAGACTGAAGCCATACACACACATACACAAGGAGAAGGGGGGAGGGTTGTTCAGGGTCTATCTATCAACTTTGGTGTGACAACTTCCTGTGGCTCCTCTTAACACATTCTTCTTTCCTTCTTCTTTTTCACTTAAGTTTGCCTTTGTGTCAAGTGATAAAATACAACTGTGAAAAATAAGAGGTAAGGTGCATTTCATTTTGGCAACTTAACATTTCTATTATATCAGTCAGAGAGTATCGGTCTTTCCACACAGACACACACACACACACATGCACGCACGCACACACACACACACACACACACACACCCACCCACACACACACACACACACACACACCATAAGTGAAATCTCTTCCTCCTTCAACACTGTCTCACTTTTCACCTTTGCTTTCACACCCCAGGCCTTTCAGAGCTTCCCTCCAGGCATCAAAGGACACTCGAGGGTCTGCCTGTGATGGAATGCAAACGACCAAAGGGAAAGGAAAATATTTCAACACGGGTCGGCTCTTCAACAGAACAATTGAGTGCAAACAAGCACTAATACCAGAGGGGGGATTAAGATGAGTTTAAATCAACACGGTATAAGCTTATTAGGTTACTTTGATCCCAGGGGGAACACTGGAACTTGGAGTGCAGATAATACTTTCAAAGGAGTTGGGAGACACGTTTGCATGGCATCGAGTTGCACTGGACTGCTGGACCTTTAAACCAATCCATGCCCTGTTAATTAAATGAGAGATTATCTGTATTTCAGTTAACAGACTTGTCTTTTGCATCCAAACCAAGATGCACCATGACTAAACTACATTGAGGTTAGCATAAGTCCAGCATGACTGCAAAAGCAAATTCAAGTCACTGTTATTTCCCACCGATGCAAAATCAGGGGCTAGCTCGGAGCTGGTGCCCTGTACCAACCAGGCAGTTTCTTGGTTTCCCACCGCCAGAGAGCCGCGGCTGCGGGCTGGAAAAAACTGGTGCCAGAGCAGCCCCAGGTTTGAACTGGTCTGGAAATGCGAACTGCTTATGTGAGGGGGGCAGGGGATGGATTATCATGACCAATCAGACCAACTAAAACCTCATGCATAAATATATTTAAAAACACCGCTACTACAAGAGGTAAACATAACATAATTACCGAAAGTGGCGATCAAATCGACCGGCAGAAATACGCTGAATAGGTCGTGTTTGGTGAACAAAGCAAAGCGAGAGGCAACACGTGTAACAATAAGACGTATCCGATAAGATTGATGCCATTCTTATATAATTAGGATACTTATGGCGCTTTTCCACCGCATGGTATCAGCTCGACTCGACTCGACTCAACTCAACTCGCATTTTTGGCATTTCCACCGCAATTTCATGGTACCTGGTACCTGCTAGCGGCTGCTTTTTTAGTATCACCTCGCTCTAGGGACCAAGCGAGCTGAGTCGAGCTAAAAGGTGACGTCGGCAGACGGCCGGCCGCTGATTGGCCAGAGACTACCGTCTGCCGGCTTCATTCTGTTGATTATTCTCCCCTTGATTCTCAACAACTCTCCGGGACTTTTATGTGTATTTTGTCTCGCCGCGTGCAGCCTTCTTTGGCTCTCTTTCATTTGATTTGCATCACAGACCCGATTTTTTTCTCTCCATATATTCGCTAAGCTCACCCATTTGTGTTGGCTGTTGGGGAAGTTACTTTGAACATCCGAGAGGAGACATAGCAGCTAGGCTAAATAGCCTATAGCAGCAAGCTGGGACAGACATGATAGCGAGCGATTACAAGCCTCGGACTGCACTGATTAACTCAATAAAATATTCAGGCTGAGACACGGCTTGCATTTGAAAACACGTATCCTGAAACAAGCACTTAACAGTCAACTTTATCATGCCCGTGTTTACGTGCATAGGGATGTACGTGACGCATCCCTTCAGCTGTGTGGCAGTCACACATCAGGACACACACCCTCCCTTTTAACGGCCCGTAGCAATATTCTTCTACTTCTTTTAGCAAACAGATACAAGGGGAGTATTTTCTTAAACATTTCTCATCCGTGTTTTTGGCGGTTGGTTCAGTTAATAGTGCAACAACTGCTCGTAATTTCTGCTTTGCTACTTGACTCCGGAGTTGGCTTTCAGCCCCTTACGACAACCCCGCCCACGTCCAGGAGGTACTATTTTCGGTGGAAAACGACCCGTGCTGCTACCAAACCAAGTTAAACTGAGTCGAGTTGAGTCGAGTCGAGCTACATTTTCGGTGGAAAAGCGCCAATATAAAGCTACTGCAAGCACACATTGTGGTTTTATGGTACAGTGACTTCCTGGAGTCTTTGTTGGTCACCTCACAGAAATAACATAATGTGTTTAATAGAGAGTTTTAAAGTGCTGGTATATTGAATGGTCTTTCTGTGATTGGTTTCATTGACTTTCTGGACAAGTGAAACATGTTCTTGAAGTGTACGATCCAAAGACTCTGTGATAAATTAAAGTCTACTATAACTTGCTATCAGTAGTTTAGTAGTTTAATCATGCGGCCTAGCTGTGACATTAAAGTATGCGATTCAGTTTTCTGTGATCGTCGCTGTTAAGGCCAGGACACACCGGTCCGACTACCCGAAAATGGAGACTGCCGATTCAGGGAGCTCCACTCTTCCCGTCGCGGCCGAAAAAGTGCAGAGAACACACCAAACCAACTGCTGACTTTCCGTACGCTCTGCGCTTGCGCGGGACGAAATGTCTCCATAACAGCAGGCGGCGCTAATCTGTATTGTGGCCCGAAAAAATACAGAAGCCGGAAATGATGGGATAGCTCTCTAGAGCATAAACATAGATAGAAATACGTATTTATATTTATGGACCATGAAGAGCACAATTTTTAGCACAGAGTGTCGAGCAGTCAACAAGGGTTGATGCATGTGAGTACTCGCTGAACGAAACAAACAAACATATTAAAACGATGGGTAACTGTTGTTAGCTGTTTGTGCTACCCGCCTCACTTCCGGGCTTCACTGATTCGCTAGCCCTCCACAAATCAAATTGCTCCAACTGAAAGACTGCCCGACGACATCTACGACGACCGATTTCACGGCACACACCAAACAGATTCATGTCCCCGTCCCCGCCCCCTCCCGACTCTACGACGGCAATTATCGGGCCGGCGTGTCCTGGCCTTAAAACCCATCTACTGCTGAACAGAACTGCTGATTTTGCCTCGACTCCCTCATTGTCACCCACCATGTTTTAATACTGTGGACTTGAACAATTGTATTCCCCTTTGCCAAAACATCCTGGATACTGTCGCTACAATTGAAGTTAGGCATTCAAAACCTAAGTCTGGCACATGACTTGTTCTGTGAAACCAGACAAGAGCCCCTCAAGAAAGTCATGTAAGTCTAAAAAAAGATTTAGTATGAGAACAATTGTCTTCAGAATTTTGATTTTGTTAGGGCAGAGAATTGTTTTTGTTTTTTTATTGTATTAATGGTTGCACTACTTCTACTACAAATAGCTGAAAAGTTTGCCACAACACCTGAAGGCAGACTGCTGTTTATAATTGTTTGAATGTCTACTGATCCAATCATCTCACAAATCTCTTTAAAAAAGAGAGAGAGAGGTCGGATAACATCTGTGAGACAAGCTAAAGTTTTCATATTACCAATCATTTATTTTAGCAGAGGACTGAGACACATGTTCAAACTGGTTGAAGACAGCATAGCAAGTGAAAGTGATGGATAGCACATAAGAAGGGGGGAGATTTTTCTGCAATCCTGTCTTCAGAAAAGTAAGGAATTTTTCACAGGATCAAGAGAAAACATCATGATAAGCAGATTAAGAACAATGTTGATGCTGATAAACTGACAATGAGGTTTGTCACAATTATTAAAAAATATTATCAAGGGAAATGTTTTGTTCTTTCAGCTTTGACAATTTTCTGATATTTGCACCAGCAGCCGTGTAAATGTCAAACAGCACAGGGAACTTTTCTTTCATCGACCAGCGTTCGGCTCTCCTGCATTCTTGCCTGACACCACTGCATCAGCACTTTTATGGCTTTTTAACAACCTTTTATTAGCCACATACTCCAAGAACTTCACCATTATGCCTTTAGAACTCACAGCTGCATTTGACACAATAGACCATAGTATTACCTGGAGCATTCTGTTGGCATTAAAGGCATTCTCACAATAGCATCTCAGGTCCAAGTTCACTTGCCTGTCAATAACCTTTATGAACAATTTCAGTCTGGTTTCCGCCCCCCCCCCCCCACACACACACACACACACAGCCTTGGTAAAAATCACCAATGACCTCCTCATGGCAGCAGACTCCGGACTTCTCACTATTCTCCTCCTTGATCTGAGCTCGGTCTTTGACCCCATTTCTCATAACATCCTACTTGACAGACTGGCCTCCATTGGAATAACTGACACACCCTAGCACTGGTTTAAATCGTATCTCTCTGGTCGCACACAGTTTATCCGACTCAACTTTTAATTCCCAGGGTTCTGTCCTAGGCCCCCTTCTGTTTATCATTTATCCACTCCCTCTCGCCATATTTCCGTAAATTTAACATTCATTGATGACACCCGGCTCTACCTTTCTTGGTCACTTCACAAATTGATTACTGCAACTCCCTTCTCTTTGGTCTCCTTCTCAAGTCCATCCGTAAACTTCATCGTTCGCTTGTGGAGTCCCTCAAGTTCATATTCTCGAGCCACTACTATTTCCACCTATACTTAACTTACTCCCATTGGAATCCATTCTTCGAAAAATATGGCATCTCGTTCCTCCGTTTTGCATATAAAAGCCAAATTAAACTGCCTTTGAAACAGAAAGATTCTAATTAATTTTAAAACCACTGTCTCTAGGACATTAAAGCTTGGATTGCCTTAAATCAAGTTTTATCTTGTTTGTTTTTTTATCTTGTTTGTGTTTTTTAAATGGCTACTGAAACGGAAATAATAAATGACCAATGGTTTGGTAGTTATTTAAGAAAATACCATCCCTGTCTAGACAAACCCAAATAATCCCATATTCCGAAGATTGTTGAGTCTGGTAAGTGGCTGGATTTTTAGTAATATGCATTGTTAAAAGTGTGATTTTGAAGTAAATTTTATTACTTTGGGAACAGAACCTGGACATTCCAGGTTGAAATTGGCTGTATTATTAACCCATGCAGTCATCTTACAACAGGCATACAAAATAATGATATATGTCAATGACAGCAGGATGTAACACGCATGGAGGTTCATGCCAAACCCCCCAAGGTCCACATAGTTGCCCAACTATGATGTTTTTATTGTAAACATGATGTTTTATTTGTTTGTTTTGGCATGTCAGTGTGGATGGCAAACTTGATCTGAAAAATGGTATGTGAATAAAATATCATTAAACATTTTGACATATTAAAATTTCTTCGTGTTGACACGTCCTAAATTTAGCATGAATGCTTCAGGAATGTTAGGAATTCAACCAAAAGAAATGATGCCATTATGCAACATAGATGTCAATTCAGATGGGGCTACTCACACCTCATAGTTTTACTCTGTGCTTTCTTGAATCTAAAATACTTTTATTTTCTGCTTTAGTAGCATGAATTGTCCAGCATGTTCTGACATGGTAGTTGTGGACAGGAAGAAGATTTCAGCTATGCTCTATAAGAATAATTCTGCCAGATCTTTTGAGTTAAACATGTAGACAATTTATTGTCAAAGCATTATTTGACTGTTTTACCCTATTTTTTTAGCAGCTCGACAAGATTTACTTTTGTGGGACACTAGATTTGAATAAAATAGTTTAGGGGCCAATAAATAAGCTTTTTCTCCTCACACACACGCGCGCACTACTGTCAAACACATTCACCTTCGCTCGCCACATCCCAACAGAGTAGCAGCAACATAAAGGAATAGGGTTTAGTTCACAGGGGATATACATACTTCAGCACTTATTTTATGTGTCCTTTCAATGATTGACTGAGTATTAGTCCACATATAGGTGTTAGAAAAGTATTCACCAGTATCGGTTGTCCATGTCTTTCTTTCATATGCTTATGAAAGTTGAAGGTCTTGTGCCATTTTTGAAACCGAAGTCACCCAAATGTCAATTGATGCAGGAAGGCCTTTAAGGTTCGCAACAACACGGCTTGCAACTGCACCAAAGTACTTCAGCTGGCCAGGGTTCATGCATGGCAAAAGGGGGTGTGACTCAACGATTTTGCACAGTGTCAGTACTCCTGGGCCTCTTTAAGTTCAATCTGAAATACTTGTTCCGGGGGGTTATCTGCACAGTCCAGGCCATTGTTGGGTGGCCTGACCGAGTGAAAGCGACTCCAGTCCCCCTTGCACAGGATCCAGGGCAGTACATCCACCTTGTAATGTAGCTCCGGAGAGAACTCTGTACTGATCAAGTTTGGCACTCCCGCCCCTTTGCCTCGCATGATCAGTCTCATCTGATCGTCGTAGCAGCAGTGTTGCGCCGCTAACGTCGTGCTATCGTACGACAGCATCGAGCGGATGCAGAACCTGGCCGTGGGTTTGTAGATGTCCAGGCGCTCCTTGGGTCCACTGGCGTCCCTCCAGCGGTAGGTCTTGTGGAGTCTGGCGTCCGGGATGTTGACGGCACTGTACACGGCCTCAGAGGGGTAGGAGCAGGGGCAGCTGGGGAGCTCGGTTAGCACTTGGTGCGAATACTTCTGGAGGAAGTCGTTCTTGCAGCTCAGCCACTTCTCACAGCTATCCACATCTAGGTTTGGGGGGATGGGAGGGAATAAGGAAGATTAGAAAAAGTTTGAATTTATCACAAAAAGTCTTAAGATCTGTAGTTAGTTTTTTTTGTGGAATCAATGCTGTAATCTTACGGAAAATGTAGCACCCAGTTAATTGCGCTTTTGTGAAAGATTTTGTATTGATAAGGGAACACATTTGCAGGAATCATGTGCTACATTTGGAAATAAGCGATGCAGTTTTTATTATACGGCCCAACGTGATGTCTGGATAGATTAGTCTTCATACTGCGACTGAAGAGTTTTTGCTGTCCTGATGTAATTGGGGAAGTCAATTGATTATTGTTGGGCCAGGAAAGCAAACAGTCTGGATCTTGTTGAGGGGAAGCTGGGCCCCAATCGTAGCGAGGGACTAGCAAACCTTTTCCATTAAATACATTTTTATAGCTGAAGTTAGGGGCCTCCACATTTTTTTTATCTGCTTTCAATTATTGATTGGGGTAAGAAAGAGAGAGAGAGAGAAATAGCCTTGAAAACATTTGTCCTGTTCTCATTCTGCGTTGAAACAACGGTCACACCACTCAATGAAAACAGCTGCTCGGAATCTGAAAAGTGAGGTAAGGGGTCTAACGTTGCACTGTGATGTTAAAAATTGCATCACCTGACTTGGTAACGTCCAATCATATTCATGCAGGTACTGTGTGGCCACGTGACACTTCTCACTATCAATCTGCTAAGAGGCTCGTGCCAAGAGTTAAAACCTTTACAGTCCAAAATGCACAAGAGAAACCCAATAAATGATAGCTTGTTTTGATTACCAATAGGATGAGTGCCAGTTTGAAAAAAATAAAGTCCAGTTCTAAAACATGAACATGGCTGATTGCGAGAGGGGTTTAGTAAGAAATACTAGGGTTTTTGGACATGGTAAAATGAAAAAGGTATTCTCTAGATTTTGCTTTCTACAGCTGATTTAGAGGTTGAGAGGGAAAACGTTCGACACTATATCACCTTCTCCTCTCCTGCTGTATCCTTTTGTTATGTTTGCGGAGTGAAAATAACTATCACGTTCTCTGGCCCAGTCCGTGCTTAGCAGCAGGAGAGCAATAAAAAAGGAGACTAAAAAGCATTTGTGGGAGGCATGGTTGGCCTTTCATCACGTCTTTGACAGACACAGCGGAGCAGCTCTCAGCATGGTGGGAAGGGGAGATTTCTAAATATAAAAACCAGGCACTCACAGCTCCATCCATTGACTTTTGTAATGAATACATATAACAACGTTTCCTACAGAGGCCAATACTAGATGAAAACATGGGAGTGTAACCGTGTTGATGCGTGTGATTGTGGATGCATGGGACAATATAAACAGTGAATCCACAACGTACTTGTGTCCAGAGATTCTGTGCTGTTGGTCGTTTGGATGGGTGTCAGTTCAGTCACTGATATTGCAGAGTCTGCGTGACGAAGGGAGACAGAAAGCAGGGACTTGTGTTAGAGGGGTTTTACTATATCTTAGGAACACATACACATGGGCATTTTGCAAAAAAACATTAATGAACAAAATGATTAAGTATGAAACACACAGTGTATCTGTTTTTTTTTCCTCCACGACGACAATGGCCGAACGCTGAAGGCGATATGGTGGACCGCCATTTTTAGTTTGTGACTATACAACAATGCCATGCCACATAAAGTCAAAGCTGAGTTCTGTCTTTTCTGTTGATGCAGATTCAGGTGATGAAAAACATCAGTTCATCATGCTGGCCTTTGCCACTAAAATATCTTGATTAAAAATAAGTAACACAGGTCAGATTTTTACATATTGCCACATCACATTTGGGGCGACTGTGGCTCAGTTGGTAGAGCGGGTTGGCCGATGATCAAAGGGTTGGAAGTTCGATCCCCTGTGTCATAGTTGTTGTGTCCTTGGGCAAGACACTTAACCCACCTTGACTTGTGTGAATGTCGATAGTTAGCCTGCTATCGGTGTGTGAATGGTAACGTGGGAAAGGAAAACAGGTCTCCCTTGCAAAAGAGTCTTCGGCCTCAATGGGATTTACCTGTATAAACAAAAGGTTAAAAATCACAGTTTCTGCTTTTTTTTATTCTTACCGTCACAGCTATCCAAGTCACACGTGCGTGACTCGGTGGCGGTGCACGCGTAGCCGCAGGAGCGGGTGCGTTTCTGGGTGCCGTGTCCACAGGTGACACTGCAGGGAGCCCAGTCGCTCCACTCCTCCTCGTACTCTGAACAAACACACAGAGAAAAACATGGATGAATGAGGGGATACATTGCAGAGGGGGAGAAAAAGCAAAACTGTGGAGTAATATATTACGAGCAGCCCTTTGAAGTTAGCCTTGTGAATTCCTCACCCAGCTGGTGTATGTGTGTTATGCAATTAAAGAGCGGCTGAAAAAAGCCGGGTAGCGACAGCGTGGGACCTCTGCAACATGCACCTCTGTATTTAAACAACACAAGGGGAGAGAAAGAGAGAGGGCAGAACTTCAAAAGACTGAGGAGGAGGAGGGAGGAGAGGAGCCAGCAGACTGAAAGTCTTCTTGATGACAGCTGAGCGTTAGCAGGATTTATACCCTTAGCTTTGAGAATCGTACAACACTGAGTTTGAGGGTCGACATTTAATTAACACCTGTTTAATATAGAAGCCCCATGCACAGGCTTTTATTATTTCATAAAATCAAAGTACTGTTAAAGATAATTCTGCAATTCTGAGATAGCATTGTTAGCTTACATGCTAGCACCCTGTAAAAAGGTGTGAAGAGTAAAATGAAGCCTCTTGAGATCGGTCAGTAGCCAAATATAAAGCTTTCCCTGCCTCTTATGGCCTTAACTTTAATCTGCAGACCAGGAATTATTCCCCCCAGACTTATTTCCTCCCTGAAGTTAATGATTCACTGCCACTCAAAGAATATCGCATTCTTTCGGTGAAAGTCATAATTGCGCTAACAATCTAGCAGGAAATACTTCCAGCTGGTGTTATTAGGGCGAGAGAAGAAGGTCAAAGTATGAGCACATGAAACTACAGTATGTGTGTATGCTACATCCTGCAATGTCATATTCATTTTACTGATGATGGGGTAGCCGAGCTAGCTAATATGCTAACATTACTGCAAGTTAACCACTGTTTCCTGTGCCAGCTTTTTTAGACCATTATCTGAAACTTCTTCGGTCAGTCAGATGTTACAAACAGAGTTGGCAGAAATGTTTTGCTCAGTGACACATTGAAACGTTTGATATATTTGATATACTAAATATTAATAATATTAATAAATACTAAATAAGCAATAATTCATCATATTAATTATTCTGTGATAATAGAACCGTCACACAGAAATAACAAAGTCGCTTGTCGCAGTGGACCTGGGTTCAATTCCGGGCCTGGCTGTTTCGCCTAGGCCTACTGGATGCCTTTCCCTTCTTTCTCCCCATTTCAACTCTGTTTTAAACTTTTCAATAAAAATAAAATAAATAGATTAAATAAAAATAAATAAATAAATCACTATGCTTTATTGAGTTTTTACCTTTGGTAAAGAGTTTTACCAACAAAAATGCATCTCTTGTCCAAACACACTTACAAACTAGGCTGTTAGTGGTAGTGGTCCCTTTGACCCTTCTCCTGTGGACTAACTAGAGGGATTGTGTGTAATATGTCTGATCATGTGACTGCTAATGTTTTGTCTTTCAAGCAATGCTGTTGCATTCCCACATATTAGATATAAAATAAGTAACATTTTATAACTGTCCTTAAATGTGCCAACTGAAAATAAGCTAAAAGCACTACATTCACAAGATGCAAGAGACACATTTGATGCAGCTGTGTTAGCAAAATAGACTATTGATAGAGCAAAATGATCATTCATTTTGAGTTGTACTGAGGAATGTAAGTCCAACATTGTTTCTCCTTTAGCCCTTTTTTTCCCTCCACCATCTCCAGAGAGAAATATCCATCTCTTTCTAGCTGCTAAATGCTCCATTATGTCCATCAGCCGGTCTCTGGGCCGTATCTGTCTGTGCTGTTTGCGTCTTAGAAGGCAGTGTGCGCTTTCTCTGCAGTTTTTTTGGAGAGCCGTGAGACTGAACCAAAACAGTGCTGCTGTAAAACTAATACAGTATTGGCTGAGAGATGCTTTGAATCTGTAGACCAGAAGGAAAACTGTAGAGCGACCCCTTTCACATTTTCACATTAAGACTGTCATTAGACAGCAAAATGCATTTTTTCAAGTTTCTTTTAACATTGATATGGGTCCCTGATGTGTGACTAGAGACTCACTAAGTATGAGAAGAAACAACCCTGTCTTTATCTCCACCTCCACCTTTCTGAAAACTTGTGTTCAAAACCCCCAGTCTGTTTTCTCTCCATATGATGTCATAAGGGGAGAAGCCCCGCCCCCTCATTGCCAACCTAACTTAGCTAAAAATTAACAAACCAACACAGCATTATGGTGAAACATATAGTATGAGGGGTAATGAGGAAAGATGTGATAGTACAAGATATTATTTATAATTCCTTTCACTTTGTTCATTTAGCTTGGTTGCATTGCCTCAAGGTTAGCCATACTGGGCTCATTGTTGGCATCAGAGGCAGAGGCCTGCAGAGGGGTGAGAGACAGATGGAACACACAAGGAGAGCAGGTTCTGCACAAAAGACAGACAGAGAAAAGGACCAGTAAAGGTTCAAATGGGACTCAACTCAACACATGCTAGGGTTTAATACAGCGGTCCTATTCCATGCCCTCAAAGATTCTACAACAAGATTTAATCTTACAAATGGAGGATGTGTCCTGCATCAATAGCACTCACACCAAGCCAAAGGCCACATTACCCATGTACAGGTTTGTTTGGATTTCATGGCCCACAACTTAACTGTTTGTTAACCAAGTTAGTGACTAGCTGGTGGACATGGTGGAGCATTTAGGGGCTAAATAGCCAGCTATCATTTCCTCAGGAGTATATCAAGACTATAGCAGGACTAAACAGTTCCACTGACCACAAAATCAATCAATACTGATTTAAATGTTTTTATTTTAAAGCATGAAGTCAAATAAAATCTCTAGGGGTAGCGTGAGAAAACTAACTGTTTAAAAGGTGGAGTGAACGATTCTGGAGATTGCTTGTTGTCAAAATCACTTTTTGACTAAATCAGTCAAATACTGGTGTTGATACACAGCCTAGACTCTGTAAACTGGTATGTAAACAATTGGTATGTAACCCAGGGGCCCACCGTAGCTAGCAATATGCCGGTTTACAGAGGTTAGACTGTGTATTAACACTGGATTTCTTTTCAGCGTGCACACAGTACGGACGGGTAGCAAATCGTAAGGAGAGATTCACTGATTTTGACAAAAGTGATTTTGACAACAAGCGTTCTAAAGAATCACTGACTTGAAGTAAACACAATGATAAGGATCTATCTTCCTAGTCTTCAGCCCTAACCAAATATGTCTCATGAGACTGCACAGCTCTCTGGAGCCACTGAAGGCTTTATAATTTTTATATATAGTAGTAGTACTCCCCAAGGCCTGAAAACAGGTTAAGGTGGAAAATATTTTCCCCTTTAAGGTGACCCTTGGGCGACTTTATGAGAGATGTAAAGTTGCTCACGAACCATGCTAGAGGAAAGTAAAGCTTTAACACGGCAGCTGCTCTTGTCCCTCTGCTTTTCCTTTTTTCCATTTGATCTCATGGCCAAATCATACGCAGCTTTTAGAAATAAATGTCCACTGCTACGCTAATGTTGTATAAGCTGTATGCGCTGTGAAAAGCTCCAATTGTTACTCTAGAGGCCTTTTGATCCACTGTGAAATCCTGGATGTCACGTCATTTGTATGCCCCTCAATTGTGACTAAACAAAGGTGCTGGTCATCCAAATAGACACCAGTACTATCAACCTACAGCAAATAAAAGAATACACTGAGATTTCTTTGCTCAACTTATGCAACAAAGCTCAAGTTGCTGTAGGTGTTTGCTCTGTTCTAATTGCAGTTGCCGAGCATATACATGAAGATGGAACAGGTGTGTAGATTGGTTTGGCAGTCAGTGATGCATAAAGGAGAGAAAGTCTGATGGCATCTGATGGATGGATTGAAAAGTGCAAATAATTGAAATTTGGATTTGGATGTGGCCATTGGGTTAACAACCATCTTTCAAATAAAAGAAAGCCTACTTTGTAACTGTTTGGCATTTTTACACATTTTCAGTTCCATACAACTTACAAAAGTACACATAATGTAATTTTATTCACAATTGTTAGCAAAGTGTTAAGGTCAAGGAGGTGGAATGTCAGAGATACTACTAAATGCCCTGATAACAGGGAAACAGGGTTCAAGAGAGGTCAGACTAATGGGTGCTGGGGTGCATTGATGGGCTAAGAGGGGCTGCTAGATTAACCACATCATTGTTCACTTATCGTGTATTTTAAGTAACATCACACTAGATCAAAAACATTGGCGACATTTACAATAACTACTGTTATGTTACGTTATAAAACCAGAAGAAAATCAATAAATATTAAGATCAATGTTTCACAAAATCGAATCTAAAATTGTTTAAACTACAGGAGCAATTGTATTCATATATGTACAGTATATGCATGTTATATAGATTGGGGGTTTAAGTGGCTTGGAGTGGCTTGGAGTGCCACGACAAAAAAAAACTTCCATTAAAAGTGTATTGTGATTGATTGGGAACCACTGGAGTAAACTCTGTTCCATCAATCAACGGTGGACAGTTTGCTGCTCTTGGCAGTTGTTTGCTGTGTAACAAAGATAATGTAACAAACAGGCCTGTCTTTCTGAACACGTGTCGTTCAAAAGAGTAGTGGTAAGCAGGGGTGCATCTCACTTGTGTCTCTTTCCCTTATCATAGTCCCTTAATGTTTATAAGGGAGAAATGAAGGGTGAGTGCAAATGGGACGTTCTTCCCTCTTGAACGTCATCTGGGGCCAAGCCAGTTTTTGAATGATGAAAGCACAGCTGGATCAGCTGGATCATTGTTCCTTGCCAGGGATTCAGACCAAAAACAACCCCTGTTTTACATCAGAGCAGTGGGCTAGTGGGTTGGTGGGTTTGTGTTGTTTAGGAAGTTAACACCAAGCGTGTAAAAAGTAGAGTTTTGCTGCTCTCTCTGGTAGAATGTTTTAACAACCAGCTGTAGACCAATCAAACCAAATTCATTGAATTAACGTGTTTTAGTAAAGTCGACTAAATGTATATCTACATTTTTTCCCAAAGTTGTATTGGCTTTAATCAGGCTTTTTTCAGATTGGGTGAAAGTTTTCTAAATGAAAGCTGTATTTTTTTTTTTACCGTAGTTATCCTTTGCGTCCCAGTCTTTGTTCCAGTGACCGCCCCATTCCCCCCCGACCCCGCTCAGGACGGGCTCCTCTGGGTCGTAGCTGTAGTCCTCCGACTGCTCCTCCACACTGGCTTGTCCCAGTCCGTTCCCGACCTGATCCGGATACTCCCAGAACAGAGGCCAGAAGAGCTTCTTGTGGCTGGTGGCCCACTCTGAGGAGGACACAGACCAGTCATTGCGCTGACTCTCCTTGGCCAGGTCCATCTCCACCTCCGTCTCAGTCTGTTTGTCATCCACCACCTCGATGGTCACCTGAAAGACGGAAAAACAAAGTACATTCTTGTACTCTTTGCACATTATGTGTGTAGAATGCTGCGATTAACTTAAATGCCAATAGATTTTTTGCAAGTTATTTAATCTCACTGAGTTTAAGAAAGTAGTTTATTTGTAATGCAAATACTGGTTTACAATATAACTACACTCAACAACTTGCTTCAATTGGCCCACAGTTGACTGCAGTGACCCAAGAAATCAACCAACAACATCAAAGGCAATTGCTTCTGTAATTTTAAGAAGTAGATAATTGCTATAAATGACCCCTAGAAATGCATTCACATGTAACTGTCCAATAACAATGGCGCCAGAGCAGCTACACACGTCTAGCAGTGAATAAGAACATTTCAGAACAGTATAATGAAAAACATACAGCATAATCTCAAAGCTGTGGGAAATGACTGTTTCCATCAGCTGCCTCATTCATCATTACAAGATAAAGGGCAATTTCAAACTTTGATTTATGTTTAGCCCTGGTCAAACCAGAAGGCAAAGTCCATCAATGCATCCCTTGGAAAATACATGTTAGATGATTGGTAAAGTACTGACTATTTATTTGCACATTTAGCATTGTTGGTGAACTACTGTATCGTTAGCCTCATAACATAATTGCCTAAATCATATTTACTGTACTCTACTTTTACTCTATTCTACATCTACTCTACTCTACATTTACTTTACCCTACTCTATAACCCTAAAGGTGGGAACACACTGCACTGGCCGCGCGGCGAGATTACATACAAAGTCAATGAACTAACGCGTGGCCGCGCGTCCACCCAAGAATCGGCGTCCAGCGGGCGTTTCCGCGGCGAGTGGCCGCGCCTCATTGAAGGCGCATGAAGCAAAGGCGCGACCATTTGCGGCGCGGCGAACATATGCGGCGAACGCAGAAGATGAAATTATTTATCTTTTTGGTGTCGGCGCGCCGCGATAGCCAATCAGCGTTGAGATTGCCCGGTGGTCTGCAAGACGAGGTGGGCGTGTGGAGTGAGGACATTGGGCTTCCAATACATTCTGCAAATATGTGTATTTTGCATCTGTTTAGCTGTTGGTTGTACTTTAGCCAAGGTAGCGCCGGTTAGCATAGTGAAACTCATAATATGAACCCAAAGTTGACGGCAGTGTCCGTGTGGAATTCCAATATAGTACAGCGAAGCACCGGTGTTGTCCTCCCCAGACCCGGCACTAGGGGTGGGAAAAAAAATCGATTTTCCGATTAATATCGATTCTCTCTCGAACGATTCTGAATCGATTCAGAAAAGTTAATAATCGATTTTTTTTTTTTTAATATTTTTTTTTTTTTTTAATAATTTTTTTTTTTTTTTTTTTTTTTTTGTAAATACTAATACTTCATGCGCCATTGCGCATGCACACCACACATGTGCGAGTTGTCTCCAAAGTGGCTTCAAAAGGGCTGAGAGCAGCAAACCCATGTGACCTGCACCGGCTTTATCTCTGTTTACGTTTTTGTATGAGAGCTGAATTCCAAGCCATACTTTTTGTACAATGTGTTGAAATGACATAGAAAATACTAGATAATAGAATAGAAATCCTATAGAAACATGATTTACGAGATTAGAAATAAAATAAAACTGAATCGGTTTAGTTTTTACATACTTCCATATTGTGTTGAAATGCAAGCTGCATTGATTATTGCACTGTTCATAGAAAGTCATATGTGTGACAAGAAAAGCTTTTTCTCTTAATACAATATTAGAGAAGGTAATTCATCTGTTGATTATCTTTAATGATCATCACAAAAGTAGGAAGTGATTAGCAAACTCTGAGGAGCAAACTCAGATGTGCATATAAATATATTTTTGAAATTCACACATGGGTATGTGCATAAAAAATGTTTGCATTGAGATGCATTGAAAATCGATTTTGAATCGAATCGTTGACCTCTGAATCGGAATCGAATCGAATCGTGAGGTGCCAAGAGATTCCCACCCCTACCCGGCACACTTTCACTTTCAGTTAGGCTGATGTCTGCCTTTATTTTTGCCGCTGAGCACACACTGCTGTTGTTAATGTGTTTAGTATGTTGCTGAATTGCTGTTAATGTGTGTGTGTATTTTCGATCGGGGTGCGTCTCATGCTGTTTTAATGCTATTTGTGACATGACTGCCGCTGGTTACACAGTGTAACTACATCTGCCTTTTGGCACAGCTGGACCATGTTGTTGTTGTTGTTGTTGCACCGTAAGTGTGACGGGTCTGATGTCAGAAACGGCGTCGGCGTCAGGAATATATGGCCTAATATGACCAAGCGACGAGGCCAACCGCCGCAGGGGGCCAGTGCAGTGTGTTCGCAGCTTTAAAATATGACAGGCAATTATGCTATTAGGCTCACGAGAAGTAGATGTAGAGTAGAGTAGATGTAGAATAGAGTAGATGTAGAGTAAAAGTGGAGTAGTAATAGAGTAAATATGATTTAGGCAATTATGCTATGAGGCTAACGATATGTAATCTACTGCAACTATGACCCTGGGGAATCATATGAAGGATCACCGCATTATAGCCAGCGTGAACAAAGGACCAGTCAACCCTATAGACATGTTAAGTAGATCAGTGAGAGCTCCACCTTGTAGTGCTGTCAGTGGTGGGCCGTCAGGGCCAGCAAAGCCTTTTCTGCTCGCCTAGAGATTGTCTGAACAAGGAAACTGAAACTGAAAGGAATTGATAGACAGAAGGGTTGCGTTCCGAATCGCATACTTTCTACTATATAGTATGTAGACAAAAGATTTAGGATGTCCCGATTCTTATGGCCAGATTTAGGATCGTTAGAAGTACCCGGATGTCCTACTTCATGCGGCCAAGATTGTTAGTGTTGAAAAGTGCATCCTATTTGGGCGATTCTGACCCACAATCCAGTGCGCACGTGAAGTGACGTAACATCGACGAAGCCTCCATATGAAAACAAACGGGAATGCGACGGATATAAAAGCAAGAGGCAAGATCAAGGCGCAATGTTATGATGAAATAAGAGAGTAAAGTATGTCCCAATAGTATGCCTACTGCATCCTAACTAGATTCTTTTTATCGTCGGATGTAGTATGTAGAATAGAAAAAAGAAAGAGTATGCGATTCGGAACGCAACCAAGGTCTGACAGACAGGGTTTTTTTTACATTTACCGTGACCGGTAGTTGCTAGTGGCTTTTTTGAATTTGTTCTTGTTTATTTGGTCATGTCATTGATTAAGACTACGTGAGTTCTTTTCGTGATGCAGCATCTTGTCATGCTGTGTAATATTGGTTGGACAATGCTCTTGATGGTTTAGTCACCATGTTTATTCTCATTAGTGTAATGTCATTTTATCCCACTCGTTAAATGTTTCTGTAACTGCTTCAATCAGGTGGTTACGTCAATCACAATAGCCGCGACTTCATCATGAGGTAATTATTTTTATTTATTAAGCGGTTTCATTTTTGGGATGATTGGCTCCGAAGGCCTAGGTGTAAAAGGCAAGGCCCGCCACTGAGTGCTGCATTAGGGTTGCACGATAGCAGGAAATCATGCAATATGCGATAACATTGTTGCATATTGCATATTGCATGCATTGCTTCCATTCCAACAACATGGTTTTATTGTTTATTCATTGATCACTTTAGCAAAACATCTTCATGCATCCCTTTACAACATTTCCTTTTAGGTTATATCTGATTGGCCAAATATATTGACATGCAGACCGTGAATGCATGGCACATGGAATAGGCTATCATTGATTGCAGTTCAAGAAGCATTTGCGATACAATATCTAGGTATTCAGGAACCTATTGCAGGACCCTGTTTGTTGATTCAAGCTCCGCCTTTAATCACAGTGGATCACAGACTTCCTGTCTGACGAGAGGCAGCAAGTGAAGCTGGGTAAACACTAGAACTCCCCTCTAATCTTCTCCCTGTACATGAACAGCACCTCTGCACCTCCTGTCATCAGTCCGTCAAGCTGTTGAATTTGGCAGGTGACAACACCTTTATTAGGCTATCTCTAGTGGGGGGATGAGTCCGCTTATAGGTGGAAGATTGACCCATAGGTGACCTGGGGCCTCATTTATAAACGTGGCGTAATCAGAGAAGATGGCGCACACCAACCTTTAAGCAAACTTTGGGATTAATAAAAAAAACACAAAAAAACCGGTGAAATGAGAAAGCTCAACTCCGGTGGCAGAAGAACGAATCGCGAGAAACAATGTGAAACGGAAACCATTGGGTAAAATAAATGGAAATATTACATGAATCATACTGTATGAAGTATAGAAGAATGCAAAAAGTCAAAGAAGATGTAGTGGGGGCGCCCTTATCTCAGTTGGTAAGGCGTCCCCCCCCCCCCGGGCCGGGCCCAGCAGCAGACCCGGGTTTGATTCTCTGCCCCATTTCACCTCTGTCTCTCTGCACTGTCAATAAAGCATGAAAATGCCAAAAAAATATCTTCAAAAAAAGAAAAAAAAAGAAGAAGATGTAGTGTCATAAATTCAAATGAAGATATCGGTTATTAAACCCTTTAAATATGTCCTCTAACAACTTTTGCATGTTATGGAATTTATTCTTGTGAATAATAAAGTAAAAACAGGACAAACTGTTGCTTTTTTCGATGCCTCCGTATAGCAGAGTGCATAGTTTCATATGGTTATCATGTATCATATGTTGTGTTTCATACAGTGTTTTTTTATGATTGTAGTTTGGTGATGTAGTGCTCAGCGCTTTTTTGTGTCCTCAACTTTTTTTTTCACCTCTCCTACAAGAGGAACTTCACGTTGAGTGAAATTTATTGTTTTGGTTTTTCTCTCTGCATTTGCCAGATGTCAGTATGAATGAATAATTGGGGACCTTTCACTGACTATTTAAAGGCGTAACATGAAGCCAACAAAGCTGTGCAACATTTCGAGTTGATTGTGATTTATACAGGGAAACCCGCGAAGGACGTGAGTGCGCACTGTTTAGTAAATCTCAATATTTTTTGCGTGCAAGCACTTCCTGTGTTTTGTCCGTACGCTACCTTTTGACGAGAATCCTATGCACAGTTGTATAAATGCCACTGGTGTGAACAGAACAACTTGGAGCTCAGTGCTCTAAAGAGAGTTGAGGTGTTTGTGGATTTTCAGAAAGAGCATATCCGCCCTAGCCTGGAAACCCACATCTAGAACGATAGAGGGTCTGGCCACGATCAATAGACCTTCCCAACTCAAGGGGCGGAACCTACACGTGCATTTCAAATAACACTGCACGCAATTGGATAGCACTACGACCAATCAGAGCAATGAACAAGGTGACGCTTTAAGCCCAGGCCAAGGCTAACTGTTCAATTAAACTTCTGCCGTGGTCGGAAATTCTTCTTTCTTGCTAATGAAAGATTTGAGTGCCGTCTTCCAAATCGTTAAATGTCGAGGCCTAAACCATTTCAAACTCAAACAACATATCCGCATCCATCTTTGTTGTTTACTAGCACGGCTTCGACGGCGCATGCACAGCACTGTCGTCATCGGTAAATTGCTGCAATCTGCCGTCCCTACAGGACGTGCACCCTAGGCAGAAACTCTTTGCATCACTCCGATCCATCAAGACTAAAACCGCACTCCATTAAAACATTATGTCTCCACATCTGAGTGTCACATTGACTCACGTTTCTTGTATAGTTCTCTCTGCACACAGCACTTTTTCTTTATGGAGTGAACTTTTGCACTCTGCACATATTCTTTATTCTCCGAACTTTTGCACAATCTTTGGACAACTCTGTGAAAATTCCATCCTCCTTGTTAAAAATGTTATAGGCTACATACATTTTTTTAAATAAATATATATATATTATTTTCATATTCGCTAATACAAAGTTAATATTGTAAATATTTATATTATATATTTATGATTCTTAATTGTTGTCGACTTTGCATCTTTTCTCTAGCTATGGTTATTGCTATACACAAAGATACCATGGGGAAATTCCTGGCATTTCAAAACCTATTCTGAGTCAGACTTTCAATTGGAATTGTCTTTAATCCCCAACATACTTTTTACTGAATGGTTACTGTGGCTAGTGGTCAGAGCTCTGTGGAGACATAGAAATAATTTTTGGTACAGTATGAGGGATAAAGCTGAGCTCAAAAGTCAGTGTAATCCATTACACCACATGAGGCAACAGTAAACAGTTCTACCCTGATCTACATGGAACGATAGTATCTCATGTCTGATTACAACACCAGCATACTGTAGTTCCTGAGACGAATTCTTCCAGCAGCAGTGAAGGTTCCTGTCTGAAAACCTATAGCAGAAGTAATGGTGATGTAAGAGTCCTGTTTGTTTATAGAACTATTACAAGGGGACTTTTGACCACTAGAGGACCACCATCTGTATGCATTGGTACATGCTCTCAGACATCATGATAAGAATGATATCAGTGATGCAGGAGAAGTCTGTTTATTGTTTACATCAGATTAAAAGTGTACTCTCCTTTTATGAAAGAAGGTTATTGTGCAGCTGGGGGGGGGGGGGGTTGAGAGAAATGGATGGAAAATCAACTGGGACGGAAAGATGAACTGATTGCTAGTTCTGTCTATCTATGTGTCTCTCACACAGAGTCATAAACTTGCATATACACATAGACAAACAGGTTTAGACAAAACCCAGGTTGCTTATGTTTCCAGTGGCAACTGTTTATAAGGACCAAAAGCAGCTGTGTACAGAGATCCCAACGATGCTGAATATCAGAAAAACAGAGATGATTAAAATGTTTCTAGTTTTTAAAGAGATGGAAAATGTGCACATTATTAGTTAACTATTGGCAAATTAGAATATTTATTTAAACATTTCTGAAATTGTTGTGAAATTGCTCCGGCCCCAAAAAATTTGAGATTCAAATACATTGTTTGTTTCACACATTCTGCTGATAAAATAACACAGAAAAACACTGATCACTGAGCTGAATGTGGCGACGTGCTGCCAGTATTTTTGGTTTGAGCATCGCCCTTCCTTTTGTACCCGAACAGTGCGTAAAGCTGCGAACACACCGCACTGGCCGCGCGGCGAGATTACATACAAAGTCAATGTACTAGCGCGTGGCCGCGCGTCCACCCAATAATCGGCGGCCGGCACTTGCACGGCGAGTGGCCGCGCCTCATGAGAGGAGCGTGAATCGGGAGCTCGGCCATTTGCGGCGCGTCATCGAAGGAGCGTGAATCGAAGGCTTGTGCGGCGAACACGGCGCTGCAGAAAAAGATGAAAAACTTCATCTTTTTCTGCGGCGCCGCCGGGCGCCGCGCCTCCACAGCCAATCAGCGGCGTTGAGATTGCCCGGTGGTCTGCAAGACGAGGTGGGCGTGTGGAGTGAGGACATTGGGCTTCCAATACATTCTGCAAATATGTGTATTTTGCATCTGTTTAGCTTTTGGTTGTACTTTAGCCAAGGCAGCGCCGGTTAGCATAGTGAAACTCACCGGCTTAAAGCTGGGAACACACCGCACTGGCCCCCTGCGGCGGTTGGCCGCGTGAACGCAGGAGGCTCGCCGCTTGGTCATATTGGGCCATATTCACCGCAGCCGCCGCCGGCTGCCACATCGAAGGCGGTGGTTGGCCGTGTGAACGCAAGAGGCTCGCCGCTTGATCATATTGGGCCATATATTCCTGACGCCGACGCCGAGATCAGACCCGTCACACTTACGGTGCAACAACAACAACAACATGGTCCTGCTGTGCCAAAAAATACAGATGTAGGTAGGCTACACTGTGTAACCAGCGGCAGTCATGTCACAAATAACATTAAAACAGCATGAAGACGCACCCCGATCGCAAATACACACACATTACACATTAACAGCAATTCAGCAACATACTAAACACAATAACAACAGCAGTGTGTGCTCAGCTGCAAAAATAAAGGCAGACATCAGCCTACCTGAAAGTGAAAGTGTGCCGGCTGACGGAGGACAACACCGGTGCTTCGCTGTACTATATTGGAATTCCACACGGACACTGCCGTCAAGTTTGGGTTTATATTATCCTCAGGAACAGCACACAGCTGGGTGAGTTTCACTATGCTAACCGGCGCTATCTTGGCTAAAGTACAACCAACAGCTAAACAGATACAAAATACACATATTTGCAGAATGTATTGGAAGCCCAATGTCCTCACTCCACACGCCCACCTCGTCTTGCAGACCACCGGGCAATCTCAACGCTGATTGGCTATCGCGGCGCTGCAACGCCAAAAAGATAAATAATTTCATCTTCTGTGTTCGCCGCATATGTTGGCCGCGCCGCAAATGGCAGCGCCTTCGATTCACGCGCTTCGATGAGGCGCCGATTCTTGGGTGGACGCGCGGCCACGCGCTAGTACATTGACTTTGTATGTAATCTCGCCGCGCGGCCAGTGTGGTGTGTTCGCAGCTTCATGAAACGGGACATGGGGGTTTGTAGAGGTGATGATCTTCCATTACAGTGATGGAAGATCACTCCGTCACATCCCCTGTACCTGTCCTCCTCACTGGTTTAACCTGGAACGTCTGCACTTCAAAACTCTTTTTGCTATGCTACCGAGTAGTCTAAACTAGGGCTGTTCCAAAAAAAATAAAACGATATGGCAATATATCCAAAAATCTGTTTTTGGAAGAATATAAAAAAAATCCAATATCCCCCATATTGCAATGTATCATGGTATATCATATTGTCCTTGCCAATACCCAGCCCTAGTCCAAACCTATTTACAATGACACAATGAGTCCAGAAAAAATTGGAGGGGGGCGCCCCTTAGACAATGGGAAACATTGGGATGTCAGGGTTCGACATAACGTATAGCCCGATGGCCCGGGGCCAGTAAAATCATATGCAGGGCAAGTTGATTGGCCAGTCACTGGCCCGCCCGGGCCAGTGACTGGCCAATCCCAGTTTGTGTATTTTTTGTTGACAACATCATGATTCGCTAAAGTACACGCGAGAGACGGTATGTAGTAGGCTATATGCTTTTATTTTGACAATGTCCTTGCTCGGGTGTTTGTGACAGTATTTCCGCCCGACCGCACCAGGCTTTTCTCGCTTGTGTATGATTATCAAAGTTAATTTCGGACACTGAAACCCATCGGTAACAGACCTGTCTGTGTTTGCACCATGGGGAGAGGATCATATATCCCCGCTGACAGAGCAGTCGAACCGACGTTACCCGGGCAGCGCTCGACAGGCTCGCGGGGTTAGCAGCCGAGCTAGCGGCGCAGTTCGGCTGCTGTCCCCGCGGGCTGTCCAGCACAGTGCTGCCTGGCTCGCAGTGTAAAGTTCCAAGAATGCGCAACTCGGCTGCTCTCTCAGCGGCGAGAAGCTCCTGCGCTCCCCGGGGCGGTCACCCTCTCCGCGGGGTGAATTTACAAGCCGTCGCAGCCTCAGCTAAAGAGGATAGCTCCATTAGGCTAATGAGCTAAGCTAGCGAGGAATCCACCAATCTGTGCTCTGAAACCCCACACGGCCCAAAACTACTCAAATGTCACTCCAAGCATTGTTTACTGCCGCTACACCTTAAGATATGAATAGTAAGAGATTGAAAGATAATAATCTTATGAAAGATATTAATCTTATTAAAGATATTAATCTTTCAATCAAATAAGTCAAGCTAATATTTTTTTTAGCTGTATTTTATAAGGAAGTCCCCTTGACATTAAATAAAATGTCATCAAAAAGAGGGAAATGGCCAAGTAGCAGCTTAAGTTTATTGTTTATCCTGTTAATTTCAAGATCTTTAGTGTTCAGAATGAATAAACATGGATGAAAATTATACAAACGATTAAGAAGGCTATTATATTATCAACATGTATTTTTAGATAACGAGATAGGCCATTATATTATCAACATACTTTTAGATAACGAGATAGGCCATTGTGTGTTAAATGGGCATATAATATCGTCTCATATCGATCGCAGGCCCCGGCAAATATCATATCGTTGTCTAATGAATCGATGTAATATCGTATCGTGATGAAAGCAGAGATTTACACCCCTATTAGTAATAGCGAGGGTAGTGCCAGTAGGCTACTAGTACCAGCAGAATAGAGCAATTAAATAATGCTTGTTATGGTATTATATTTATTGTCAGTTATTATTCATTTTCTGTACTGCGTTGGTTAGATTGATTTCTGATCTGTCAGGTCAATGTAGCTGTGGTGTGTGTGTGTGAAAATCACACACTGAAAAAGTTAATACATTTTTTACTGCCAGGGCCAGTGAAAAAATACAAGGGGCCAGTAAAACTTTGATCCACTGGCCCGCCGGGCCAGTAGGAAAAAAAAGTTATGTTGAACCCTGGATGTGCACATTGCCTACCTGTATGTTGGGGTTCTGTGAGCCCATGTCTGAATTGGCCAGTTCTGGGAAGTTCCTCAGGTCCAGGATGAAGAGCTCAGGGTCCTCCACAGGCTCCGGTGGGGGGAGGACACCCTGGTGACTGTGCTGGGACCAGCGGGGTCTGGACCTGGGGGAAGGCAGGGTCTGGAGGAGGTTCTCCTGCTGGATGTCCTGGAGAGTCTGATGATCATCGCCATGACTATGTTCTGCTATCAACTGAGAGTAACGAGAAATACATTGATTATGTTGTTAACCATACAACACTGGATCAAATACAAAAACATTAAATAATGTCAAGACCAAGCCCCAACCTCAGCGATTTTTACCAGCATCCAATAAGGAAGTGACCACAACTGTAAGGCAAGGCAAGGCAAGGCAATTTTATTTATAAAGCACATTTCAGGCACAGGGCCACTCAAGGTGCTTCACAGGGTTAAAATCAAATAAAGAATACAAATACAAAAAAGGAACAAATTTAAAACATGGATAAAAATACAACATTTAAATAAGAGAATTAAAACATTTTACCAAAAAATAAAAAAATAAAAAAAATAAAAAATTACAGGTTAAAAGGGAAACAAGAACGTTTTGAGACCCGATTTAAAAGAGCTGAGAGTCTCAGCGGACCTCAGACTCTCTGGCAGTCCGTTCCAGACATGGGGCGCATAAACGCTGAATGCCGCCTCTCCCTGTTTAGTCCTAGCTCTGGGGACTTTTAAAAGACCTGTCCCAGACGACCTAAGGGCTCTGGGCGGCTCATAACGTATCAGCAGATCAGTAATGTATTTTGGCCCTAAACCATTTAAGGCTTTGTAGACCATCATCAATATTTTAAAATCAATTATTTGAGTGACAGGAAGCCAGTGTAAAGACCTAAGAACTGGGGTAATGTGATCTACTTTTTTGGTCCTAGTGAGGACTCGAGCAGCAGCGTTCTGAATTAGCTGAAGCTGTCTGATTGATTTTTTAGGAAGGCCTGCAAAGACACTATTACAGTAGTCAAGTCTACTAAAAATAAATGCATTGACAAGTTTTTCTAAGTCCTGCTGAGATATTAGCCCTTTAATTCTCGATATATTTTTAAGGTGGTAGTAGGCTGACTTAGTAATTGATTTAATGTGTTTTTTGAAGTTCAAGTCGGAATCTATCACTACTCCAAGATTTCTAGCTTGGTGTGTGCTTTCTAACATAACAGATTTAAGCTGTGCGCTGACTTTTGATTGTTCATCCCTGGCACCAAAGACAATTACTTCAGTTTTGTCGCTGTTTAATTGAAGAAAGTTTTGGCACATCCAGTCATTGATTTGTTCAATGCATTTACTTAGTGCTTGAATCGGACTATAGTCTCCTGGTGATATGGTTATGTAAATTTGTGTGTCGTCTGCATAATTATGGTAGCATAATTTGTTTTTGTTCATAATCTGAGCTAGCGGTAGCATGTATATGTTAAACAGAAGAGGCCCAAGAATGGAACCTTGGGGGACCCCGCATGTAATATTTGTTCGCTCGGATGTGAAATTGCCTATTGACACATAGTAGTCTCTTTCCTTTAAGTATGATTCAAACCAGTTTAGTACAGTTCCAGAAAGTCCAACCCAGTTTGCAAGTCGATCTAGCAATATGCTGTGGTCAACTGTGTCGAACGCAGCACTGAGATCCAATAAAACTAATACAGAGCTTTTGCCACTGTCTGTGTTTAAGTGGATGTCATTGAGGACCTTGTAGTAACCGGAAGTGCCACTAGGGGGGTGGTACCAAGACTGAGCCATTTTTCTTTTACTCACTTGTTAGACAGGCTGTTTTCAAAGTCTTATTAAACCTATTTACAGCCTGGTCCACAAAACCATTTTAGTCTGTATGTTTAGGTCATATCTCCATGACAACACTGAGGGGGGAGAATTTTTTCGGACAGCGCTAGTTTTTATTTTATCGGAGGTTAAAATGTATTGGAGCGATCTCTTGAGTGACAGCTCTCCGCCCGTTGTCCCTCACTTTGCCTCGGAGGTATACGTCAGCTATCTCCCTCCCCTCACAAAATGGCGACGCGCACAAACCAGGATTATTGGATGCCGTGTGAATAACTGAGTTCAGCCCGCATATTATTTACTATCTATGGTCAAGAGACATCATTTCTGTAAGTTATAAATGTTGAAATGGGCAATAAAATGTAATCAACATTTTTGTTACTAGATTGATGCTGATAGCAGTATTCAGCATACAGTATATAGCGGTGTATGCGTCCAGTTTTTGAACTGTGAAATGCCCTGTTACTTTGAATGAAGGTTATGTTTTAGTAAAAAGTACCATGGGCAGATACATTGCTAGATTTGTTAAATATCAAATATTGATATACGTGTGAGCCTCAAAAATCGAGTATTGGTCGGGTTGAAATGTATACATTATATGTTCAAAAGGGTAGTTTCAAGTGAAATTTCACTGGTTGTAATATGCAATAAATAACTAAGGACATTAGGTGCTTACGTAAAAAAAAATCTCTGACTCAACCAATCAATTTACCTTCTTATACAATAAAGTCAATCTCTTTTTTTAATCACAAAAAAATGGTTGGTGGTTTTAAAGCCTCAAGAAAAGTATGATTTGGGGTATGTTTTATTGATTAAGAGTCACAGACTATCACTGCACCATCATTGCATTGGAAGTTAACAGAACAATTGCAGCTGAATGCCTGGGCAACGGTTCAACAGCCAAATGGTATAACACAAATGTTATTTGAGAAGAGAGGGAAATGGAAGGGAATTATCACCCTTTTTATGACCCCAAGTGAAAATGCTGACATCCGGAAAATGTTAAGTGTCGAGTTAAGATCAATTTAAAAGGTTAAGAGTTGGACACTGGGTGGGACAGCCATGATTCAATTAAGTGAACACATTTAGTGAAACAAAGCACAGAGAGAAGTATCCCCCTCCCCCCATCTGCCTTAGAGTTAATATCTCTGCTTAGTTCACCGTATACTTGGCCAGACTCTTAAACACTTTGCCATGATCGATTTGATGTGAAACCCAAGAAGTGAACACCAAGCAAGAAGTATCAGCATGTTTGCCAGCACATTTAAGTTGTTGTGTGTGTATGAGGATAGTGTGAGTGTGTGTGGCATATTTACCCTCTCCCTGGCCTCTCCCAGAGAAAATTGAAGAGTCACACTTCTTATGGAAACATGTATTTAATCATTCAAAAGGGACCCGGTGTATAACAATTTCAACTTTTTTTAGACAGTAAGGATTGGGCATTTCGTTGGCTCACACCTATAGGGATGGATATTGATTGATGGTTCCATTTCTGAAATGGTTCCCAGATTCACAAAGCTCAAAGGCTAATGAATATCTTATCAAATCAAGAGAAGAACCCATTTTGGCCCAGACTGAAAAATCTCAACATAGTGAAATGTTTTCGACAACTATTGGATGGATTACCATGAAAATATCCATTGTGGAAAGATAATGAATAAATAATGACCTTGGTGATCCCCTTACTTTTCATCCACCAGCTATGTCGAAATGTTTACTTAACCAGGGACTTATCTTAACATCAACTGGATGTATTGGCAAAGGCATCTGATGCAGACATGCATATTTCCAGAGAATGAATCCTAATGACTTGGCCAATCTTCTGACTTTTCTTTAGCCTTAGTGCTTTGTTTATGCTGCTAATTACCAGATGCTAGCATGTCAACAAGCTAAACTAAAAAATGGTGACCATGGTAACTCCTACCTTCTAAACAGCGGTATGTTAGCATTGTCAATGTTAGGTTGTGATGCTAAAACTAAGCTCAATGCCTCATTGTGCCACGGAGTATGCTACACCCTGTTGTATTCGACTTCTTTATTAGACAAAGGTAATGCAGACACCTGGCTTCTGTCTACAGTACAAATGTGCAGTTATTCTGTATTGGCTAAAACGAAGCCCAGTCCAGTAACCAAACTACTATTTCAGAGCTGTTTGCAACTGTTACTCCATAGGACTAGGTCCAATGAAGGCCCCATAAGGTAACAGACACCATAAACACTACCTCTAGCTAGAGAAGATGGGCTCCAAAAACGCCCTCCCAGACCTGAACGATGGAATGTAGCATAAGAAGAGATGAAAATGATGCAACAACAGCAACCGATCTGAAGTCAAACAGGACAACAGAGCCTCTGTGTGTCTCTCTCTCTATCGCTAAATATACTAATTGTACGTACACACCACACACACACACACACACAGCTGTTTACTCTGTAACTGAAGCTTTTCTTTAAAAAATGTGATCGCAAATGAAATAATAAAAATAGCAATTCGATATTTTTACCAAATAGTTAGGCCCAAGTTTTAGTTCTTTAAAACTTTGACAATTTGCAGTTTTAGTGAGCTGATCTTTTTAAAATGTGATTAGGATTGTTATAGAGTATATGTGCATACAGAAGGTAGAATATGCATGAATATAGAGTTGTTTGCATGCGCTCTTTAGCTGAACACCCATTCATGCATTGAAAGCACTAGCTCATGTTCCTTTATTAAAAACTCCACAGAGGCGAGGAATGACACGCCTACACACGATCATCACATAAAGCGTACATTCTGACGCCGAGATTATAATATACAGTTTCATCTTTACCTCATCTAGGGTGCAGGACATTTGAGAGCCGTCCATCCGGTGCAGGCTATATACCATCATAAAGCGCACAACTTAAACTTGAACTGGCTCAAGAATTTGACGCCCTCTGCAAAATGCAGCATCAGCTACACAGCATGCCTCCTGGGAGGGGAGTGGAGAGGGATGAATGTCCATCCAAAATGATTTGGTTAAAGCAGTGGGCAAGTCCTCCTGCTTCAGGTCCCCTGTGATTTTTCAATGAATGTGCCCCCTCTGAACCACACTCAATATCTTCTCTGTTCACATTCCAGTTCCAGAGTTTGGATAAAGTAAAGTGGCTGTTTGTGTGTAAAACGCAAAGTTCATACTGCAAACCCTCGACTGAGGCAGGCTTCAAGGCTCCTGCTAAGCAACATGAACCCAACTGCTCACTTTGACACACATACAGAGCCCAGAATGAGGGAAGAGAGAGTGTATATCTGTGAGGATAGACAAAGCAAGTGGAGCCAGGACCCAAGACCCACACACATACAGTAAACTGTAAAGTGGGGATGGAATGATGCGCAGACTGTATTTATTAATTTTGCTGCAAAACATCAGCAGTACTGTATCAGATTCAGTCACTTTTAGACTTGTGCAAGTTATGGATGAAAACATACCATTCATTCAAGTTATTGCAAGTGACAGCTACTGTATGCAACTCTAATAGGGCGGAAGGGGCCTTTGGTGTAGTTCCCGTATCAATACTTCTTCAATACTTCATCAGTAATCTCGATGAGTTGTTTCACTTGAAGGAAGTGTCAACACTCAGGTTGTCAAAGCCAACATCTATACATCATCTAACAGACTAACAGAACAGAGCATCCACCCAATCTGCCAGACTAAAAAAAAGACCATGCAAAGCTGCAACTTCCCATGACACTGCATAATACAACATTGATGGATAGGACTTAAAAACATGCATATTTTAGTATCTAGTCGATTTCTCAATCAGTTCATTCAATCTAGCCTGAACCAAGAATACATTATACTGTGTTATTTTCACTTCAAATTCATTCATGCTAAAATGAAGTGTCACAAACTCCCGTGGTCGGCCTTCCTTCTGTTTCATGTAACAGAAGGACCACATCAGAGCTTGCTAGGAGGTGGGACAAGACCCACCTTTTTCTTGAGTGTTACCGTTCTTCTTGAGACTTGAGATGTTAAAAATACGCTTTGGGTCATTGTTTTATGTGTCTTTACCACAAGTATATGAGGCTTATTTAAACTGCTGGATTGATTCAAAACAGAAGTATATCTGTTCTGTCCGCATGAGATGGATGATTCAGAAAAAGTGTAGTCCACTTTGATCTGAAAGCTTCATTTGGGTAAGAGGCTAAATCTTTCACACTCCACTAAAGATACCAAACTTATTTTATTTATTAACTTTAACATCTCCCACAGGCGGTGGTTTGTTATCCTTTATACAACTCATCTCATCACTTTAAGTGTGTGCAACCGAGTGCAACACCAAGAATGTATTTAGGAAAAGACAGCCCCCAGAGTTCTCGGAGAGAGGTTGGGAAGGCCTTGTAATTTAGCCAAGAGAAACCAATGATCATAGCTTTTTATTTTTTCTCTCCCCACCTCTGAATGAAGCCAGTCAGGTATAAACACCTTCACCTTCAGACACAGATACCGCGTTGTACGAATGTTGTTAGTTTGAGGCATAATGAAATCTTAAAGGAATACTTCACTCATAAGGAACCGGTGTTCTATCATTATAAAATCTCTATTATAATATAATGAATTAGGTTTTTCTTCCCTCAGTCTTCTCTTAGCCTAACCCTACATTTTCCCATGTGTGATGTCACACATGGGAAAATGTAGTGAGACCATAAAACACTCTTTCTGCCTTTTCTCAGGCTAGGATGAACAGATTTCTAACATTTTTGCAAATGTATACTACATTTGATCTCAAAGTTAAATGCACCTTCATATTTCCACCGGTGAAGTAGGTCTTTAAGTTATCTCAAAAAGCAGCGATGAACAAAACCGTTATCTATGCATTGTATTGTTTGTATTGCCAAAAGTTGCAGTTGCAGCTTTAACAAAGCAGAACTAAAAAGGAACACAGGATGCTAAAAAAATGAAAAGGCAAGCTGAAAATGTCAGGCAACACAGCCAACCGCTGTTATCTTGCCATTTTAACCAATACGAGTCCAAATGTTCTTTCACCTGCTATTCACCAACTGTGTAAATGCCATGCTTTTCTGCCAAGAGTCTAAAAACCAGCCAGTCATCTGTCCATTCATAAGACTTGACTGAGAGTCTCTGTGTGAGCTGGTTCGTAGTGAAGGTTAATTCACCTTAAGACCGCATGTACACTGCAGCTTGAGCACTACATAAAACAGAACTGAAAAAATGTGTTTGAGTCCTTCACTGACACCAGCCCTGCGTTCCAATTCCCATACTTCCATACTATTTAGTATGCCAAAAAAAGATTTAGGATGTCCCAATACATGCACGTCAATTGTAGTACGCTGAAAATACATAAATGCCCCACTAACTCCAATAGCATTTTGGAGTCTTCGTCTTTATTCTTGACATTTCTCAACATAATGAAAAGAAAAATCTTTCCTGTGGCCCTAAAACTCTTCTGTACTTTAGTATGTAGTGTAGTAAAAAGAAAGAGTATGTGATTTGGAACACAGGCCAGGGTATGAAAGACTGCAGGAAAACTCAAGCTCCTCCGCACTTCAGATCACCCAGTGTTTTCTATGGAGGCACGTGCTGACACAATGCAGCACGCCCATATATGAACCTGGAGCTGCTGTTGATGCATCTTGACAAGTCAAAACTGCCATAAGTGATTTATGATGGCAAAAATGCTGCAAAACACATTAGTGACTGGAGAAGATGTACACATGGAAGCAATGTGGAACTTTTTTCCTATGCAAACCCATATAATGATAAGGGAAAACCTTACGTACAGTAGGCCTAAGAGAGTGAATATGGTTTTTCCCATGGTAACAGACATCAGGAGACAAATACAGGTCACTTGGATGTTAGGTCAGTGAAACGTTGTTCTTCCTGTCTGTGTAGGTAGCTGTAGCTTTATAAACTAAGTGAGATGTGTTTGTTTATTTATTTAGCACTCATTGCTACTATTGGATGGATGTGTTCACATCTTGTGTACACTAATCTTCAAGCACCAAATATAAAATAAGTAGAGAAAATGTACTTAGGTGTGGAGAAGAATGTAAATCAAGAGAGAATGAATATTGCCTGCTTGCAATTAGGGCTCCATAGTCTTCAGTTAAATCAATGATGATTACCAATGAGAAAAAAGACAACTGACCTGAACAGCTCTTTCGCATGGTTTATTTCAAAGGTTTAGAAATGTAATCACACATAACTCTCAATCTGCACGTAGCAGCTACACTTCCCTACACCTTCACTCAAGGTAATACAACCTTTGAATTAATTCTCGGGTTTCAAAAGCACCACCGTTCCTTTTGACTGTTTCTTTAAAAAAAATATTGCATTCAATTTGATTTATAATTTTGAAATCATGGGAGACAGAAGAATATAGTTTTTACCTCAGGGACAGACGCAGTTGGTGTTCTGTCGCGGACTGAAGTCGCCTTTACGTTCGTGGGGAATCCACGGACTGTCACCGACACCACGGTGAGGATCAGCAGCCGCAGATGCGACGCCTCCCTCCGCTTCATCTCGCCCTCACACTCCCTGACAATCTTCTTCCTCAAAGTGACCAGACGCACAAATCATTCAGATCCTAATCCCCCAGGTAAAAGCGTTCACACCATAACTAGCGCGCAAAAGCACAACGCGGCACACGTGCGTCTTCTCCTGCGTCCGCTTCTTCTGCGCGTTCCGCTGGCTCCTCTACAAGAATATCAGCTCTCTTATGTTGGTAGCCTGATGTTCATTTCATGATCATGAGCCTACAGTCCAACAATATCAAATCGCCCCAAGTGATTTCCCTAAGTGCTCGCCGGTTTCCAATTAAAAGTTTTCCGTCCGAGGTAGACCAGTCCTCACTCCTCAGTGGTCTAATTATCCAACTTCCAACCCCTCGGAGCGGAGCATATAGCGCGTCCACAAAGCTGCGAGTGTGAGGTCCACCAGTCCTCTGATGTGACATCGAAGTCTGTCATGGGTTCCTGGGGTGGCTCTCAAGTGTTATAGCGTTGGTTTAAAAGGAGCAACCTACACCCCCCGCCCAGGATGACGCAACGGAGGGAGGGTATAGCCTAGGCTTAACTACTACTAACAATCTGGCAATATGGCAAGGACAAGAGTAATGTTGTAAAGAGTAGGCTAGAGGCTACCTGAAAAAACGATTGATAGAACTGTTGATTGTTTATGATCTGTTGCACTTTTTTTTGGTGTGGTTGGTTTAGGCAGCAGGTCTTATATTTATCTATTCTTAATGTTATTTCTGGCAACATAACTGATCAATCCCATGTCACTTGGAAATAAATCCATCCCCTGACATGTGCATTATGTTATGTAATGCTTGGAACTTAGCAAGCCTTCTCATGTATACACATTTTAATGAAATAGGGAACATTTATAATCATATTGACCTGTCACATGTAATGATGATTCTGAAAATAAATAAAAAATCCTTTTCAAATAATCAAATTATTTTTTTTTTAAATTGCAGTCCAGTAACTGTTTTCTTCTGGTTTTGTGGAGAGAACCTCACTGATATTATGAATGTATTCTGTGGAGTTTCTTGGCCAAGCAACAGATTATACAAAACATAGAAACAAAGACTTAGATTGATTAGATTAAATATTTAGAGAATAATCAATGTTCGCAAAAATCACTTCATCAAAAAGTTGTAAGACTGATAAAAGGACAGCAAACACTTTACTGTGTGCCATAACAAGTATTTAAAATACTCATATATACTCATACTCAATACTCAATACTCATAGGGGAGAGTGGGGTGAGTGGTGCAACTTTTTACTCAAAGTGATTTTAAAGTGAGGCCTTGACAGTTATGTCTCCAACTCAAATATGTACATATATTTCAGGATGTTGTGCATCCCTGGCAATAAAAACTTTGGATCTGGAATAAACTGTTTAAGAAATATAGCTTTCAGAAAAAAAGTTGTCTTGTCGCACAAATCACCCCAAACGTGGGGTGATTTGTGCATTTGGAGAAAATAAGATGGGGTGAATTGTGCCAATTTATATATATCTCAAAAACTGTAATGCAAGACAAATCCATTAGACAATCACTTATTTAAGGTGTATTTAAAGTAAATAGTTGACAAAGATTGAAGGTACATTTTCTTAAACAAGGCCTAGCAGATCTAGGTGGTTTTGCCTGCAAAGCTCACAATGACAAAGTCACCATCATCATCTTTCTGGCCATCTGAACTCTCATCAGTGGTGTCGTTAAGTGGAATTGAGATGTCACTCTCTTCTGAGCTACTGTAGACAATCACTTTCTTTTGGTGACCAGCGTATATACAGCCATGCCACTGGCACAACTCTCAGAAATGTACTTTGCACTAGTTGCTCCGTGCTTGTGGAACCAACTGCCACCTGACAAATGTGATTCCCCCTACATTTCTGCCTTTAAATCAAGGCTCAAAACCCATATGTACACCCTGGTGTTTCCTCCCCATTAACCTCTGCACTACTTACTTACCTCTGCACTACTATCTGTGTTTATGTGGATGTATGGGCTTTACGTCTTTTATTTTGGTTATTGTTATTTTACCTTCATTGTTTACCTACTGAATGCACTATGTACAGCACTTTGGACAGTGCAAACTGTCATAAATGTGCTTTTATAAATAAATTTTACTTACTTACTTACTTATAACTCACCTAGGCCCTTTGGCACAAATCACCCCATCCCCAAATTTTGGATAATAGGCATGATGCAGCAATTTAGGGTTGACATTGTGCTAACTATATAGACTCAAAGTGTAGCATACCAAAGCACTAAAACATGTGTCAAATGTTTTCAAACGTTTTCTATAATTGTTCAGACACAATAATCAAAAAACCTTGATCATGGAAATTTTACTTTGAAAGGCAAAACACAGTTTTTTTTAGCTTAAATGTGCTTATATCTTATTCCTTGTGTCTCCCTTCTTTACAGGATGAGTCAAATGGATGGCTCTTCTTAAATATGTGGTCACATTTCCAATTTCTGCCACGGTTTTCTAGAAACAAGGGGTTTTGCAACTTACAAAATGCACAACTCACCCCACTCTCCCCTATATAGATATGTAGATAATTTATTTTATTTTTGATAAACACAAAATTAAAGAGTTATATTCAGAAGTAAATGAGACTGATGTTACAATTGTGTATTGCAAATGGTTGTAATAACGGTAAAATCACTGATGTGGGCATTCCTCCAAATCAAAGACAACCGATTAAATAGTTTGCCAAGATAAAGGTTCCTCATGTTTTGAGTGTTCCAGCATACATCAAGTCTCTTTCCCCGAGCTCGGCATGCATCTTTGGAGGGGAGAATATCATTTCCAGCAGTTGCTAAGCACAATTGCATAAATATGGAGGTAAGATGCCAAGAGAGCTTTATGGATCAGTGTGTATATGAAGTGGGCAAGTCTGCAGGCCAGCGTCCGTCCACCCTACCTTTACAAAGCAGAGTGTGTTTTTCAGTTTGTTGAACTCAGAGGGGCTTTATAAACAGTAACGATAACGTCACAAACGCTAAGGCATTATTTTACGTTTGTGGCCTATCATAAACATGATAATAGCAAACGCAGCCTTGAAAACGTAAACTTGAGACCAGGTTCCAGGTGAGGGGAATTGCTTGTGGGTTTTAAGATATTTTTTTGGCATTTTTATGCTTTATTGACAGTGCAGAGAGACAGAGGTGAAATGGGGCAGAGAGGGGAGTGACATGCAGAGAACGACCGCGGGCGGGAATCGAACCCGGGTCTGCTGCTGGGCCCGGCCCGGGGGGGACGCCCTACCAACTGAACAAAGGGCGCCCCCAGAGTGGGACCTTTTCACAATTTCGTGAACAGAGCACACAAACAAGATGTGTTAGAAAGTGCTGTTTCAGTCAGCTGATGAACCTGAACAACACTGTGAGAGAACCAACCCAGTAAAGGTATGTGGATCATAAAACCAACAGAAAGAGCTCATAGATCTGATACAGTTCCATACAGGTGAGGGGAATTGCTTGTGGGTTTGTCACTAAGCGATCCGTTTCACATTACACACAGTCCTTTTTTCCCCCATGATTCTTACTTAATAAAGACTGCTATCTCTATGTTAAACAAAGCTTATTCTCTGCTGACTGTACTGTAGCTTCATATTGAGTGTTTGCAGACATGCAACGTTTGAGTGTATTTGTTTGTTTGGAATGATTTAGTTTGGTTCATGTATTCTTAGTAAAAACTCAGACTCAGTCCTCGTAGAGTACATGTAAGTTACATAAGCATGACTGGGGTCAATAAATTGAGTAGAACAAACAACATTTTGAGAGTGTTTGCATTCAATTTTGGCTAGTGGATAATTCAAATTTCACAGACAAACTACCAACTAAGAAAGGTGTGAAAATGGATGAGAACTTTAAAGTGACTGCTTTATTTTAAAGAGCAGAGGTTATTGAAGTACCGAAGAGGAAGTGAGGCAGGTGAACGTATACAATCTCTCGACAAAGTAGTTAAAAGCAAATAAATGGTCTTCAGTAAACGCTCTGACGGGGAATATGTGACGACCTGGTAAGAAAAGGAAGGGTCACATTTAGATATGCATGCACCTGCAGGCTCACTAGGGCTGGCCCTGAATTATTTGTATATTCTACTATTTGTTTGTAAGGTAATTATTTCGAAGCTCAGTTAAAGCGGCTACGAGTAACATTTAAATATCTTTTAAACAGCCTCATGTTTCCTCTGATAATCATAAATTACCTTTAACAGCAAACGAGACCATCAGTGCAAAGAAAGACGTTTTTATATAGTTTTTATTACTGCTTTTGGTCTGGTCGCACACCCAGTCCGATTTTCGGTTCGCTCGTGCAGGCTCTATGGCCACATATCCGTATTGGTTGCAGATTTCAGTGTGGCGCTGCAACGCGATTTGAGAGCCTATCCCTCCAGGTGAGGGAAGGTGAGGTGAGGGAAGGGGAGCGGGAGCCTTGTTTGAGACAGTTATTTGTCGTCATAATTACTGATAACGGGGCTGAACCATCAAAGAAAAAAAAGAGAAGAAAAGTGAAAAGGGAGAGTGATAGACGGGCGGGAGGGCGTTGCCAAGCAACGTGTATACAATTTTACGAGAGCGAAACTGGACTGCAGTGTTTACTCCTAAATGAATGAGCGGTTGGTACTAACACAAAGTTTGCGTTGCTTCACCATCATCAGATAACCATTATCTGAAATAGTCATTATTTACAAACACATTACCTCATCGTGATCCATAGGCTACTAACTGCCGTCTCTCTTTCATTCGCTTTCTGTGAGGACACGTCTTTCAGCTCCGTGAGAGAGAGTAGAGGTGACGCTGCTGCATCAACTCATTGCAATCAGGTGTGTGTACTGACTGGCATTAGTTGATGCAGTGTCAAAACCACTCTCACGGAGCCGAAAAGAGTCCTCACACTTTCAACACACGGACATGCACTATATTGCGCCCTTCTCAATCCACGCTCACGCGCCTGGCACGAGCATTTGCGACAGCGGACGTCGTAAAAATACTACCGCTTTTGTCCAAAGGGGACGCCAACGTGCCATCTTACTCGTAGTGCCTTTAAGTATTTGGCGCTTTGTTTTATTTTTTTTTAAAAAACTTGTTTTACATCATTAACTGGTGGAGCGCATCAACATCACCTTAACACAGAGCGCTAGGGCCGATTAATAGACTATTAAGAATAGCTGGAAAATGCAGAAGTTTATCGTCTGGATGTAAGCAAAGGCAGGCTAACGCTACTCATTGAGACCAAGTATTAATGTGTGGTTGCGGAGCCCCATAGTGAATGTGGTTTGGCAAAGTATGGCACAGTTTTCACTTGATGCTTGATTTAAGCGAGTGCATCAATGATGACAGTACATCATATGGCATGGCCTTTCGTAGAATGGAACTGAACATATATTTTTGAATATGCAGTACCACTACTAACCACTTGCTTTATATCTTTGTAGGTCACAAGCTGTTCCCTGTTTACTTGGCTTGTGTACGTGCACACACACACACGCACACACACATACCAAGATGCATACACACACTAATGCGGGTTTACACTTCACACAGGTCTAGAGGACCTGGAGTGAGGTGGAGGAGGCATGGAGAAGGAATGGAGCGGGGGATGGGGTCAAGGGGTGAAAGAGCTTCCAGATGTTGTGACTGTTTCTTTTTCAAATGAAAGTTCCTCTTTCCTCCTTACTTCCTTTGTAGACTTAGAACGTGTGTGTGTGTGTGTGTGTGTGTGGTGTGTGTGTGTGTGTGTGTGTCTGTGTCTGTGTGTGTGTGTGTGTTTCTCATGTACCAATATTCACGATGCTTACAACATTCCACACATTAAAGGGATAGTTCAGTATCTTTTTAACAGGGGTTGTATTAGGTACTTATGCATAGTAAGTCTGTTATCTTTTGGAGATGGCGGTCAGCGTAGTAATTTGAAAACGTTTAGGGGAGACGTCACAGTAGAAGTCAGCATAGATATCCGTTCAATTGTACGCTCAATTCAGAATTTTTTACTGATGATACGCTGCACTGCAAAGGTCGTTTTTAATTTTTTTGCAAATTTGAAACAATACATTAATTTGTGGTAAACCCACTCTTTTTCCTTTTGCTGTAGTGTACGCGTAATTTTGTCTTTATTAAGGCAACAAATTACCTGGGTAACCTAAAAGGAAAAAAAATACTGAATAAAATACACCATTCCTGGACAAACTTACATTTGATAAGAATGGTTCTAATGTATTGTGATATTCTATTTTGGTTTATTTGGACATGCTGTGCTCATCGCAAGCTGCACGGTTTGATGAAGCTGCTCTTTGATCCGAGCAGCAGTAGTGGTATTAAGATGAGGACAGTGTCAATATTTGCTCATGTGTGCTACAGTGGTATGATTGTACCTGTGTGCGTATGTGAGTGTGTTGCACCCGTTGAGTGTACCTACAGTATTTATGTATGTTCAGAGGACCTCACCAAAGAGTCAATCCCTGTGGCCTCTAGGTAATTGCTCCCATATTTGCCAGGTTTGTGGTCTGGGTTAACTGTTGTACCTGGTGTGTGTGTGTGTGTGTGTGTGTGTGTGCGTGCGTGGTGTGGGTGCGTGCATGACAAGTGTGTGTGTGTGTTTGTGTGCGTGCGTGTGGGCACGTGTGTGTGTGTGAGCAAGCGTGTGCATCTGTGGAAGTCATCACTCTTCTTTAATGAGTGTTGAAAATGGAGAGAGAAAGAAGGAAAAACATTTCCTATACTTCACATTGTTTCCTCTAAGGTCAGACCTGACCGTGGGGATGGCAGTGCATGGCATGATATCACTGTTAGTGTATAAATACTATATATGTTTATTTATATACTGGCAAATCTTATGTGTTAATTACATAATATCACAGACAATATTGCATTCATATAATTTGTCGTGCTTGGTTATCAACATCATTGAGAGAGAACCATTCAATTATAATGTGTGATGACAAATATTGTACTCTTATTTATCAGTGTCAATGTCTTTGCTCTTATTTCGAACAATACTCACAAATGGTTCTTGTGAAACACTAGATTATTCTACCTCTTCAGTTTCAAAAGTTATGTCCACACATAGGTCAAACCATGTCATGATTCGTCATTTACATTTATTAGCTTGCACTGCCACCTGCTGCCACCTTGTGAACAACACCTCCACTATGACCATCTGTGTAAAAGTTTTTCTTTGCACAAAACCAAGATAAGGGATTAACCTGGATGTTTTGGTTATCCTGGCATGCTTTATTCATGATCCGGTTGCATAAAAGCGGAGGGACATTGATTACCATGGAGATTTATCCTTTATGTTTAGCCTGGTCCTGACCTGATAAACTTATTCTGTTGCTTGATTGGCTCAGCAGCTGTCACTCCGATCTGAAATCAAGGTGTTTAAACAGTTATTCCATGATCGTCTGTGTATTGCTTAATTTGTATTAGCCTGTTTTAAAGTACCACATACAGGACTACATTTTCAGTTAAACTTTTTTATTTATTTAACCTGAACCATTTATAATTAAATTATTTTATTAAGATAAAATAATATAAATAGTAATAATTTATGTGATAGTCTGTTCATATTGCAGGCTTTATTTATTCAATTGCTTATCGATGGCAGATGAAGTTGCAAATGTGGGTTAAATTAATTCACTTTGTACTTATACCCATATACAGTTGCAACTTAAAAAAAATTAATATCAATGAAAAGTTCCTTTTCTTCTGTACTTTAATTCAAAAAGTGAAACCTAAATATCTGGGTGGATGACATATAAGCCGAAAAAAATGTTGAAAATAAATATTTAAATATAAGTCATATGAATTATTGAGTTGTATTGTAATGATTCTTACATTTCACAACATGTATGTGTTCTTTGATATTTATCATTGAAAGCTGTATTTATTCACCAATTCGTTGATTTTGTGTCAAGATGTTGTGTCATATGGTGTGACACGACATTATTTGTATTTAAATTAAAATGGGGTATACATTTATTAAGTATACTGGCTTCAGCATAATTCTTCATCATTCATATATTCAGATTCAGCACTACCTCACACACATGAGTCATTCTCTAATTAGGGGTACATTTCATATCAACCAAAAAGTGAAGAAATCAGTGTGCCATTTTGATAAATAATCTAGTTGTTTCGTTACTATGTCAACTGTGTTACGGACAAACATGTGTCATACAATACATGAATGAACCACTACACATTTGATAAAACATGTGTATGAAAGTTTTTGAGCCTATTCACCAGGGGGTTTGAGGTTGTCTGTCTAAAGCCCCTATCCCACTGGGCTGCGACTGTTTGCGACAAGTTGGAGACTGCATTCGCGAGGGAGTCTCTAAACTGTCTTGAAACGTTTGTGGGGTCTCAATTTCCTCGCATGAGTCGCAGAGCCTCGCAGTCCTGTCGCTTAAATTTTGAACATGTTCAAAAAATGTGTGCAACAAATCTACTCTCAAAATAGTCTCAGAGTGGTCGCAGGTGTGTCGCACACGTCGCAAACCCTTCTCAATTTAGTCTCCGAAATACAGAAAGAAAGTGCGAGAAAGTGTGAGACAACTTTGCGAGGTTTGGCGACATATGAAACTAAATTGCGACTGATTTGAGACAAAAATGAGACTGACTTCCGTTCGTGCGACGCTCGCCAGACTTTCGCAAGACATAAATGCGAGCTCCCGGCAAGTTTTGGCCAGGACATTCGCAAACGTGTCGTGAGGAACTAACTCAGTGAGACTGCAAGATAAAATTGTCGCTAATTCGCATATTTTCTCGCAATTTTGTGTCTCCAACTTGTCGCACACTGTCGCAGCCCAGTGAGATAGGGGTTTAACTGATTTGAAAATATGAATATTGAGCTAGATAATGAAGATTCATTGGAACGAGGAAAATGGAGGAGTTGGCTGAGCGAGGGGCACAGCAGCTGTGGGACCTGCAACTCAACGAACTCAAAGAGGTTTGTGTGCGTGCAAAAATACCAGATGAAATGGCTGCGACCAGGCGAGCAATAATAAAAACAATTATGAACTCTATTGATGAAGCAATAGAACGCAAAGAAGATAAAGTTGCTGTGCAATACTTGAACACACTATTAAAGTATGCAAAACAGTCAACTGAAACGGCTGTAAATACAGAGGAAGAGGGAAACCTGCAACAACAATACTCAGAGCTCCAATTAAATAACCAGACACTTCAGGATGAAGTGAAGCGATTAAGTGACATGGTAAGCAACCCCTCCTCTATTAATCCTTCAGCCCAAATAAGTGCCCCTAGTTTGCCTGTAAGCAGGCCACAATAAGTGACAATAAGGAGAGAGTTTAAAATAAGCGGCCAGATTGGAGAAAAAGGGCAAAAAGATCAGCTCTCCTACACAAACCTGATGCATCAGATGGAAAGGGGGCTACATAAGGGCATAGTGAGGATGAAATAGTGGACGCTGTGATTAAAGCGGTCAGCCCAGGTTTGACACTAAGAGATATGCTTGAAGTGAAGAGTGATCTAAATCTAGCTCGGCTGAAGACAATATTAAAGGGCCATTTCAAGGAAGATAGCTCAAGCGACGTGTTTAACAAGCTAGTGAATATCACACAAGACAGCCGTGAATCACCCCAAAACTTCCTATTTAGGGCCATGGAGCTAAAAGAAAGGCTCATAAATAACACAAGGGAAGGAGGGTCAGAGGATAAGTACAGTCCAGGGGCCTATTGCATAAAACTAGGATAAGGGATTAACCTAGGATATTTCGGTTATCCTGGCTTGCGTTAGCCATGATCCGGTTGCATAAAAGCAGAGGGACAGAAGTTACCATGGAGATTTATCCTTTACGTTTAGCCTGGTCCCGACCAGGCTAAACGTAAAGGATAAACTTATTCTGTTGCCTGATTGGCTCAGTCAGCAGTCACTCCGATCTGAAATCAGGGTGTTTAAAGCTGGGAACACACCGCATTGGCCGCCTGCGGCGGTTGGCCGCGTGAACGCAGGAGGCTCGCCGCTTGATCATTTGGGTCATATTGGGCCATATTCAGCGGAGCCGCCGCCGCGGCCGCCGGCCGCCACGTCGAAGGCGGCGGTTGGCCGCGTGATCGAAAGAGGCTCGCCGCTTGATCATATTGGGCCATATATTCCTGACGCCGACGCCGAAATCAGACCCGTCACACTTATGGTGCAACAACAACAGCATGGTCCAGCTGTGCCAAAAAATACAGATGTAGGTTCACTGTGTAACCAGCGGCAGTCATGTCACAAATAACATTAAAACAGCATGAAGACGCACCCCGATCGCAAATACACACACATTAACAGCAATTCAGCAACATATCTAAACACTATAACAACAGCAGTGTGTGCTCAGCGGCTAAAATAAAGGCAAACATCAGCCTACCTGAAAGTGAAAGTGTGCCGGCTGACGGAGGACAACACCGGTTCTTCGCTGCACTATAGCCTATTGGAATTCCACACGGACACCGCCGTCAAGTTTGGGTATATTATCCTCAGGAACAGTAGCCTGGAAATCCTGACCCTGATATCTTGAACGATAGAGGGTCTGGCCACGATCAATAGTAATTTCCAACTCTAGGGGCGGCTCCTACTCGTGCATTTCAAATGCCACTGCACGCAGTTGGATAGCACTACAACCAATCAGAGCGATGCACAAGTGACGTAAGCCCCGTTCGTTTAGCGAACAGCTGTTAAACTGTTAAATTAAACGTTTGCCGTTGTCGGTCGGCAAAACAGAACATTCCACTTACTTGCTAGTGAAAGCTATGAGTCCCGTCTTCCAATTCGTTAAGGGTCGAGGCCAAAGCAGTCTCAAACTCACACAACATATCCGCAGCCATCTTTGATGTTTACTATCACGGCTTCGACGTCGCATGCACGTCACTGTCGTCATCCGGTTACGTCCTCCCCAGAGTACCATATAAAGGGCTCTGGCGCGCCCATATTAGATAGAACCAATTGAAACGTTATCCCAGATTTCTGGTATTCTTGATAAGCTTCAACGGAGCGTGTCCAGACCAACACGCGCAGCAAATTTAATTTGCCTGCGCCTAGTGGCAGGTCTGGGAATGCCAGGCTACAGGAACAGCACACAGCTTGGTGAGTTTCACTATGCTAACCGGCGCTACCTTGGCTAAAGTACAACCAACAGCTAAACAGATGCAAAATAGCCTACACATATTTGCAGAATGTATTGGAAGCCCGATGTCCTCACTCCACACGCCCACCTCGTCTTGCAGACCACCGCCACCGGGCAACCTCAACGCTGATTGGCTGTGGAGGCGCGGTGCCCGGCGGCGCTGCAGAAAAAGATGAAAAATTTCATCTTTTTCTGCGGCGCCGTGCTCGCCGCACAAGCCTTCAATTCACGCTCCTTCGATGACACAATTTCTATGCGCCGCTAATGGCCGCGCTCCCGATTCACGCGCCTCTCATGAGGCGCGGCCACGCGCCGCGCAAGCCCCCGCCGCCGGCCGCTGGACGCCGATTATTGGGTGGACGCGCGGCCACGCGCTAGTACATTGACTTTGTATGTAATCTCGCCGCGCGGCCAGTGCGGTGTGTTCCCAGCTTTACAGTTATTCCATGATCTTCTGTGTATTGCTTTATTTTCATTAGCCTGTTTTAAGGTACCACATAAAAGACTGCATTGTCATTTAGTTAAATAGTTCTTCTTTTTTATTTATTTAACCTGAACCATTTATAATTAACTTAATTATAATTAGATTAAGATGCAATGATATAAATTATAATAATTGATGTTCAATATTGCAGGCTATATTCATACAATTGATTATCGATGGCAGATGACGTTGCAAGTGTGGGTCAAATAAATTCACTTTGTACTTATCACTATATCGAGGTGCATCTAAAACAAAATTCAATATCAATGAAAAATTCCTTTTTTCTGTAATTGAATTCAAAAAGTGAAACTTAAATATATTCTAGAAATTCATTACACATGGAGTGAAATTAATCTAGAATAAACATACTTTTCAGAAGGTCGACATTTCTGTATTATAAATCCTTTTTCTGATTGGTTGTATGTAACATTCTAATATTTTGAGATACTGGATTTTTTATTCCATGATCGACCAATCATCCAAAAAAAGGCCTGACATATTTCACTTTGTGTAATGAATCTATGAAACTTTCAATTTTTTAATGGACTTTCCATGATATTACATTTTTTAGATGCACCTGCAGACTGCTCACTGTCAACTATTTTATCATAAAACAATGCAGGGACATCAAGAACAGTTGGCAGAGAATACATCTCCTCTATGAAATGAACTGCCCCCTCACTTACGGTTTAAACTAGCAAGGCATTGTGGGAAAATGGGCCGTATTTTCCATTTTTCCATCAGTAAATCTGTAGATGTAGATGTAGATCTGTAATCTCATTGGATGTACTCTAAATTCAGGACAAGGAAATGTTGATGCAATAAGTGAATCGCCTATACACTACAAACCCCGCCTATTTAAAGAATGGTTGGATGTTGAAATATTAGACATCTTGAATCATGAGATTTGGTATATGACAATGATTACTCGTTTGGCGAATATGAGGACTCTAGGCATTTACAATTGTATTTGGGGCACTTGGAGATATTTTTACAAAGGATTATCTCAATATCTTATTACACCAAGGAGTACTCAAGAAGTTTAGCATTCATACAGCGTGTAAAGTCTCCTGAGAGACTAACAAAAATTGCCACAGCTGACTATATTTCAAGTCATCCAGGCGGGGTATTGGGTAAAGTTTTCAACTAGCAATAATCACGTCTCAGTTTGACTTCATAGACTATGATAATGTAGCCTGGTGCTACCAGACCATCGTACTTCATTTCATTTGTACAGAAGGTCTGGAAGTGCTGTAATTGGCAAACGTTCACTCACTTGGAGGTGGGTGTCTGTTGAAGTTTAAAACTATTGGATCTGCTTAGTGCCACTCTGGATTAGCCAACCAATCGCATAACGTTTGGTCGTGAGCCGGCTTTTGAGGGTGCGTTCAGGGAACTCGGAAATTTCCGACTTCACCACATATTGTAGTCTATGGAACTACCGGTACCTGGCAAAGGTAACTTGTTAAGCCGGGAACACACCGCACTGGCCGCCTGCGGCGGTTGGCCGCGTGAACGCAGGAGGCTTGCCGCTTGTCATATTGGGCCATATTAACCGCAGCCGCCGCCGCGGCCGCCGGCCGCCACGTCGAAGGCGGCGGTTGGCCGCGTGACCGCAGGAGGCTCGCCGCTTGATCATATTGGGCCATATATTCCTGACGCCGACGCCGAGATCAGACCCGTCACACTTACGGTGCAACAACAACAACAACATGGTCCAGCTGTGCCAAAAAATACGTAGGTTCACTGTGTAACCAGCGGCAGAGTTGTCACAAATATCATTAAAACAGCATGATCGAAAATACACACATAGCCTATTAATAGTAATTCAGCAACATACTAAACACAATAACAACAGCAGTGTGTGCTCAGCTGCAAAAATAAAGGCAGACATCAGCCTACTGACGGAGGACAACACCGGTGCTTCGCTGTACTATATTGGAATTCCACAACTTTGGGTTCATATTATCCTCAGGAAAAGCACACAGCTGGGTGAGTTTCACTATGCTAACCGGCGCTGCCTTGGCTAAAGTACAACCAACAGCTAAACAGATGCAAAATACACATATTTGCAGAATGTATTGGAAGCACAATGTCCTCACTCCACACGCCCACCTCGTCTTGCAGACCACCGGGCAATCTCAACGCCGCTGATTGGCTGTGGAGGCGCGGTGCCCGGCAGCGCCGCAGAAAAAGATGACATTTTTCATCTTTTTCTGCAGCGCCGTGTTCGCCGCACAAGCCTTCGATTCACGCTCCTTCGATGACACGCCGCAAATGGCCGCGCTCCCGATTCACGCACCTCTCTGGAGGCGCGGCCACGCACCACGCAAGTGCCCGCCGCCGGCCGCTGGACGCCGATTATTGGGTGGACGCGCTGCCACGCGCTAGTCCATTGACTTTGTATGTAATCTCGCCGCGCGGCCAGTGCGGTGTGTTCGCAGCTTTAGAGCCTAACGTTTAGTTATTTGGACAAGAAAGGTTGTAGGCGTCCATACTTTCCCGAGCAGATGCACTGGAACACAGACAGGTCGGAACTCGGAACTACCAAGTTGGAAATTTCCGAGTTCCGAGCAACATTCAACTGAAACTGGAGCGCTCAGAAATTTGTTCGGAAAATCTCACTAATACGCCCCATCACCAGACTGACTACTGAAGGGAAAATGAAATTTGGGCGGAAGTAGGTAGGCGGGCGGAGCCAGGCTAATGATAATGCCCCTGCACAAGAATACTGATGATGGCTATGATTTGAACATGAGTCTAGTTCAACATTCACATCACAGGCGGTTCAGATCTGTACTCTCACTGGATGTACTCTAAATTCAGGACAAGGAAATGTTGATGCAATAAGTGAATCGCCTATACACTACAAACCCCGCCTATTTAAATAATGGTTGGATGTTGAAATATTAGACATCTTGAATCATGAGATTTGGTAGATGACAATGATTACTCGTTTGGCGAATATGAGGATTTAGGCATTTACAATTGTTTTTGGGGCACTTGGAGATATTTTTACAAATGCTTATCTCAATATCTTATTACACCAAGGAGTACTCAAGAAGTTTAACATTCATACAGCGTGTAAAGTCTCCTGAGAGACTAACAAAAATTGCCACACATGACTATATTTCAAGTCATCCAGGCGGGGTATTGGGTAAAGTTTTCAACTAGCAATAATAACGTCTCAGTTTGACTTCATAGACTATGATAATGCCTCTGCACAAGAATACTGATGATGGCTATGATTTGAACATGAGTCTAGTTCAACATTCACATCACAGTCGGTTCAGATCTGTAATCTCACTGGATGTACTCTAAATTCAGGACAAGGAAATGTTGATGCAATAAGTGAATCGCCTATACACTGCAAACCCCGCCTATTTAAAGAATGGTTGGATGTTGAAATATTAGACATCTTGAATCATGGGATTGGTAGATGACAATGATTACTCGTTTGGTGAATATGAGGATTTAGGCATTTACAATTGTTTTTGGGGCACTTGGAGATATTTTTACAAAGGATTATCTCAATATCTTATTACACCAAGGAGTGCTCAAGAAGTTCAGCATTCATACAGCGTGTAAAGTCTCCTGAGAGACTAACAAAAATTGCCACAGATGACTATATTTCAAGTCATCCAGGCGGGGTATTGGGTATAGTTTTCAACTAGCAATAATCACGTCTCAGTTAGACTTCATAGACTATGATAATGCCTCTGCACAAGAATACTGATGATGGCTATGATTTGAACATGAGTCTAGTTCAACATTCACATCACAGTCGGTTCAGATCTGTAATCTCACTGGATGTACTCTAAATTCAGGACAAGGAAATGTTGATGCAATAAGTGAATCGCCTATACACTGCAAACCCCGCCTATTTAAATAATGGTTGGATGTTGAAATATTAGACATCTTGAATCATGGGATTTGGTAGATGACAATGATTACTGGTTTGGCGAATATGAGGATTTAGGCATTTACAATTGTTTTTGGGGCACTTGGAGATATTTTACAAAGGATTATCTCAATAGTTTATTACACCAAGGAGTACTAAAGAAGTTTAACATTCATACAGAGTGCAAAGTCTCCTGAGAGACTAACAAAAATTGCCACAGCTGACTATATTTCAAGTCATCCAGGCGGGGTATTGGGTAAAGTTTTCAACTAGCAATAATCACGTCTCAGTTAGACTTCATAGACTATGATAATGCCTCTGCACAAGAATACTGATGATGGCTATGATTTGAACATGAGTCTAGTTCAACATTCACATCACAGTCGGTTCAGATCTGTAATCTCACTGGATGTACTCTAAATTCAGGACAAGGAAATGTTGATGCAATAAGTGAATCGCCTATACACTGCAAACCCCGCCTATTTAAAGAATGGTTGGATGTTGAAATATTATGGCGCTTTTCCACCGCATGGTATCAGCTCGACTCGACTCGACTCAACTCGCATTTTTGGCGTTTCCACCGCAATTTCATGGTACCTGGTACCTGGTAGCGGCTGCTTTTTTAGTATCACCTCGCTCTAGGGACCAAGCGAGCTGAGTCGAGCTAAAAGGTGACGTCGGCAGACGGCCGGCCGCTGATTGGCCAGAGACTACCGTCTGCCGGCTTCATTCTGTTGATATTCTCAACAACTCTCCGGGACTATATTGTCTCGCCGCGTGCAGCCTTCTTTGGCTCTCTTTCATTTGATTTGCATCACAGACCCGATTTTTTTCTCTCCATATATTCGCTAAGCTCACAGTTGTGTTGGTTGTTGGGGAAGTTACTTTGAACATACGAGAGGAGACATAGCAGCTAGGCTAAATAGCCTATAGCAGCAAGCTGGGACAGACATGATAGCGAGCGATTACATTACAAGCCTCGGACTGCACTGATTACCTCAATAAAATATTCAGGCTGAGACACGGCTTGCATTTGAAAACACGTATCCTGAAACAAGCACTTAACAGTCAACTTTATCATGCCTGTGTTTACGTGCATAGGGATGTACGTGACGCATCCCTACAGCTGACTGTGTGGCAGTCACACATTTTAGCAAACAGATACAAGGGGGGTATTTCTTAAACATTTTTCATCCGTGTTTTTGGCGGTTGGTTCAGTTAATAGTGCAACAACTGCTCGTAATTTCTGCTTTGCTACTTGACTCCGGAGTTGGCTTTCAGCCCCTTACGACAACCCCGCCCACGTTCAGGAGGTACTATTTTCGGTGGAAAACGACCCGTGCTGCTACCAAACCAAGTTAAACTGAGTCGAGTTGAGTCGAGTCGAGCTACATTTCCGGTGGAAAAGCGCCATTAGACATCTTGAATCATGAGATTTGGTATATGACAATGATTACTGGTTTGGCGAATATGAGGACTCTAGGCATTTACAATTGTATTTGGGGCACTTGGAGATATTTTTACAAAGGATTATCTCAATAGTTTATTACACCAAGGAGTACTAAAGAAGTTTAACATTCATACAGAGTGCAAAGTCTCCTGAGAAACTAACAAAAATTGCCACAGCTGACTATATTTCAAGTCATCCAGGCAGGGTATTGGGTAAAGTTTTCAACTAGCAATAATCACGTCTCAGTTTGACTTCATAGACTATGATAATGCCTCTGCACAAGAATACTGATGATGGCTATGATTTGAACATGAGTCTAGTTCAACATTCAAATCACAGGCGGTTCAAATCTGTAATCTCACTGGATGTACTCTAAATTCAGGACAAGGAAATGTTGATGCAATAAGTGAATCGCCTATACACTGCAAACCCCGCCTATTTAAATAATGGTTGGATGTTGAAATATTAGACATCTTGAATCATGGGATTTGGTAGATGACAATGATTACTCGTTTGGCGAATATGAGGACTCTAGGCATTTACAATTGTATTTGGGGCACTTGGAGATATTTTACAAAGGATTATCTCAATATCTTATTACACCAAGGATTACTCAAGAAGTTTAACATTCAAACAGAGTGTAAAGTCTCCTGAGAGACTAACAAAAATTGCCACAGATGACTATATTTCAAGTCATCCAGGCGGGGTATTGGGTAAAGTTTTCAACTAGCAATAATCACGTCTCAGTTAGACTTCATAGACTATGATAATGCCTCTGCACAAGAATACTGATGATGGCTATGATTTGAACATGAGTCTAGTTCAACATTCACATCACAGTCGGTTCAGATCTGTAATCTCACTGGATGTACTCTAAATTCAGGACAAGGAAATGTTGATGCAATAAGTGAATCGCCTATACACTGCAAACCCCGCCTATTTAAATAATGGTTGGATGTTGAAATATTAGACATCTTGAATCATGGGATTGGTAGATGACAATGATTACTCGTTTGGCGAATATGAGGATTTAGGCATTTACAATTGTTTTTGGGGCACTTGGAGATATTTTTACAAAGGATTATCTCAATATCTTATTACACCAAGGAGTACTCAAGAAGTTTAACATTCAAACAGAGTGTAAAGTCTCCTGAGAGACTAACAAAAATTGCCACAGATGACTATATTTCAAGTCATCCAGGCGGGGTATTGGGTAAAGTTTTCAACTAGCAATAATCACGTCTCAGTTTGACTTCATAGACTATGATAATGCCTCTGCACAAGAATACTGATGATGGCTATGATTTGAACATGAGTCTAGTTCAACATTCACTACAGGGGTTTGTAAAAACTTTTTCTTTGGCAAAAATTTTAGAATAAGGGGAAAAGTTTTGCAAAAGTATTTAAATAAAATTTTGGGTTTTTAATTTTTTAACCCCGAATCATGGGTTTTTAAATGAAAGTTCTGGGAAAATTCCCAAAATTTCAAGTTTTTTGGGGGGGGAATTTTTAAAAATTACTTTTTCAAGATCAAATTTAAACTTCAAACGAGTGAAGTTTGAAAGACTAACAAAAAAATCACAGCGCATTTTAATCTCCGGGGGGTATTGGGGGGAAAATTTTAATAGCAAAAATTCTTTTGATTTTTTACTTTTTAAAAGCCCGCCAAAAAAGAAGTGGCTTGAAATTTAACATAAATTGTTTTTACAGGGGTTTGTTGAATTTGGGGATCAGGGTTACCTTTTTTGGACGGGGGAAAAATTTTAAAAATAAACCCATAAAAAAACCCCCGTATTTTAAAAAGGTTTTTTTAAGTGGTAAAAACCCTGAAGTTCAATTTCGCCAAAACTTTACCCGGTGTAACAAAGCCCTTTCAGTTTTAAATTAAACCCCTGGGGTTTGGGGGTGGCCCCTTATTTACTGGGGTTTAAGGTTTCATTAAAAAAGGCGTTCAATTTTTGAAAACGGGGTTTTTTTCTTTATCAAAGGGGGTGTGACAAATGGGCCCAACACTCTTACCGCCCCCCCCTTGGGAAGGTTGGGGTTTTTTGGGCCTAAAATATTTGGGTTTTAAATTTATTTGAATTATGAGATTGGTTTTACCCAAAGTTTCGGTTTTTTCAAATTGAGGTTGGGATTTTAAAATTTTTTGGGGATTAATTTTTTTAAAAAAGGATCTAAAATTTTTTCACCCAAGGGAATCAAAAATTTAAATTCAAACAATTAAAATTCCGGGGGGGAAAAAAAATTCAAAGCAAAATTTTGTCTCCCGGGGGGTTTATTTTTAAAGTTTCAAATCAAAAATACCCCGTTAGCTTATTGGGTTTTTTAGTTACAAAAAGGGTAGATTTGAAAGGTTATTTTAAATTTAACAAGGCGGGTTAAACTTTAATTATTGGGGTTTTCCTAAAAAAGGCAAAAAAGTTGTGAAAATGAATCCCCCCATAAAAAATTTAAAAATAAGGGTTTGGGTTTGAAATTTAGCATCCTTTTGGGTTTTTTTATTAAAAATTTTTTTTTAAAAAGGATCTAAAAATTTTTAAATTTTTTGGGCCCCAAAATTTTTAAAAGGTTACCCAAAAATTTTTCACCCAAAGGGTATAAAAAGTTTCATTCAACGGTGAAAGTTTCCCAAAAATCAAAATGCCCAGTTTAATATTTAAGCCCAGGAGGGGGGTAATTTGGGAAAAAATTTTAACTCAATCCCCGTCCATTTATTTTTCTATGATTTCGAAAGGGAAATGTTTATGGGATATTTTAACAAACATTCAAACCCATAAAAAAAGGGGGGCGATGTAATTAAGATTATCAAAAATTTTAAAAGGAAATTTTATCTTTGGAAAATTTAAGAAAGCCATTTTAAAAATTTTTTGGGTTTAAAAAAATTAAAAGAATCATGGGGTTTAATGACATGTTTTTCTTTGGGGAAAAAAAGGATTTTTAAATTTTTTGGGGTTGGGGAAAATTTTTCAAAGGGGTTTTTTTTTTTATTCACAAGGGTTTTAAAATTCATTAAAACAAGTTAAATCCCTGGGAAAAAAAAAAATTGCCAAGTTTTACTAATTAATTTTTTCCCCCCGGGGGGAAAAAGGGGAAATTTTTAAAAAAAGGCATGTTTTTGACATATAATCCCCTACAAATACAAGGGGTTATTTAAATGGTTATTTAAATTACATTTAATCTTAATTGTAAAAATGGTTTAAATTTTTGACTCTAAATTTAAAGGAAATTTTTTGGGTGAATATTTAAAAGTTATCTCAAAAAAAAGAAAAGGGGGTAAAATTTTTTAAAATTTTAAACATGAGAGGTAAAAAAAATTCTTTTTTGGGGAAAAGGGTTGGTTTAAATTTTTTAAAATTTTTTTTAAAGGGGTTTCTCAAAATTATTCCCCGTCTAAAAGTTTTAACATTCAAAAAGGGGGTTCCCGGGTAAAAAATCACTTTTATTAAACAAGATGGGGGGATTGGGAAATTTTCAACAAGCAAACCGTTATTAAAATTTTAAATAAAAACAAAAAAATTTTGGCATGATTTTTGGTTTAAAAAATACAGGGGGGGTTTTTAATTTTCCCGGGTTTCTAAATTAACAAGGAAAATTAAAAAAGTTTTAACCCATACAATCAAACCCCCATTTAAAAAAAAAAGTTTAATATTTAAACATCCGAAAAAGAATTTTTCAATGTTAAGGTTTTTGGGGAATAAAGGGTAAAGGGTTTTCAAGTATTTGGGGAAGGGAAAATTTTTACAAAGGATTTCTCAAAATTTTTTTCCCCGGGTTACTCAAGAAGTTTAAAATTCAACAAGGGTTTAAGCCCTGAAGCTAACAAAAACCACTTTTAATATGGGGGATTGGGGGAAATTTTTCAACTACAAAATGTCCAGTTTACTTTTTAGATATGAATTTACAAGTGGGGATGGTAGATTTAAAAGGTTTTTTAAACTTTTTTTCCCCCCGGGGTTTAGATTTAACCCCTTATTATTAAATTCAGGCAAAAAAATTGGCAATAAATTTTTGCCATACAAAGCCCCCTTTTTTAAAAAATTAAATTTTTTAAAAATTTTCTCTTGAAACTGGGTTTTTTAGTTTACAAATTTCTGTTTAGAAAAAGGGTTTTCATTTACAACTGTTTTTGGGACGGGTATTTTCAAAGGATTATCTAATTAAACCCCAAAGGGGTACCCAAAAGTTTAAATTCTACACTTTTAAACCCCAAAAAAAAAAATTTTAAATTGAATATTTAGTTTTTGGGGGGGAAAAAAATTTAAAAAATTTTTTTAGAAAAAATTTTTTTTTTGTTTGACTTTTATAATTTCCCGAAAAATAGTTTTTCCCAGTTTAAAATTTCTTCCATTTAATCCTTAGGGCTTAAATCCGATGACCCAAATTAGGACAAAAGGGGGGAATGAAAGTAAGCCCATACACTAAAAACCCCCCCCTTTTAAAATTTTAAAGGGAAAAAAAGAAACCCTTTAAAATTGAAATTTGTAGTAAAAATTACTCGGGGAATTGATTTTGGATTTACTTTTTTTGGGCCGGATTTTTTTAAAAAAGGGGTTAATTTCCCAAAAATTTCAACCGTTAAGAAGTTTTAAAAATTTACTGAAATTCCCCCAGGGGAAAAAAAATTGCCCCAAATGAATTTTTAATATCCAGGCGGGGTTTGGGGAAATTTTACAAAATAAAAATTCATTTCTTATAAAGGATAATTTTAAAAAAAAAGGTGAGTTTCTGAATTTAAAACCCCCCCGGCTTTTTAAAATTTAACCCGGATTTTTAAAATTTTAAAAAGGAAATGTTAAAAAAGCCTATAAAAAACCCCCCTATATAAAAAATGGGGTTTTAAATATTAGCACTTAATCCCCGGATTTGGGGAAAAATTCTGGTATTTCAAAAGGGCCAAAAGGATTTACAATTGTAATTTTTACTTGGGAAATTTTTTTTAAAAGGTTATTAATATTAACACCCGGGAATCAAGAAATTTTAAAATAAAGGTTAAAGTTTGGGAAAAAAAAATTGCCCCCTTTTTAAAAATTTTTTGCACCGGGGGTTTTTAAAATTTTAAAAAAAATTTTTTTTATTAAACAAAAAAGCCTTGGGAAAAAAATTGGTGGCTATTTTTGAACAGGGTTTTTAAATTCACACAAAATCGTTCAGTTGATTTTTATGACTTAAATTTTGGACAAGAAATGTTGATGAAAAAGAATTTTTAAATCAAAACCCCCTTTTTAAAAAATGGTTGGGTGTTAAAATTAACATTTTAAAAGAAATTTGGGGGGATGCAATATTATCTTTTTAAAGGGGGGAAAAATTTAAATTTTTTTTGGGTTTTAAAAATTTTACAAAGGATTATTTGTTTATTAAAAAAGGATACTGTGTTTTAATTAATAAAGTTTGGCCCTAGGGAAAAAAAAAAAACCCCTATTTAATAAACCAGGGGGGTAAAGGGGGGGAAATTTTTCACTAAAAATCCCGCTCATTTTTTCAAAAGACTATATAAGTCTCCAAAACGGTTTTGTTAAATAGTTATTCCATTTATATTTCAGATTGTATTTCCTGCCAAATTAGGGAAAAAAATGTTATGAAAATGTTCCCTTTAATCAAACCCGTATTTTTAATTTGGATGTTTAAAAAGACTTTGTATGAATTTTGGGAAAATCAAAATTTCCCCCTTTTGGGGGGTTGGGGGTTTTTTTTCTTTTAAATGTTTTTTTGGGGTTGGAGAAATTTTTCAAAGGATTATTATTTTTTTCAAAGTTTAAAGTTTTCTCAAAGGTTAAAACCCGGGGAAATAAAAAATTACAATTATAATTTAAAATTCCGGGGGGATTTAAATTTTAATGAAAAAAATTATTTACTTCAAGTATGTAAGGGCCCCCCAAAAATTGTTAGGCTATGATTTGAAATGGCCCTTTTTTTAAAAAAACCTAAAGTGGTTAGATTTAACTATTAGTCTCATTCAAAAGGGTTTTATTGAATAATAGGGTATTTAAAAAAAAATTTTAAAAAGGTTTTTAAATTAACCTTAATAAAAATTTTTAGTTTAAATAATTTTGAATATGAAATTTTTGGATTTCAAATTTTTTTGGCATTGGAATATTTTCAAAAGGTTTTTCAATATTTTTTAACCCAAAAAAAATCAAAAGTTTTTAAAATATAAAAGGTTAAACCAAAAAAAAAATTCCAAGATTACAAAATTTTTAAATAAACGGGGATTGGGGAAAGTTTCAAAAAAATAATTACGTCTCAGTTAACTTCTAGACTATGATAATGCCCCGCCAAAAATTGGGTCATGATTTAAAAAATTTCAAACAATCCACCCGTTTAAAACTTTAATTAGATTTTAAAAGGAAAAGGAAAGGATGAAAGTAATCCCAAAAAACCCAAAACCCCCAAAAAAAAATGGTTGGGATTTAAAATTTTTAAACCCTTTAATAAGATTTGGTTGAAAATTTTTTTTTGGGAAAAAAAGAGGTTAGGCATTTAAATTTTTTTGGGGGATTGGAGATTTTTAAAAAATTAAAAAAAAATCTTTAAAAACCCAATTTTCCAAAATTTTTACCAAAATTCCCCGAAGACAAAAATTCCCCCGCGGGTTTTTAAGTTACAGGGGGGGGGGTTAAAATTTTTTATAGCAATAAAAGCTCTTTTCCAAAATAGATAAAGGCCCCTTTAAAGAAACATGAGGGCTAGTTTAACAATTTTAGTTCAAAATTTTCCCCCTTTTTTCAGAAAATTTCATATGTATCTAACAAAAAAAAATTTAAATTTTTAAAAATTAAGGGAAAAAATTTTAAAAATTTTTTTGGAAAATTTTAATCTTGAATATGAAATTTGGAATACAATGTTTTTGTTTTTGGGGGAAAATTAAATTAAAATTTTTTTAAATTTTTTTCACCGGAGTATTTTTAAAAATTTTTTCAAAAAGTTTTTTCCCGGAGTAAAAATTTTAAATTCATAAAAAACCCCGGGAAAAAAAAAAACCACAAACCGCTTATTCAAAGATAGGGGGTTTGGGAAAGTTTTAAATGAATAATCCTTTTTCATTTACTTCAAACTTAAAATGTTTTTCCGAAAAAAAATTTTATGGCAAAATTAACAGGAGTTAATTCAATAAGCCTTCTGGTAGATGACAATGATTACTCGTTTGGCGAATATGAGGATTTAGGCATTTACAATGTTTTTGGGGCACTTGGAGATATTTTTACAAAGGATTATCTCAATAGTCTTATTACACCAAGGAGTACTCAAGAAGTTTAACATTCATACAGAGTGTAAAGTCTCCTGAGAGACTAACAAAAATTGCCACAGATGACTATATTTCAAGTCATCCAGGCGGGGTATTGGGTAAAGTTTTCAACTAGCAATAATCACGTCTCAGTTAGACTTCATAGACTATGATAATGCCTCTGCACAAGAATACTGATGATGGCTATGATTTGAACATGAGTCTAGTTCAACATTCACATCACAGTCGGTTCAGATCTGTAATCTCACTGGATGTACTCTAAATTCAGGACAAGGAAATGTTGATGCAATAAGTGAATCGCCTATACACTACAAACCCCGCCTATTTAAAGAATGGTTGGATGTTGAAATATTAGACATCTTGAATCATATGATTTGGTAGATGACAATGATTACTGGTTTGGCGAATATGAGGACTCTAGGCATTTACAATTGTTTTGGGGCACTTGGAGATATTTTTACAAAGGATTATCTCAATATCTTATTACACCAAGGAGTACTCAAGAAGTTTAACATTCAATACAGATTGTAAAGTCTCCTGAGAGACTAACAAAAATTGCCACAGATGACTATATTTCAAGTCATCCAGGCGGGGTATTGGGTAAAGTTTTCAACTAGCAATAATCACGTCTCAGTTAGACTTCATCGACTATGATAATGCCCTCGCACAAGAATACTGATGATGGCTATGATTTGAACATGAGTCTAGTTCAACATTCACATCACAGTCGGTTCAGATCTGTAATCTCACTGGATGTACTCTAAATTCAGGACAAGGAAATGTTGATGCAATAAGTGAATCGCCTATACACTACAAACCCCGCCTATTTAAAGAATGGTTGGATGTTGAAATATTAGACATCTTGAATCATATGATTTGGTAGATGACAATGATTACTCGTTTGGCGAATATGAGGATTTAGGCATTTACAATTGTTTTTGGGGCACTTGGAGATATTTTATAAAGGATTATCTCAATAGCTTATTACACCAAGGAGTACTCAAGAAGTTTAACATTCATACAGAGTGTAAAGTCTCCTGAGAGACTAACAAAAATTGCCACAGCTGACTATATTTCAAGTCATCCAGGCGGGGTATTGGGTAAAGTTTTCAACTAGCAATAATCACATCTCAGTTTGACTTCATAGACTATGATAATGCCCCTGCACAAGAATACTGATGATTAGTGATGGGTCGTAATGTGCCGAGGCTTCGGAGCGTGTGTCGAGTAATCCCGGAAGTTTTTGGTGAAGCGCGTATCGATGCTTGTATCGTTTAGGGCGAATCACGTGACTGATGACGTTCGAAGCCTCGTTTGTTCAAGAAGTGCTTCGGGTATTGTGGATCCACTCGCACTTTGCGGGTTAGTGTTGGCGATTTATTGGTTTGGGAGTGATGTAGACGTGGATGTTGTATCAACTTGCTGTGACTTTATTGTGCACCCCTGCCTCCGCTGTACCATGTGAAAGAGTGTTCTCCAAAGCAGGAGAAGTTGTTTCCAAAAGGGGAAATTGTCTGAACCCCAGCACAGTGGAACACATTTTGTTTCTCAATAAAAATCAAATCAAATCCTTAAGGTACACAAGCACATTCACTGCCCCTTACCTTTTTATAACACTGCGACAGTTTGAAAATAAGAATTCCTGTCATTATGAGTAGGCCTAATTCAAAGTTTGAAAAAATATTTATTGATAGATTTATATGTTTTATCATGTTTCATACCCATAATAATACATCAAACAAAATATAAGTTGTATTTTAATTAATACATGAATAGGCTACATTAAATGCATTTATTAAGGTGTCTTGATTTATTTACTTGTCAGTCACTCATTCCCATGGCTGCGCTGTTGCAGGACAGTATTGAGTGTATTACAAATTGATAGAATTATCTGGCTATTTAACACTGTTTGACCAGCAGGGGGGGTTGTATTGTGTTCAAATCGGTTCAAATGAAGCCTCGAGAAATGAACCTTTCTGTGAACCATTTGGCTTTAAGGCTTCAAAAAGCTTCATCTGGCTATCACTACTGATGATGGCTATGATTTGAACATGAGTCTAGTTCAACATTCACATCACAGTCGGTTCAGATCTGTAATCTCACTGGATGTACTCTAAATTCAGGACAAGGAAATGTTGATGCAATAAGTGAATCGCCTATACACTACAAACCCCGCCTATTTAAAGAATGGTTGGATGTTGAAATATTAGACATCTTGAATCATATGAATTTGGTAGATGACAATGATTACTCGTTTGGCGAATATGAGGATTTAGGCATTTACAATTGTTTTTGGGGCACTTGGAGATATTTTATAAAGGATTATCTCAATAGTTTATTACACCAAGGAGTACTCAAGAAGTTTAATATTCATACAGAGTGTAAAGTCTCCTGAGAGACTAACAAAAATTGCCACAGCTGACTATATTTCAAGTCATCCAGGCGGGGTATTGGGTAAAGTTTTCAACTAGCAATAATCACGTCTCAGTTTGACTTCATAGACTATGATAATGCCTCTGCACAAGAATACTGATGATGGCTATGATTTGAACATGAGTCTAGTTCAACATTCACATCACAGGCGGTTCAGATCTGTAATCTCACTGGATGTACTCTAAATTCAGGACAAGGAAATGTTGATGCAATAAGTGAATCGCCTATACACTACAAACCCCGCCTACTTAAAGAATGGTTGGATGTTGAAATATTAGACATCTTGAATCATGAGATTTGGTAGATGACAATGATTACTCGTTTGGGGAATATGAGGATTTAGGCATTTACAACTGTTTTTGGGGCACTTGGAGATATTTTACAAAGGATTATCTCAATATCTTATTACACCAAGGAGTGCTCAAGAAGTTTAACATTCATACAGCGTGTAAAGTCTCCTGAGAGACTAACAAAAATTGCCACAGATGACTATATTTCAAGTCATCCAGGCGGGGTATTGGGTAAAGTTTTCAACTAGCAATAATCACGTCTCAGTTAGACTTCATAGACTATGATAATGCCTCTGCACAAGAATACTGATGATGGCTATGATTTGAACATGAGTCTAGTTCAACATTCACATCAACAGTCGGTTCAGATCTGTAATCTCACTGGATGTACTCTAAATTCAGGACAAGGAAATGTTGATGCAATAAGTGAATCGCCTATACACTACAAACCCCGCCTATTTAAAGAAATGGTTGGATGTTGAAATATTAGACATCTTGAATCATATGATTTGGTAGATGACAATGATTACTGGTTTGGCGAATATGAGACTCTAGGCATTTACAATTGTATTTGGGCACTTGGAGATATTTTTTACAAAGGATTATCTCAATATCTTATTACACCAGGAGTACTCAAGAAGTTTATACATTCAAACAGATTGTAAAAGTCTCCTGAGAGACTAACAAAAATTGCCACAGATGACTATATTTCAAGTCATCCAGGCGGGGTAATTGGTAAAGTTTTCAACTAGCAATAATCACGTCCTCAGTTAGACTTCATAGACTATGATAATGCCCCTGCACAAGAATACTGATGATGGCTATGATTTGAACATGAGTCTAGTTCAACATTCACATCACAGTCGGTTCAGATCTGTAATCTCACTGGATGTACTCTAAATTCAGGACAGGAAATGTTGATGCAATAAGTGAATCGCCTATACACTACAAAACCCCGCCTATTTAAAGAATGGTTGGATGTTGAAATATTAGACATCTTGAATCATATGATTTGGTAGATGACAATGATTACTCGTTGGGCGAATATGAGGACTCTAGGCATTTACAATTGTTTTTTGGGGCACTTGGAGATATTTTACAAAGGATTATCTCAATAGCTTATTACACCAAGGAGTACTCAAGAAGTTTAACATTCATACAGAGTGTAAAGTCTCCTGAGAGACTAACAAAAATTGCCACAGATGACTATATTTCAAGTCATCCAGGCGGGGTATTGGGTAAAGTTTTCAACTAGCAATAATCACGTCTCAGTTAGACTTCATAGACTATGATAATGCCTCTGCACAAGAATACTGATGATTAGTGATGGGTCGTAATGTGCCGAGGCTTCGGAGCGTGTGTCGAGTAATCCCGGAAGTTTTTGGTGAAGCGCGTATCGATGCTTGTATCGTTTAGGGCGAATCACGTGACTGATGACGTTCGAAGCCTCGTTTGTTCAAGAAGTGCTTCGGGTATTGTGGATCCACTCGCACTTTGCGGGTTAGTGTTGGCGATTTATTGGTTTGGGAGTGATGTAGACGTGGATGTTGTATCAACTTGCTGTGACTTTATTGTGCACCCCTGCCTCCGCTGTACCATGTGAAAGAGTGTTCTCCAAAGCAGGAGAAGTTGTTTCCAAAAGGGGAAATTGTCTGAACCCCAGCACAGTGGAACACATTTTGTTTCTCAATAAAAATCAAATCAAATCCTTAAGGTACACAAGCACATTCACTGCCCCTTACCTTTTTATAACACTGCGACAGTTTGAAAATAAGAATTCCTGTCATTATGAGTAGGCCTAATTCAAAGTTTGAAAAAATATTTATTGATAGATTTATATGTTTTATCATGTTTCATACCCATAATAATACATCAAACAAAATATAAGTTGTATTTTAATTAATACATGAATAGGCTACATTAAATGCATTTATTAAGGTGTCTTGATTTATTTACTTGTCAGTCACTCATTCCCATGGCTGCGCTGTTGCAGGACAGTATTGAGTGTATTACAAATTGATAGAATTATCTGGCTATTTAACACTGTTTGACCAGCAGGGGGGGTTGTATTGTGTTCAAATCGGTTCAAATGAAGCCTCGAGAAATGAACCTTTCTGTGAACCATTTGGCTTTAAGGCTTCAAAAAGCTTCATCTGGCTATCACTACTGATGATGGCTATGATTTGAACATGAGTCTAGTTCAACATTCACATCACAGTCGGTTCAGATCTGTAATCTCACTGGATGTACTCTAAATTCAGGACAAGGAAATGTTGATGCAATAAGTGAATCGCCTATACACTACAAACCCCGCCTATTTAAAGAATGGTTGGATGTTGAAATATTAGACATCTTGAATCATATGATTTGGTAGATGACAATGATTACTCGTTTGGCGAATATGAGGATTTAGGCATTTACAATTGTTTTTGGGGCACTTGGAGATATTTTATAAAGGATTATCTCAATAGTTTATTACACCAAGGAGTACTCAAGAAGTTTAATATCATACAGAGTGTAAAGTCTCCTGAGAGACTAACAAAAATTGCCACAGCTGACTATATTTCAAGTCATCCAGGCGGGGTATTGGGTAAAGTTTTCAACTAGCAATAATCACGTCTCAGTTTGACTTCATAGACTATGATAATGCCTCTGCACAAGAATACTGATGATGGCTATGATTTGAACATAGTCTAGTTCAACATTCACATCACAGGCGGTTCAGATCTGTAATCTCACTGGATGTACTCTAAATTCAGGACAAGGAAATGTTGATGCAATAAGTGAATCGCCTATACACTACAAACCCCGCCTACTTTAAAGAATGGTTGGATGTTGAAATATTAGACATCTTGAATCATGAGATTTGGTAGATGACAATGATTACTCGTTTGGGGAATATGAGGATTTAGGCATTTACAACTGTTTTTGGGGCACTTGGAGATATTTTTACAAAGGATTATCTCAATATCTTATTACACCAAGGAGTGCTCAAGAAGTTTAACATTCATACAGCGTGTAAAGTCTCCTGAGAGACTAACAAAAATTGCCAGATGACTATATTTCAAGTCATCCAGGCGGGGTATTGGGTAAAGTTTTCAACTAGCAATAATCACGTCTCAGTTAGACTTCATAGACTATGATAATGCCTCTGCACAAGAATACTGATGATGGCTATGATTTGAACATGAGTCTAGTTCAACATTCACATCACAGTCGGTTCAGATCTGTAAATCTACACTGGATGTACTCTAAATTCAGGACAAGGAAATGTTGATGCAATAAGTGAATCGCCTATACACTACAAACCCCGCCTATTTAAAGAATGTTGGATTTTGAAATATTAGACATCTTGAATCATATGATTTGGTAGATGACAATGATTTACTGGTTTGGCGAATATGAGGACTCTAGGCATTTACAATTGTATTTTGGGGCACTTGGAGATATTTTTACAAAGGATTATCTCAATATCTTATTACACCAAGGAGTACTCAAGAAGTTTAACATTCAAACAGTTGTAAAGATCTCCTGAGAGACTAACAAAAATTGCCACAGATGACTATATTTCAAGTCATCCAGGCGGGGTATTGGGTAAAGTTTTCAACTAGCAATAATCACGTCTCAGTTAGACTTCATAGACATATGATAATGCCCCTGCACAAGAATACTGATGATGGCTATGATTTGAACATGAGTCTAGTTCAACATTCACATCACAGTCGGTTCAGATCTGTAATCTCACTGGATGTACTCTAAATTCAGGACAAGGAAATGTTGATGCAATAAGTGAATCGCCTATACACTACAAACCCCGCCTATTTAAAGAATGGTTGGATGTTGAAATATTAGACATCTTGAATCATATGATTTGGTAGATGACAATGATTACTCGTTTGGCGAATATGAGGATTAGGCATTTACAATTGTTTTTGGGGCACTTGGAGATATTTTACAAAGGATTATCTCAATAGCTTATTACACCAAGGAGTACTCAAGAAGTTTAACATTCATACAGAGTGTAAAGTCTCCTGAGAGACTAACAAAAATTGCCACAGATGACTATATTTCAAGTCATCCAGGCGGGGTATTGGGTAAAGTTTTCAACTAGCAATAATCACGTCTCAGTTAGACTTCATAGACTATGATAATGCCTCTGCACAAGAATACTGATGATGGCTATGATTTGAACATGAGTCTAGTTCAACATTCACATCACAGTCGGTTCAGATCTGTAATCTCACTGGATGTACTCTAAATTCAGGACAAGGAAATGTTGATGCAATAAGTGAATCGCCTATACACTACAAACCCCGCCTACTTAAAGAATGGTTGGATGTTGAAATATTAGACATCTTGAATCATGAGATTTGGTAGATGACAATGATTACTCGTTTGGGGAATATGAGGATTTAGGCATTTACAACTGTTTTTGGGGCACTTGGAGATATTTTACAAAGGATTATCTCAATATCTTATTACACCAAGGAGTGCTCAAGAAGTTTAACATTCATACAGCGTGTAAAGTCTCCTGAGAGACTAACAAAAATTGCCACAGATGACTATATTTCAAGTCATCCAGGCGGGGTATTGGGTAAAGTTTTCAACTAGCAATAATCACGTCTCAGTTAGACTTCATAGACTATGATAATGCCTCTGCACAAGAATACTGATGATGGCTATGATTTGAACATGGTCTAGTTCAACATTCACATCACAGTCGGTTCAGATCTGTAATCTCACTGGATGTACTCTAAATTCAGGACAAGGAAATGTTGATGCAATAAGTGAATCGCCTATACACTACAAACCCCGCCTATTTAAAGAATGGTTGGATGTTGAAATATTAGACATCTTGAATCATATGATTTGGTAATGACAATGATTACTGGTTTGGCGAATATGAGGACTCTAGGCATTTACAATTGTATTTGGGGCACTTGGAGATATTTTTACAAAGGATTATCTCAATATCTTATTACACCAAGGAGTACTCAAGAAGTTTAACATTCAAACAGACGTGTAAAGTCTCCTGAGAGACTAACAAAAATTGCACAGATGACTATTTTCAAGTCATCCAGGCGGGGTATTGGGTAAAGTTTTCAACTAGCAATAATCACGTCTCAGTTTGACTTCATAGACTATGATAATGCCCCTGCACAAGAATACTGATGATGGCTATGATTGAACATGAGTCTAGTTCAACATTCACATCACAGTTGGTTCAGATCTGTAATCTCACTGGATGTACTCTAAATTCAGGACAAGGAAATGTTGATGCAATAAGTGAATCGCCTAACACTTACAACCCGCCTATTTAAAGAATGGTTGGATGTTGAATATTAGACATCTTGAATCATGAGAATTTGGTATATGACAATGATTACATGGTTTGGCGAATATGAGGACTCTAGGCATTTACAATTGTATTTGGGGCACTTGGAGATAATTTTTACAAAGGATTATCTCATATCTTATTACACCAAGGAGTACTCAAGAAGTTTAACATTCATACAGCGTGTAAAGTCTCCTGTGAGACTACAAAATATGCCACAGATTGACTATATTTCAAGTCATCCAGGCGGGGTAATTGGGTTAAAGTTTTCAACTAGCAATAATCACGTTCAGTTTGACTTCATAGACTATGATAATGCCTCTGCACAAGAATACTGATGATGGCTATGATTTGAACATGAGTCTAGTTCAACATTCACATCACAGGCGGTTCAGATCTGTAATCTCATTGGATGTACTCTAAATTCAGGACAAGGAAATGTTGATGCTGCAAGTAATTGGCTTATACCAGGGGTGCCCATTACGTCGATTGTGATCAACCGGTAGTGTGGGTAGATCGCATGGCATTTTTTTTTTTTTTTTTTAAATCTAATTAAAATCGCATGGCATTGAAGAACACCTATTATGCTTTTCATATTTTCTGACCTATAAGTGCTGTTATAATGTTATAATTCCCTGAAAATAAGTTCCCTGCTTACTGTCTGGGGTGGCTGCAGGTGGCTGTTCACAGCCTCAACACTCCGATGCCGTTTGCGGCAACCTAGTGTCTACTGTAGTTTCCGGATTTGTGTGACTAACACAAAGTGGATTTTCCATGTATGGTAATGCTGCTACACGCTCAGACTTGTCCCTGTCCCCCCCTCCCCGCTTACACTGCAGTCTCCTCAGCGTAATGTGAAACTAGAGCTGGATACCAATCCAGAGACCACGTCCTTGGAAGGACGCGGTCTATGAAGGCCGAGCGAGCGTTGTTAAATGAGACGGTCTCCGTTTACGAGCATTTCCGGTTTGCGTAACAAGCGTTACCTTGCGTGACGACTCGCCGCTCCTGTGCTGCCGAGCAACCCTGATTACTGCCAACGGAAACAGCCTTGTCAACATAGGAAAAAAGAAAAAGAAGTTGCCTACAGACGAAAAGAAAAAAAAGTACAAGAAAAAAAGAAAGGAAGATAAAGGTTAAGAAGATGGAGCAACACGTTGCTGTTTTGTTATTTTTTATTTTATTTTATGCCATCTCTGAAAAAAACGCAATGCATCTTGGGATATGTTGGGCCTCGAAGGATCCATCTGTTGCAGCCTTCAAAACTGTGAAACGAAGGCTGCATTTCTCGGCCGCATATGAAGGAGCCTTGCTAATGGAACAAGCCTTTGCGCGCCGCTATGACGCAATCGGTCTTCAAATGCAGCCTTCCTAGGCTGCAACCCCTGGATTGAGATCATGGACATATAAAGAAATGGACACCGTATTGAAACATGGCGCCCATTCATTCCTATGAAAGCTGCTCATAGGCGCAGAGAAGCAACAAGGAAGTATAATCCGGAAATTCCATGCGGCCCAAAGCATGACGTAGCATGGACGTAGCTGCATTATGGACCTATCAAGAAAGAGGGCGGCAAGCGTAGCGGACTGGAGGCGGGAGTAGAATCATTCTCGTCTGTAGCATCTAGCCTGGCGAAAACAAACTGAAAGCCGTTAAAAGCCGTTGGGCTAATAAAACGCTTGAGGTGGCGTTTTGAAATGAGAAAACTTCAGTTTTAATAGTATCTAAAGATAAGTATGAGCCTATGATTGATATCCAGAATTTTTTTGCAGAGACACAATCTTGTTCGCCGCTTGAACTGTGTGGACAGGGAAATCTGCCTACGGGCCGCATGAAAATAAGCTCCACCCCTCACCATGCAATACCAATGGGTTGGCCACATGTCCATGCTGGCTGCTCGGAGAAGGCAGCATCCTGGGGGCCTGATGAGATGCAGCGTAGGGGACTTGCCTGTTGCTATGCAGTTACCGCCTTCTCTGATTGGCCAGGTTCAAACAGAGTACAGAGGGAGAGAGCGTTACTTTAGAGGCTAAACTGCAGTAGGCCTACTTAAGTTAGTAGTTAGACTGAAAAATAAACTTATTTCTATTAAAATTAAAAAAGGGTATAAAAATGAGTTGGGGAGCTGGACCAAGTAAGAAGTCAAAAACCTACCACTTCCATACGGATTGGGAGGAGGATTTCTTTTTCACAATGTCCTATTCAAAATGTGTTTGCCTCATCTGCAAGGCTACCATTGCTATTCCGAAGAAGGGAAATGTGGAGCGGCATTTTCGGACTTTTCATAAACATTATGACACTGACTTCCCACCGAAAAGCGAACTGAGAATGAGAAAGGTGAAATAACTAAAATCCCAGTTGTCCGGACAGCAGGCCTGTTTCTCACAGCTTACTACAAAAGCGAAGAGCGCCACCGAAGCATCGTTCCGGGTGAGTCACGTCATCGTTAAACACAAGAAATCCTTCCGAGACGGAGAGATGATAAAAGAGGCATTCGTTGAAGCAGCTTACTCGTTGTTTCGAGACTTTAAAACAAATCAGAAATGTCTCTTCAATAAAACCTCTCCAGCTGTCAATAAATACAGTTAACATGGTGCTGTGAAGCAAAACCTTGGAGGGATATCGCGGATGCGAGTGTTTCTCACTTCAATTGACGAGTCTACAGACGTGAGTGACACAGCCCAGTTGTGCATTTTTATACGTATGGTGTTTACCGATATGATTGCAAAAGAGGAGCTGTTGACAGTAATGTCCATGAAAGAACACACTTGGGGAGAGGACATTTTTAAGTCTTTCAAATACTTTATCGAGAAAACTCAGCTCCCAGTGTGCAAATTGGTGTCCATCACCATGGACGGTGTGCTCGCAATGGTTGGCCGCTTGAACGGATTTATTGCCAAGTACAGGAGGATGATGCCTTCCTGAATTACCACTGCATAATACATCAACAAGCGTTATGCGCAAAAATTATCAACATGAAAGAGATAATGGATGTGGCTACGAAGATAGCCTGTTCTATTTGCGCCAGATCTCGATTTTACCAACATGTTGAATGACCTTAATGTTGAGCTGCAAGGAAAAGACAAAACAATGATCAATATGATCAGCTCAGTTAATGTGTTCAAACGGAAAATGCAACATCTATGCTCAAAGCTGCAGCGCCATGATTTGGCAAACTCCCAGAACCTCGTGTCAGAGCTGGAGACGCAAGGGAAAGCGTGTGCACAACTTGACAATGGACGCTACACAGAGCAGATTGAAAACTGACTTTAAAGGCCAACTTCACCGGTTGGAATATGAAGGTGTATTGATCTCGGAGATCCTATGAAGTATAAATGTGCAAAACAAATTGAAATCGGATCATCCTAGCCTGAGAAAAGGCAGAAAGAGTGTTTTATGGTCTCACTGTTTAACCCTACATTTCTCTTTCTGTGACATCACAGAAAGAGAAATGTAGGGTTAGACCATGGACATATAAAGAAATGGACACCGTATTGAAAGATGGCGCGCATTCATTCCTATGAAAGCTGCTCATTGGCGCAGAGAAGCAACAAGGAAGCGGCCATACTGCTCTCATGTGGCCCTGGCACACCCCTAAAGCATGACGTGAGCAGTGTAACGTTATAATATGTCCGTGCATTAAGCTAAGCGGGACGAGCACAGTTGCATTGTTTATCGACCATGGAAGTATAAGTTACTAATCCCCGATGATTCTCTGTATGTAATCTTTAAATTACACCCCGTCGTTGTAAAGTAATACAGTGATAAACGAAGATTCCTCCCGCCATCGGAGGCCGGGCCGGCCGAAGCAACGGTTGTTTCACTACGGCTCCACGCCTAACGGCTAAAACTGAAAATAAAATGCTTTCGGTGGCTTTTTGAAAAGCGAAAACTTCCATTCTATTAGTACATGGTCTAATGAAAAGTATGAGCCTTTGATTGATATCCAGAAAAAATTTAGCGGAGATACATTCTTGTTTGACGAAATTGTATTGGGAATGAATGGGCCAGGGCCACTATGATCTCCATTTTGTTTTACGGACCCGTCCCAGACAGTCAAATGCCTGTAATACCAGGCGTGGCCACCTGTCCATGCTGGCTGCTCGGAGAAGGCAGCGTCCTGGGGGCCTGGGTTACACAGTGATTACATGCAAAGCAGCTGACTGAGAGATCGGCTTTATGAAATGCGTATATTATGTAAGTGATCACTGTATGAATAAAGAGCGGTTTAACACTTATATTAACATAAATAAACCGCTTACTTCCTGCATTTTTGGGCTCCACGTATTTATGTGAGTCAGCCTTTTCGAGGAATTCCACTCCTCACCCATTGGTGGGCATTCGGGCATCTTCAAAACCCGCACGGTAATGTCATCTAGATTCTACTGGTTTGGCATGTCCGTAGACATCAACAACTGGGTAGGCTATGTGTGTGAGTCATTGTTGTGTGATGTGTTTTAATGTTTTATTAACAACTGCTTTCTTAAAGGTCTTGGAATGTGACAAGTGTCAGCTGGTTGGCAAACCTTTGACTGCTACACAGCCTCTACAGTGCATTCAGGTAAATGTGTACAGTGGTATCTTGATATTATTCAACAGCTATCAATGAAGAACTATTGAGAATATTATTACGATTTCGACTATAAAAGTCTAATCTAAATGAAAAGCTAGTCTCAAAAGTTTATTAGTTATGTCCTCTCAAACTCATATTAACCAACTTGTGGCACAATGCTTTAATTGTCTATCATTCCTCTATAAAGAAAACTCTCCGCTCACCATAGTCCCCTGTAAAGCCGGGAACACACCGCACTGGCCGCCTGCGGCGGTTGGCCGCGTGAACGCAGGAGGCTTGCCGCTTTTCATATTGGGCCATATTAACCGCAGCCGCGGCCGCCACGTCGAAGGCGGCGGTTGGCCGCGTGACCGCAGGAGGCTCGCCGCTTGATCATATTGGGCCATATATTCCTGACGCCGACGCCGAGATCAGACCCGTCACACTTACGGTGCAACAACAACAACAACATGGTCCAGCTGTGCCAAAAAATACGTAGGTTCACTGTGTAACCAGCGGCAGAGTTGTCACAAATATCATTAAAACAGCATGATCGAAAATACACACATAGCCTATTAATAGTAATTCAGCAACATACTAAACACAATGACCACAGCAGTGTGTGCTCAGCTGCAAAAATAAAGGCAGACATCAGCCTACTGACGGAGGACAACACCGGTGCTTCGCTGTACTATATTGGAATTCCACAACTTTGGGTTCATATTATCCTCAGGAAAAGCACACAGCTGGGTGAGTTTCACTATGCTAACCGGCGCTGCCTTGGCTAAAGTACAACCAACAGCTAAACAGATGCAAAATACACATATTTGCAGAATGTATTGGAAGCACAATGTCCTCACTCCACACGCCCACCTCGTCTTGCAGACCACCGGGCAATCTCAACGCCGCTGATTGGCTGTGGAGGCGCGGTGCCCGGCAGCGCCGCAGAAAAAGATGACATTTTTCATCTTTTTCTGCAGCGCCGTGTTCGCCGCACAAGCCTTCGATTCACGCTCCTTCGATGACACGCCGCAAATGGCCGCGCTCCCGATTCACGCACCTCGCTGGAGGCGCGGCCACGCGCCGCGCAAGTGCCCGCCACCGGCCGCTGGACGCCGATTATTGGGTGGACGCGCTGCCACGCGCTAGTCCATTGACTTTGTATGTAATCTCGCCGCGCGGCCAGTGCGGTGTGTTCGCAGCTTTAGAGACTCGAACCCCGGCCTCCTTGTTTAAAAGCGCTGCATTTACCCTCTAGACTAACCTGAGTTTTACGTCTACTTAAGGAACAATGTTCAATATATAACACTGTGTTTAAAATTCCTATTTTATCAGAGCCACCTCTGCTTATAATAAGGTCGACCTCCGCTAAATCATTAACACTTTTAACTATTGCTTCTTAAAACCTTCTCTTTGTAGTAGAATAAAGATTTCAATTCACAATTTATTGTTCGTAAGTTGTATGTAACTTAGTCTGTAAACCACCCTTCTGTTTAAAATATAACATCTATAATATTTTCAGGATTTAAACATCTTCGTCTAAACATAAGAAGGCATTTTTAACCTATTCTTTCACGTTTAAAGATTAGGTGTATGAGATTATGTATTGTTGTGTTGTCAGCGTGTGGGCGATGCCAAGATGTCTTATACTTACGCCGTGTTCTCCTCGGGGCGACTCTCGTGATGGATAAAAAACAACCTTATTCTAGGTCCTGCTTTCCACAACTTAATCTACTGTGACAAAGACTCGCGGAACGTTTTACTTATTTTTATTCAAACTTACATGATTGTTACAATTTCATATAACAGAGAGACAGAAAAGACAAAAGAGATTATATGCTTACATATTATTTAAATGTTTTAGTCCTATTTCTCATTATATTTGTTCCCTTGATCAATTTTCTAAATTTGTTGTAACTCTTGAAACAATATCCAAACACTTGCGTGCCTGTACATATCATTCCCCGCGTTACGAAACTTCATGAATTACAAGGAGTTAGACAGATATTGTACAACATGGCGGTACACACTAGCGTGTACAAGTCCCATTGGCTACGGGCTCCATATGACCATCAATATCCGTCTATCCCTTTGCAGAAATTACAGTGAGTTAAACAGACACTATACACATGGCGGTACGTACTAGCACGCACAAGTCCCATTGGCTACGGGCTCCATATAACCATTAGTGTCCATCTAACCCCCTGCATCTCAGTCCGTTTTTCTAGTTCTAAAAAATTCTTGATCAAGTCATTTTCGTGTGGATAGAGTAGAGAGAAGATTAGAGGTTATGCTTGTTGCATGTCCGTCCGTCTATCACCGTGTTGTGAAAAACCCTCCTCAAAACTCCTCTGCTCGCTCTTTTTAACACAAGAAGGCGTCTCTTTCCTGAGAAACCTCCTAGGAGGAGCCTACCTCGTCATAGTAGGCGTATACACATTACTTCTAATAAATACACTCTGGTAACAAAAAACAACAACACCTCTTCCGTTGGTTTTTTCACAATAAAACCGGAACCCAACTTTTTACTCATTACCTATCACAATAGAACTATTTCTTTTTTCTTAGACATACTGTACGAATGGAACAGTTTTATCACACGTAATTACCACCATACATGACAATATACAAATAATTGTAATTGTTTTACATTAATAGGTGTCAGCTGTTTGGGATCTCATTGGTATCGACCTGTCAGGAGCTCTCCCAAAGACTGATGATGGCTTTCAGTTCATTTTAACAGCCACTGACTATTTTTCTAAATGGGTGGAGGCTTTTCCAATGAAGACTAAAACAGCAGCTGAAGTGGGACGCCATATCTGCTCCATCATTTATCGCCATGGTTGTCCTAAAAGGATCCTCTCTGACCAGGGAAGAGAGTTTGTTAATGAAGTATGATAATTTTAAAAATTCTATTGTAGTTAATACAATTCAGGAATTATTCCTTTCTGCTTGGATTGTATTTCTTTACTGTAATTATTTTTATTTCAGCTCAACACCAGGCTATGTGACATGTTGGCCATTAAAAGGAGTGTGACAGCTGCATATCATCCCCAAACAAATGGTCTGGATGAGAAGACCAACCACAACATTAAGCAGCAAGTTTTTTTTATGCTTTTATAGTAGAGCTTTGTGACAGCCAGCCTTGTTTCAGTAACGCTACTTTTAACATTCCACTCTGATTTCAGGAAAAGGAACAGTGTTTTCCATGGATAATAACAGTGTTTAACCATGGATAATAGATATTATATATTATTATATTAACGGATTCAATCTATTATTTTTTATTAACTATCGATAACTATTTTATATCTTTTTCAGGTGGGCTTTATCTGACCCGCTCCACTATATATATACATATTTATTAGGGCTGTCAAAATTATCGCGTTACCGCAGGGTGATTAATTTCTGGAATTAACCCGTTCATTTTTTTATCGCAATTAACGCATGTGCAGAATGATCCGCCCCGTGCATCCCACCGGCTCTGTACTACAGTCACTCTAAGTTGTGGCTGACCCAGGATCAGCAAAAGAATGACAACTTGGCCACCTCACTGTCCCGCAGATATCTGAAAGTATTAACATCTTTATTATTATTTATTATTATTATTATTATTATTATTATTATTATTATTATTATTATTATTATTATTATTATTATTATTATTATTAATAATAATAATAATAGAAGAAATTGAGGCTGTACACTGAATTTACTTAATTATTTTTATTTACTCTAATTTGTTTGTCATTTGTAGACCGCAAAAGCTCTGGGTGCCCAAATAGGCCAGGCAAAGTAAGGCATTTTGGGGCCAAAAATAGAATAAATTGTAAAAGAATTTTTTTCAGCTCAGATCATTTCTATGAGGTGTCCAGAACAACATACTAAAAGTCCTAAGAAATCCTAGTTGGGGAAATATGTTTAATTCTCATCAATCCGAGATGTGTGCCAATAAGGCGAGACACCAATACATCCAAATAGGGCAATTTTTTTCCTTTAGTCCTATCAAAATGAAACTTTACACAATGAAAGTATCCATGATAATTAAAACATTTTGTATTACAAGTTTCTTTGAAAATGTATTGTAATATGCAAATGAGCTATACACTAATCGTACACGCCCAAAATAAACCCAAATAGGCTTAATTTTTTCCTTTACTCCTACCACAATAAAACTTTACATAGTAAAAGTATACTTGAAAAGTAACTTTTTTTGTATTACAAGTTTCTTTTTAAATGAATTTGAATATGCACATGAGCTCCACACTTATTCAATATCCAATCATCGTACTGCCAATGGGTGATGGCAATGCTGCTTTTAGACTGGCCTCTAACCTGAAAAACTGCCTGGCTTACCTGCCAGGGGTATAACAGGTGCCTCTCATGAATTAGATTACCCCTCCCCTAGCTAGTGTCATTTTTTACTTTTTTCAGTGCCATTCCCTTTCCTATGCCAAATAGACGAGATGGCATGGAGAAAGAGGAGATTGTCACACACCGTGGGACCAAGTAACTCCTTTGTCTACTTTATGCACCATACAGTGCTGCTTGAAAGTATGTGATCAGGTGGGCCAAATTCAGTGATGAAATGGACCAATGTAATGAGAGATCTTTAGGGAAGAAATTGGGCGGCACTAGATAAAACACAGATAAAACCAGCCAGGTCAGTTTAGGCCCACCAAACTGAACCCATACAGGTCAGACTTGCCAAGCTTGTGTGCATTCAGATCAGCATGATGCAACAAGAGTACTAACAAGTCTGTGTCATCACCTACTGACACTGTGTCTTTTGTTCTGGCAGAGGCAATGGCAGTTTGGACAATGAGAACATCTGTATCGTGCTTTGCATGGTTTGTGATACACCATTTTTATCTTACAAGTTTCTTTGAAAATGAATTTTAACATGCAAATTAGCTATACACTAATCAAATATAGGCTTCCCAAAATATATCCGCATAGGCTTAATTTTTTCCTTTAAAGATCCAAGTGACTGCTGCAGATATTGCTGCGGTTGGTCGTATACACATTCAGTACTTTATGATTCCTCCTATACGTGAACCTGTTGTGTATCAGCCACTGGCTCTGTTGCCAGCAGATAACAAAACATCACAGCTGGATGTTTTGTGGAAGACATCCCTACTCCTTCACTCTCAAAGGCCATCATGGTCTGGTATGATGCAGATCCTGCATCTTCTAGATGAACACCCTGGGAGAGCTTCACTAACATTACTTCCAATGATTGATCTTGATCCCAGTGATGAATCCTGCATATACTCAACATTGAGGTGTTTGGCAACTCAAGCTCTGCAGTATGATGTGACCCCTGTTCTGACGTTCGACCAACCCCTTCTGGAAAGCCTTGACCATTATAGGTTAACTTCTAATACAAATGTCTTACTTTTCATTTAGACTTTCATTGTGAATGTTTTAATGTGGTAGGAGTAAAGGTTCAAATTAAGCCTATGAGGACATATTTTGGGTAGCCTATATTTGATTAGTGTATAGCTCATTTGCATATTTAACTCGACGTCATTGTAAATGAGGTTCACCCCTCAATTGGTCTCTCGAGGATAAATAAAAGTTAAATGAAAAATATACAAATTCATTTTCAAAGAAACTTGTAAGACAAAAAATGGTGTATCACAAACCATGCAAAGCACGATGCAGATGTGCTCATTGTCCAAACTGCCATTACCTCTGCTAGAACAAAAGACACAGTCTCAGAAGGTGATGACACAGACTTATTAGTACTCTTGTTGCATCATGCTGATCTGAATGCACACAAGCTTGGCAAGTCTGACCTGTATGGGTTCAGTTTGGTGGGCCTAAACTGACCTGGCTGGTTTTATCTGTGTTTTATCTAGTGCCGCCCAATTTCTTCCCTAAAGATCTCTCATTACATTGGTCCATTTCATCACTGAATTTGGCCCACCTGATCACATACTTTCAAGCAGCACTGTATGGTGCATAAAGTAGACAAAGGAGTTACTTGGTCCCACGGTGTGTGACAATCTCCTCTTTCTCCATGTCATTTCAGGCTGTGATTCTACATCTCGTCTATTTGGCATAGGAAAGGGAATGGCACTGAAAAAAGTAAAAAATTACACTAGCTAGGGGAGGGGTAATCTAATTCATGAGAGGCACCTGTTTACCCCTGGCAGGTAAGCCAGGCAGTTTTTCAGGTTAGAGGCCAGTCTAAAAGCAGCATTGCCATCACCCATTGGCAGTACGATGATTGGATATTGAATAAGTGTGGAGCTCATGTGCATATTCAAATTCATTTAAAAAGAAACTTGTAATACAAAAAAAGTTACTTTTCAAGTATATTTTTACTATGTAAAGTTTTATTGTGGTAGGAGTAAAAGGAAAAAATTAAGCCTATTTGGGTTTATTTTGGGTGTGTACGATTAGTGTATAGCTAATTTGCATATTAAAATTAATTTTCAAAGAAACTTGTAATACAAAAGTTTTTAATTATCATGGATACTTTCATTGTGTAAAGTTTCATTTTGATAGGACTAAAGGAAAAAAATTGCCCTATTTGGATGTATTGGTGTCTCGCCTTATTGGCACACATCTCGGATTGATGAGAATTAAACATATTTCCCCAACTAGGATTTCTTAGGACTTTTAGTATGTTGTTCTGGACACCTCATAGAAATGATCTGAGCTGAAAAAAATTCTTTTACAATTTATTCTATGAAAAACGCTATTTTGCCTGGACTAAAAGGCGAAACATGGAGTACATGAAAACTGAATTGGACGTCACGGAGAGCCAGATGGAGGACTGGGTCAGTGACGTGAAGGATTGGGCAGACGGTGAGGAAATTATAACTGAAGTTTTGTAAGCACAGAGTTTCAGACAGACATTTATGTATTGTATTCATGTAATGTAACTTTATTTGAACAGGGACAATGTACAAAAGAAACATTAACCTTGTTTAGAGCAAGGAGAGATGCATTGTACCAGGTTTTAGCAAACTGCTATGTTCCACGTGCTGGGCAGGTGACAATAAAAGTACTAAACAAGACACAATAATATCTAGACATGGGATTAAACATTAAAAGGATAACAAGATACAATGATATAAATACATAGGATAAAAAAAGTTTATGAAAAGCACTTTACATATTTAATAAAAAATATACCCCTATCCTACTAGCACTACAAAATTCTACAAGTGTGTGCAGGTCTGTTGCGTGAGCAACCAAACCTTTGTCACACGGGAGAAAGCTTGGAAATAATTTTTTAAAAGATCTGTTGGGAGACTGTTCCATTTTTTGACTACAAAAGAGAAGGACGGCTTTCCAAATGTGGTTTTGCATTGTGGGATTCTGCATTCTCCCCTAGTTGTTGACCTGGTTGCTCGTGCTGAGAATTCTGAGCCCAGTGTCACAAAGTTCCTTAAGGGAGGAGGCGCAGCATTGTGTATGATTTTAAAAATTAAGGAGATTGTGTTTATCCAGGATTTTGCAGTGGTGATATTGACAAGTTTATCATGAATTTTAAGAGCATTTTTATATAATATTATATATTATGGTCTCAAGGTTGTTTTACCTGCTTGAGACCAACTTGTAATACAGTAGGAAAAATGGGAAAGAATCATAGCATTCAGATAAGTGTTTGATGCCTGAACTGTAAGAGTTTCTTATGAATCGATAGTTTGCCAGATTAAATTTGATTGTGTCACTCACCCTTTTTATATGCTTTTTGAAATTTAGTGTTGGATCAAGTGACACCTAAGTACTTAAATTCTTCCACATTTTTTATTTTTTGTCCATTAACATAAAAGTCAGGACAATCTTTACATTTGCACCTATTTGAAAAGTACATTGTAACAGTCTTCCCAACATTAAGTGTAAGGAGTCAATAAGCCATCATGATTCAAACATTCACTGTTTGGGTGTCAGACTTAGCTATATAACCTTCTGGTAACATTCTACCTAGTCTTTATGAAGCATTCATTCAAATTAAACCGTTATTAGAAGTCACTTTAAATGTAACGCACATTTTCTCTACAGCAACAACCATCAACACGACCGATGTTGCCGCCTTGGCCAGCAGGGTTGAGGTGCTGGTTGCCAGTATAAAGAGACGGTCGCAGCGTCTCTACAGAGACTGCGACAGTAACAAAGGGCGTGCCAGGATCCTCCGCAAGATTTCGGGGGGAGAAAGAGTTGCTGAGTTCGGTGGTGGAGAACTACAACAAAACGGTTCCGAGCACAGAAACTCTCTGCTTTGAAACAATTATGTCTGGAGAGACAGCTTGGCCATGGCAGCTACCACACAGTGGTAGGTTCACCAGTTGCATATTTCAATGTTGAATACTTCCAGCAAATTTGGTACACCTCTAATGCCTCCAATCGATCTCCATATCACTTCTTGGATGAATGCTCATCTTTCATGAATATGCGTTAATGTTTTTTTTATAAATGTTTTTCAGACTCTGTTGACCTTCGGACCAAGAGGAGAGCATTTGACCTGGTCATGGCAGGGAGAAGAATCCAGGAGGAGCTCTGAACTATTCTTCAGAGGGAGATGAATCAGCACTAGAGGTCTCTTGAGAATCGTGCTGACTCCCTAAAAGAGCTGTCCTGCCTTGTTTCAAGAGCTACAACGGAACGTATGTTTTTAACTTTTATATCACATTTATGTAAACATCAAAGACTGGTGATGATTTTACTAATACTGGCTTTCTCTTATAACATTCAAGATTCACCTTGGGGCCTTACTGAGGACGGGTTGACTGGTCTACAGTGCATCATCAAGAGGAAACTGCACTTCATCACAGAAATGATGGCTCACGCGAGACACTGCTACCTACAGGTGTTGACTGGACACTTTTGAGGACTACTCCGACAGTGACTCTGACTCTGACATTTTGGATGGTGCGTTTTAAACGACTGGTTCTCTGGAGGTCATTGCAGTGCTGAGAACCAGTTTCTCCGTACAGAATGTTGCTGGACTCGCACATCTCCGTTCAATCAAACTCAAAGTCTTGCTTCTTTGTTTAAGTTGATTTATTTTCACATTTCATTTAACTTTTTGGTGAGCATGAGATACGTGCCATAAGTGAGCGTGAGGTCTAAAACAGTCAGTGCGTTTCCAGTTATCTAGGTGTTCTTATCCGACTTTGCTTGTCCGTTAATGTGCCGATTTGTGTGCGAAGTAGTGAACTGGTTGATATGAGTGTGTCTCATGGCCAAAAGGGTGAGACTTGGCAGCTCTGTCAGTTGTCAAACAAAGCGGACGGACGTGGCCTCTATAGCAACGACATCAGCTGAGCCACCCAACACTGATCAAAAAAAATATTCTTTCCATAATGAATTCTTTCTGCTTTTTGGATATTATGTGTCTCCAAATTATTCCAGAAAACTCTAATAGATGTTATACTTTCATGATACATTGTGCAATAAACTATATAGGTTTTCATTTTAGAAATCTGGTCACTATAATAACCCATCTTTAGGCATATAACAACTTTAGACAAGGACACAGGAAATGTTTGGTATCAATATTCAGATCATAAGTTCACCTGCCATTTCAGTCAAAATATCTCAATGCTCTGATTTACTGATGACTGTGTGTGAGAGAAAATCAAATCAAATTAACAAACTTTTTGTCATCCGTGTAATTTCAGCTTCTGCCAACTACGATCTATTTTGTGACGGACGGCGGTGATGTTGTGCTGCCTGGCCCCAATGGCTATATTGACATAAATGTTGGACGATATGAGGTCTGTGGAGATGATGTGGACGCATCCCAACAATTTGCAAGTAGGGCTGCAACTAACGATTAATTTTACTTTTATTATTTAGATTGATCCATTGGTTTTGTGATCTATAAAATGTCTTAGCTAAGTTTACTGTTTTGTATAAATGACTGAAGAAAAAGAAAATATTAACATACCAAAAGCTAGACTTGTATATTTCAAAGACATGTATCAAACTCATGAATAAAAATCTGGATGTTTGGTTATCTATTAACTATGTGACAACAAACTGATGAAATCATTTATCTTTGCAGCTCTGCCCCAAAGGCAGACAGGAGGACAAGGGTTCACATTCACCCAGAGGGCTTCAGCTGCTGCAGGCCGTGCTGGACCTCCACCCCCACGTCCAGCAAGATTCTTCACACGGTATGTTGATGGATGACAAATGTGGCAGAGCAGCCAGCAGCCAGGCTAATAATATTAGCATTATTATCAACACATGGGATTTGCTATTGATACTCGAAACCTAGTATGTATTGACCTGTTTAAATAAAATACATAGGAGGATTAGTTTAACCTTCCTCTCGTGTTAGGGTCGCCACCGACCCGTTTTGGTTTTCAAATGCATAAAAGAACCACTTACATTTTGTTTATTGCATCAAAATTTCTTGACTTTGTCAGGAACCTCTATTTCAACAAAATAAAAAAAATAAAAAATGTTTCACTTAATTATAAAATGCTCTGGTGTAAATTATAACACTGGTGGTGTTAGGGTCGTTTTCGACCCGGTTATAGAATAAGATGTAAAAAACAATAACTAGAGCCAAAACTGAAATCATAAGTGCACTGTCAGCCAACACAATGACAGTCAGCTCCTCTCCCAATCATGTGAGCTCTGGGGGGGTTCTCATTTTGACTTTGTTTGCCCTTATACCTGCATAAAAGCGAAACAAACAGACGGGCATATCCAGACATGTGAGGTCAATTCAGTATAGAGTTGGTGACTTGCAGAGTGCACATCTCCAATTTGCAGTATTAAAAAATTAGGAGATATACAGTGAGCCAAGTTCTGGATCATGTTTTTGGTGAAAATGGCCACCTGATTCTAAAAATAAGAGGTGTCAGGTCTGCCGAAGCACTAAGGACAGAAAGATAAACGGATTGTGCTTTACCTGCAATAAATATCTCTGCAAAGAACACTAAAAGTGTTGCTTTTTGTCACACATCTGAACACACAACCAAACATATGCATACAGAGACTTTTACTCTGTTTCTTTTTACTAGTTTTGGAGCCAGTAATTGATTTCGATTGGTTTGATTTGTTGATTGGTTGTTGTTTATTTGACCTTACAAATCTATATTTTGTGTTGTGACTTGTTCTGGTTTTCATTGTGTGTTTGTATAATGCTGAAATAAAAGTTGTTTTGCTCTTTTCTGAAATAAATATATATGGGTCGTAATTGACCGGTAACACCATTGATGTTAAAAAGGTCAATAATATTAATATGAAAAAATAAATAAAACAAATTTTGTTAAGAAATGTGTTCTCATACCCCTCAGTAATAATCAGGTAACACAACAACCAAATATTTATATATATGATTCTCTTAAGGTTAATTTTACCATTTTCTAAACTGAAATTGAGGCGCATACTGACAAAAAAAGGCCCAGCCGCCTACACCAAAAATATTAAAAACAATATTTTCATGGATAAGGAAGCCTAACAATGTAACCAAGAGATGAGAAACAAAAAGGATGATAGATAATTGTTTTTAGTGTTTTTTTACAGCTGATTTCAGACACGGGTCGAAACCGACCCGCTAACACCATGGATGGTAGCAGAAAGTTAACACAGGAGGAAGGTTAAGATAGCCTATATCTTTTGTTTTATTAAATATATTGATTCAAAGTTTTTGTTTGTCACACTAAGAACTAACAATCTTTCTCTGTCTCTCTCTGCATGTTTTCTGTGACCTCAAAGAAATGTGACAATGGGAAGGGTCGAAAGAGGGACCTTGCTCCTTGATGGGTCAACATTATTTGTTGATTTCGTTGAAAATGAGGCAACGGTCCCTCTGATGACGGAAAAGGTTAAACAAGAACTTCGGGCAGAGGAAACGATCATCCTCTGCGACGGCCAGGGCCACAAATTAGTGGAGTCCAGCGGAACAAGTGGTACGTTATAGTATTTACAGAGCTGTTCAATGACTTTGGCTTGGCTGAATGCATATCACGCAATCATGTAGTAATAGTCATTTAACTTATTTAGAATACAATTGTATACTGGACCTTCAAGTTGTCTCTTTGAAAACAGAATTTGACTGATTATTTTTGTTACATTCCATATTTTCTGCAGGAGTGGCCTTCTGGAAACAGAATGCACGTAAAGTAGTATCTCTAACTCAAAGTGCATTCGAAGAACTTCAGAGGAAGAAAAGGAGGAGGTCGAGGTAATAAGCATTGTATTCTTCAAAGACAAAATAAACATCTAAAAACTATTTTTTAAATTGTTAGTGAAACATCTGTTTTTAAATGTGGAGGTATTTGGATGTTGGCAAATGCACATTGTAAAAAATTTACTCATGTCTAATTAAAATTCATGTTTGCCTTTGCCTTTCCTTATTCCCCTAGTCTCATAGACGATGAGGCGAAAGAGAAACTTGAGGAGTTGTTGCTGGCAGCTGAGGAGCTGCCAGCAATTTCGAAAACACTGCGGGACCTGGGGCAACTGGCCAGGGAGGCCACGGTGGCCTTGACCCCCGAAGACATAACTGCCGTAAAGGGCACTTTTCAGTGCATCATATGCAGAGGTTTGTAAGCTACATGTGAAATACATTGCTAAAAAGCATAGCTTTAAACTTTTCAAAGTTAGTTACAGATTAATAGGATGCATTATGGTCTTTCACAGTTGAATAAGTACTAGTGAAAATCTACTACTGTCCTCTTATCTGCCAGAAATTAGTGAGCACCAACCCAAAATCTGATATCATGAAACTGTACTCCCTGCAGTATGAATATTAAGTTACAAACGTGTAAGCATATCTTTTAATTTCAGAGTAGAAGCTCAAACAAATGTTGAAATCCTGGAAGCAAACTGGGCCATTTGCAGAAGGTCCCATTAAAAAATTTGACTTGAATTTCAACATCTACTAAATCATTACACTTGTTTTTGGTTGCACATAACACTCCAGCCATTGCTTCATGTTCTTAACAAATATTGTAACATTTTCAAAATATTAGATTTTTACAGATGCTTTTCATATCGGTTGTAACACCCATTTGCCATAACATATGGATAATAAATTTGATCTATTAAGTCAATTGTTTTCTCAATTGAACATGTATGGATCTCAGTTTTACGATTACAGGATTGAGGTGGAAATGTATATGGAGATACTGATCAAGTTGTTGTTCTTATTTACAATTTTTTTTATTGATCTTGCAGATGCAATGAGGGACCCAGTTGTCACAGCATGCTGCCGCAGCCTAATTGGCTGCCGTGCATGCTGTGCCAGCAGAGACCCGCTGCCCAAAGTGCCGCGACGAAGATTTCGATGGGAAATACTTTGTCCTCACAGGGCTGGACGACATCCTCCGTGTGCTGAGGCCTACTATTACAGAGGGTTAGAGGTTTATATTTTATTTTGATTTACATTTTCGCCCTCTGGGTTGTTTTAATTTACATTTTAATTTTTTTTTCTTCATGTTGTTTTAATTTAAATATGCAAAAAATACTAGCCTTTTTTTATTATTATTTATGAATAAAGATTTTTTGGAAAATTACACCTGGTCTGTGATGTTTGTTTTCAGCGATCACAACATACAGTGGTCACAACAATCCTTATAAGCAGTGGGTTACTTTGTCTAATCTACCTTCAGGCTCATGATTTTGATGATGCACAAATCTATTAGTAACATCTTATTAAACATAGAAACTTATAATGTTGCAATAGTTTTCAACTGCTCCCGAATGCAATGGTACAAGACAATCACAAGGTTAAAGCTAATGATGAATATCAAACACATCTTTAACAAGAACCCAAACTTAATGTATGTGCTCATTTATTTAAGTATAAAAGTACTTAGTATTGTATTGACTATTATATGTTTGATTATATGTAGATGTGATTTTGCATGTACAGTTTTGTTCAAAAAGAATAGCAGTGTTTAAAAAAGTGAGTCAAGATCAAAATCCTTATAATAACTTGTATTTCCATCCGGCTGTTAAAGGATCACTCCCCCGGTGGAACCATGAAGGTGTATTGAACTCTGAGATCCTATGTAGTATAAATGTGCAAAAATTTTAGAAATCGGTTCATCCTAGCCTGAGAAAAGGCAAAAAGAGTGTTTTTATGGTCTCTCTGACTGTCTCTGCCTCTAAAGTCAGAAATCCTACTACTACCACAATGCACTGCGCTCGCAGTCCTCCTAGGCCCCGCCCACATTTTCCTTGTAGACTCGTCCTCGCCCACATGCTGCGCGCTATCAACAAAACTAGCCTAGCCTTCAAACCGGACTCCGAAGCTAAATATTCTGGGCAAGAAGAGGACACTCTGGACGGGAGGAACGTATGCGGACCGGGACCCTGTGTCGTAGACTTTTCTAATGCACCACCTCCTGCAGAACGCACTCGCGTACAGGTAAGACTTTCAACCTATTAGACTATTTCTGTTCACACAGTATGCAATTATAGCTGCTGTCAGGGGGGGCTTGCTAAACTGTTTCAGGAACAGACCGTTTGTGTGTTTGTAAGGCAACTAAAGAAAAAAGTTTTCATCCGCTCTCATTTTCAGTGAGTGCTCAAAACTAACGTTTCACTTATAGTAGCCTAACTGTCGTGTTTTATGGTGATTTCAGAATCCGATGTCAGTCTCCCACTCAACTGCAACCAGTGCCCACACCAAGGAGCTTCACAGAGAGGATATCAGACCCCTACCTCAGCAGCACCCCATCTAGGCTCTGCTAATACTATGTCCTCACACCTTTAGACCTATTGTAAATATTTTTAGTTTGTAGCTCATCCTTTATATCTTATCTTTATCATTTTCGTATATTGGACATTTTACTTTTAAGAAGTGTCTCATCGTGTTACCTGGTTTCTATAGCATTGAGCATGATGTCATAAGATTTTGCTTTGTAAACAATAAAATATCTTATGTTGTTGCATCTTACCTTGGACTCCTGTCTTTTATTAGCTTTTAAATGTTTTATAATGTGTTTTATGTATTCTAATCTTGCCCCTGTAAAGCACTTTGAGTGGCCTTGTCTGAATTGTGCTATAGAAATAAACTTGCCTTGCCTTACACCATGTTCACCATTACAGACTTGTTGGTTGGAGGCTGAACAATAGTTACTGATTTTGATGCACAGATTATTGTATGTCATATTGTTTTTAATCTACAATTTATGAGGTAAAATATGTTATAAAATCACAAGGATGCAAGGTAGGTCCAGCATACTGACAATCACAGGAAAAAACACAGATACACCAGAAAAATAACAGCTATCAAATATATTACAATGAAGTACTTCAGGTCACATTTCTATATTGATAGCATAACATTGTTTTGCTTATTTATTGAATACAGTAGCTCAGCATGAAGTTTGTCCTCAACCTTTTGATTAAAACGAGACCATCCACGAGTAATATGGTTGCTCACAGCAATAAGGTTAGCGGGTAACTCGTTAGCTTTCAATGTAAACAGTCCGGCAAGCTATTGTTACACTACACACATTAATCAGCGTATTATTTCAACGACCCTTGGGTGAATATAGTCATGCCATACACCGTTAGAAAGCTTAGATTGTCATGATTGAAACGAGACCATCCACGTAATAATATGGTCAATGTAAACAGACACATTTGCTTATTTATTGAATACAGTAGATCAGCATCTGAAGATTGTCCTCAACCTTTTACCCCAGTAGAAATGAGTATTTCTCTAATAGTACTCGAGTTGTGGTTAGTAGACAAACCACATCAACCAACTTGAATTCAAAGTTTTAATCGCAAAAAATATGAACAACTATTTATCAAAATAAAATGTGTAGTGTGTTGGCTCCGGTCATTCTGGTCACAGCTGCTCCTGGGTCTCTCTCTCTTTGCAGGATTCGGCGATATTGTCTATAAAACATTGAGCAAAACATTAGTAAGGCCAGCTAATTTTAGCCTGCAGTAGCTTACATGAAAAAGAACTGCAAGGTTACGTCACGTTTTGCTGCCCATGTTACCAAAAATAGGAAAACATAGTGCCAATAAGACATTTTAGAACATAATTCAAAACTGTAATAAGATATAACACGTGTGCCGTGTTTACGCCCGGGTCACACCAATACGTCTGTGCACTGCAGACTAGCTCGCAGTTTTTCCCCCCCACACGGTCAGTGTCTAACTGCTGCAGCGCTGCTTTTACCAGCCTGTTGCTACATGAGTTTTTCTATGATAATTCCCATTAATGAAGCGCTGTGCAGCTGCTCTGACCTGCTAACACAAGCGCCGGGGGGAAAAAGAAATGCAAAGGCAAGATGTGGCGGTGATGAATGAGTAAAAATAAAAACTTACTGTGTTGTGGTCGACGTCCGTCTCTCCCCGCGGCCTGTGGCTGGCGCCTACAGTTCAACTTCTCAATACTGAAATATGTCTCCGGGGTCCCTCTCTCCATATGTGGAGCAAAGCTACAGTGAAGTTTCTAACAGTGAACGCCGGGAACACACCAGGCACAGCGGCTGGCTCCTCTTCCACTCCATAGTAGCTGCTAGTGTAGCTACAGCTAGCTTCTCCTCTTCCTCCTGACGACTATCACCTCTCTTCCTCGCTGTAATCCGGTTTATACAGGTAGACACGAATGTCCGTTCACTGCAGTAAACATTAAAAATCCCCTTCAGGCTTTTCTAATGGAAAATTTCCTTCTGCCATGATCGGTGTTTCGGCTTCTCGCTTAGCGGGGAAGAAACATGGCGGACCTTCTGTTTACATCTCGTGAGGGAGGTCCCGCCTCCCTCATTCCTTATTGGTTGGCATACAAATGTGCGGAACTAGAGGGTCTGGTCTGTCTGTAGTCCTGGGCTCAACATAGCGACATAGGGAATGACGTCATTCCCTATGTCGTTTTGTAAAATGTGGGGTGTGGATATCAGGAAAGCTGGGCCATGTGAAGAGTGAGTCAAGACAAACCTCTTTCCTTACATATAAATAGCCATTTTATAATGATAGAACGCAGGTTCCAAATGGGGGAAGTATTCCTTTAAGCGTGACGTAACACCCTTTCAAAATAAAACTTTCTGGTCCAACCGCTGCGTCATCAAAACAAACAACATGGCTGAACCGGGTAACCTTTTTACAATAACTTCTTTCTTCAGTGAGACACCTGAAAGAGCAAAGAAAGGGTTGAATTCGTTTCACTCCAACAGAGTGGTCAGTGTAGCTGTTTTGCCTGGGGGAGTTATAAAGGGTAGCTTCCAGGTATCACAGAAAAAGAAAGTTTACGAGGTTGAGGTGAGTTGAAAGTTAGTTAGCCGTTGACATCTAGGCTAGCTGACATCTAAGTTAACGTTAAAGATGATACGTTATTGAATTAAGTAATACGCAACAACAGTAAAGGACTGGTAAAACGTTGAACTTAAATGAAGATGAAACAAAAAATATATAGGTCATGTTTGTAATTTAAGTGAAGTTATGAAAGTTCACATACATCTGCAACGTTAGTCTCTTTGAGATGAGCTAATGTGAGGAGCGAATTGTGGTCAATATAGGTTCATGTTGAGGGACAGACAGTGAAGTACATTAGCTGCCAGTGCCCAATCGGTCGGGACAAGTGTCACCATATGGCGGCAGTGCTCATATGGGTTGAGAAAAATGTGTGCTTGGAAGAGGGCGAAGACACCGAGCACCGACCAGATAGCAGCAAAGAGAGTGTCTGAGAGAACACCAACCACAACACAAGGTTAGTCATTCATTTGCAAGTGATGCTTTCTTTTACATTATGTTGTGTAATAATAATAATAACTAGAACTGCAAGCAGTTGTGAACGGGGGCCAAGCCTTCCACGCGACTCGGGATCGGGCGTCGTCGTCCGCGGCGCCGGCCCCTCGCTTCACGGAATCCGGGGATGTAAAGTTTTTGAACGTGGGATGTTCGGTCTGGGAGTTATAGACCAAAAGGCAAAAAAATCGCAGAGAAAGATGCTACTCTAACCCTGCACTATTTTGGAAAGCTGTGAACTATAATAAAAACAATTCTAGCACAGTTCCCACTCAGATCAAATTAAATGGTCACACTCTCAATGATCAAAAAGAGATTGGCTTAGCTTTTAATAAACATTTTGTAGCTGCTGGTCAACTCTTTCAAAATGGAGGTTGTACACCTTCTACAACCAGTAGTAACGTACCGCCTGTCTCTCAAACTCCTATTTTCAGCCTTGATCTTCTTCCCACAAGTGTTGTTGTAGATGCGCTCCTCGCCATCAACCCCAAGAAGTACATGGGAGAGGACAATTTGGACCCGTTTTCAATCAAGCTTTCGACACATATAATATCAAAACAAATAACCCATATTTTTAATCTTTCCATCTCCTCTGGAATAGTTCCTAAAATTTGGAAAAAAGCTCACGTAATTCCTTTACATAAAGGTGGTGACAAAAATAATCTTAATAACTACAGGCCAATTTCCAAACTCCCATGCCTGGCAAAAATTCTAGAATCACTTATTAATAATCAGTTAAAAACATTTCTAACTAGTGCTTCCATTTTGAGCCCATTCCAATCTGGTTTTAGGGCAGGCCACAGTACTGTCTCTGCTGTGACTTTGGTTGTAGACAACATTGTTACAGCATTAGACAAGAAAAAGCACTGTGCAGCACTTTTTATTGATCTTTCAAAGGCCTTTGATACTGTTGACCACCATTTGCTTTTACAGAGGCTGCATGACATTGGCTTTGATCATTCTGCATGTAGCTGGTTTAGGGATTATCTCTCTGATAGACAGCCGAGGTCCTGTGTCATGGCCGCCGTCAAATTGTGTCCTTCAAAATAAGAGTGCATTTGTACCCATTGCTAGCTGATGTGGACAAACGTTTTTTTTTTTTTTTTTTATAATAATGAAAAAATACAGAGCTTTATTTACAAACTGTTTAAAATACAGTATGTATTACATGGCACTTTGAGAATCCTATGTATGACCTCCTTCCTGTTTGACACCACGTGACTTGGTTTTTCGTTTAGAGCACAAAATCAAAAAAGGAATCAGCTGGCAGTCATTTCCTTCTTCAATTCAAATCGAAAATGGCTCAAACTTGGTTCCTACAGCTTAATGCAAGTTAAATTTAAGACTTTTTAAGACCTTTTTAATGCCACTTGAAATGAAATTTAAGACTAACGACGCAATCAACAGAAAAGGAAAAAGGTATTGTCTCGGTGTTCAGACATCACAGTAACTCTGCTTTCAGCGTAGACGTCATTATATGTATCTGTATTCGGATATGAAGCTGGAAATGGTCGGGGCTTATGTCTGAATAATTTTTTTTATTTTGTATTATTGTCCCTTCAGTGCATCAAATTGATTTAATATTGGCATATAATTAAATTATTAACTGTCTGAGCCCCACTAGCCCTTTGACTGGGGGACATTGAGCATTCAGAATCTGAAACAGAACAGAATTACATCACAGTAATTAAATCTGTCCGTTTTATTTTATTTTTTCATCTCTTTCTCCCATTTTATTTTTAACTCGACAAAGTGTTTTGATATATCGATCCGAGATCTAATCGATCTATTTTGCCCAATTTATTTCCCTCTACTCTCTCACTCACTCACTCTGTCGCCCTCTCTCCCTTTTTTTCTAACTTGGTTCAATGAATAATTACTTTGGATCAGGAAACAGCGTTTAGTGCTTTACAAGTGATCAACGCACAAAGATGATAGTTTTTTCAGCATATCTCTTAGTTATAAACAGATTGTATGAACTAAACAGGCGAAGCGTCACATATCGAATATTTAAAGATAGATTTTGTCTATTTAATGGCATTATACAGCCCGCTGCCTGCTACTAGAGAGACGTGGTCCACGTTCAGAGGTTTGAAATAAATGAAAGGCAGGAAGGGCTGACGGTGACACGGGCTGCAGAAAATTCCAGCTAAGTGGATAGAGACCGCGGGTCACGGAGCCATGCATAAATGCAGCCGGTCTTTCTCCTCTCCGCCACGACAGCGGAGATGAACAGCTGATCGGTGCCACTAAGGCAGCACGCGCTGCGTCAATTTAGCGCTTAACCCTCTGAACCCTAAGGGCATTTTCTCGATTTTACATGCTTTTATAAATTACCATTTTAGAGGGCAGGCAGATAACATAATACCCAGGTGATTCATATCAAAAATGTTCAGAACACTCTCAGCTCTCAGTGTGGAAGGTTCAATGTTGCCCTAGTCCAATGTAAAAAAAAAATATTTTGACATATATGTTGAAATTTTAAGTCCGATTTTTGAAAAATTTCGAAATTTGTGTGAAATAATACCTTTATTCATCTGATTAAGTTATTTTGGCTCTTGAAATTGCTTCTCCAAAACATTAGCTTCTAAAATGTACTGGAATTTTTCCATAAAAAGGTTGGGAAGAGCAAAAAACATGACTAAAATGATCTTTTTGTTCAAACGTTTTTTGGTTCTCGATTTTACATGCTTTTATAAATTACCATTTTAGAGGGCAAGTAGATAACATAATACCCAGGTGATTCATATCAAAATGTTCAGAACACTCTCAGCTCTCAGTGAGGAAGGTTCAATTTTGCCCTAGTCCAATGTAAAAAAAATATATTTTGACATAAATGTTGAAATTTGAAGTCCGATTTTTGAAAAATTTCGAAATTTGTGTGAAATAATACCTTTATTCATCTGATTAAATTATTTTGACTCTTGAAATTGCTTCTCCAAAACATTAGCTTCTAAAATGTACTAGAATTTTTCCATAAAAAGGTTGGGAAGAGCAAAAAACATGACTAAAATGATCTTTTTGTCCAAACGTTTTTTGGGTTGAGATCTAAGGGCATTTTCTCGATTTTACATGCTTTTATAAATTACCATTTTAGAGGGCAAGTAGATAACATACCCAGGTGATTCATATCAAAATGTTCAGAACACTCTCCGCTCTCAGAGAGGAAGGTTCAATTTTGCCCTAGTCCAATGTAAAAAAAAAATATTTGGACTTAAATGTTGAAATTTGAAGTCCGATTTTTAAAGAAATTCAAAATTTATCTGAAATAATACCTTTATTCCAAGCCAACAGTTTCTTAACGCCCAATAGCACAAATAGAGATTTGCCTCAGTAGGCTTCACATTTCTTCTCAACTGAGAAAAAAAGTCCCTTTAATGGGAAAAATATTGAGAAATGTCATGGAGTGACAGATGAATAAATCCTTCTCCCAAGATGGACATCATGCAATAGATGTCACTTGTACAAACAATACAAAAAAATCATGAAGGAATACAATAATTGACTAATGTTAACATGCTAATACTAAAATAAAATATGAATAGTGTGGATGCAGGAGAACTTCAGATGCTGCCAGAGGAAGGACTTGATCCACACCGTCTCGTCTCCACCAGGGAAAACTGGAAGAGAACAGACAGACAACAAATGAGCCAAGAAAAGTGAACAGGCATGAAAACAAAAAGACTATCCTGCTGAGCGAAAGCATTATCCCCATTTACAAGCATTAGCTTCTATAATGCACTGTCATTTTCCAAAAAAAAGTTGGGAACTGCAAAAAACATGACTAAAATCAACTGGATCACTTATGTGTAAGTTCCAGGAGATGACACCAAATCTGTCCCTACTCATGACTGTTGCGGCAAATGGACAGGTTAAACTGTGGTTCTGCCTCCAGTAATCAGCAATGTGGTGTAGTCTAACCAGGGCCATGTAAAAGAGGAGTCCAATGTACTTGTAAAACTCCTCAAATGTCAAATCAGTCCATTTAAACTTTTTACCCATGGCAATTTTTTTGACAGCCTGTTTGTTTGTGTTGCTACAGAGTGTGTGTACAGTGTGTGCAGTGAAAAACAATTTGAAGAGCTCAATTGGTGTGTAGAAGTGCGTGCCTAGCTTTGGGCCAGGGGTGTGTGCAGGTTGAAACCTGGAGACAGGAGGAGCGGTGTCCTGGTCTTCCTCAGTCTTCCAAGCCCGCTGCTGCGTAGGGGGTGCTGGTGGAGTTGGGACACGGGACCTCTTTGCGGGTGGTTCTCCTCTTCTCCTGGACCTGGACCACAGATTCACAGAAATCAGTCTCATTATCTCATAACAAAAATATTCAAACTTCACAACTTGTATTTGCAAACAACAGTGTAATAAAAGTCATGCAAAAACATTTCCATTCTGTACTATTTGTAAATTGTAAAGGGAAATACTTTTACACAGAATACACACCTATTACTATTATTTTCAAACAAAAGTAAACAAAAGTAGTGCTATCAATAGAGAAATCAGTCCCTGTAATGTCAAGAATGCAAAATTCAAGCTAGCTTACATTTACACACAGAGCTTCATTTGCAATTTCTAAAATAAATTATTATACCCGTTTATAAACAGCTGTATAGCCTACTACAGTTTGTTTGTTTCTCTCTCTCTCCCCTCGTAACTTCTGTCTCCTCCCCTCAGCCAGACTAAATGACGACTTTCCATCTCGACTTTCCATCTCCACAACAGCCACCGATTAATGCCTATGCCGGTTCATTCACCATTTTCGTACTCATACGCAAAAATATTGACACACACACACACACACACACGGTGTCCATTTATGCGAGACAGCTAGCAAACAAAATTGAGACACACGGGGAAGATTGTACTGTTTTGAACCTAGCCTACATTGTTGCACCCACTAAATCAATAATGCACAGACACTAGCGGAGAATAAAGTAAGACTATTGAAATATATTTCTATTCTCTACCTTTTGAAAACTATTACTTGTTTTCAAACAACAGAAGGCTGGCGACAAGAGTATACAGCTCTGTCACGTCAGTTCCCAAAAAAAATCGGTCATGTCACGGACGCAACATTCAAGCTAGTTTACATGTTCACACTTAGCTTCCATTACAAAAACAGACGTTTTGTCAAATAAATGCTCTTACCCGTCTTCAAATGGATCCATGTCATCTTCATATTCCTCTTCGTCAAAGCCCTCAATGTCGGAATTGGCGTCTTCTTCGTCACTGCTCCTCTGAATTTCGTTGCGGGCCTCAGCTGTAGCTCAACATCTGCGCCATGGTGAAGCCGAAATAGGAGCATGAATAGTTGTCCTTTGTTCAGTGAATGTTGTTTGACAAGTAATGGGGAGGTCCTTAGTGATTACACTAAGTTGATTGGATGGTTTTTCACAAAATCTGACAGCAAGCAGCTCTACCAATCACGCAAGGGAAAGGGTGTTGATTGACAAGCGGCTCAGCCAGTAGCACAAGGGAAAGGATTGATACATTTTCGCGCCTCTCAGCAACATATCTCTGGCTGTGAGTCACGTATACTATCGCGAGAATATATCCCGGAAAGGGCAGAATCCCAGCTTTCCGGAGATACTTAAACCATATTGCTGCGATTTAATAATGTTAAATAATTTATTAAAACATAACGAAATCACCGACAGAACGCAGTAGAACGCAGTACTGCGGGCTCCGGGTTGGAAGGGTTAATACATATTTTCCCCCCGAATATAGCGAGACGACACATAGCCTATACATGTTCGGATTCGGGCTCATCCCTAGTAGGCGTGCAACCGAACATTGTCTGGAGATTTGGCGCTGCTGTCCCGGTTGTTGATATCGGAGATGGGGGTGGAGGCGGTAGAAACGAGAGTAGAACAGAACAGGGAAAAACCTGGCGTTTGTTGACAGCTTGATTTTGAGGCTTTGTGTTTCGCGCTGTGCATGTACACCGTGCCTCGTATAAATTGCCGGGTACCGGTTTCAGCCAGGCAGAAAAATCCTTGTTGGATAGCCAAATTTCGTTGAATTTACCCATGATGCGGGCCGACTGCTACTCATGCTGCTACTGCTACCTGAACGACGTGCGTCTGCTCTGAGTCACGGCCGCAAACAAATGTTTTGTTGGTTCCGCTCTCGTGATTGCGCGACATTAAACTATTCGGCAATTTATTTAAAAAAATGTAATGTTACCTAGCCTATTATTTTTAGATTTGAGACCAATTACAATAATAAAATCCTACTTACCATGTGTTAACATTTTTAAGACCATTGAAAGATGGATTTAAGACTTTTTAATGCTAATTAAGGCCTTATTTTTAGATTTATGAATTTAAGACTTTTTAAGGATCCGCGGGAACCCTGTCAAAGGTATCGGCAAAAACGAAAAACGGAGCACTTTGGGCAGTTCTGTTTGTTTTTCGATTCAGACAAAAAAAACAATTCAGTCCGTTATTGGTTTGAAACCAACAGAAGTTTTCCGTTTTTTCAATTTTGATATCAATGAAAAAAGGAATTATACTATAGTACCCAGACCGGTTTTCTTCACATTAATGGTCAACTGAGACAGCTCAAGCCATTTTGAAATGCTGAGTAATGCTTGTGTCAGGTGCATACGTCAGCATACATTTGACAGTTGGACCCCGGACAGCAGTTTGGTAGGTCATTTGATATACATAGAAAACAACAGTGGACCAAGTACAGACCCTTGCGGTACTCCCATGCTGCTGGCACGCAGATGGGACCTGACCCCATTGACCCTGACACATTGCTCTCTCCCCTCCAGATAAGATGTAAACCACTGCAGAGCTTCTGATGACATTTTGAACTGTTTTAACTTGTTCATTAGAGTACTGTGGTTTAACGTGTCAAAGGCCTTTTTTAGGTCTAGGAACACTGCCCTAACAACATTTCCTTTATCCATTGAAGCTTTTATGTTTTCAAGCAAATAAGCTGTTTCAGTTGATTATTTCTGTCTAAACCCAAACTGCTGTGGATGAAGCAGCTGGTTAGACTCTAAATGTTCCATTAGTTGCTCAGCTATAATTTTCTCCAGAACCTTTGAGACAACAGGGAGGATAGCAATAGGCCTATAATTACTTGCTATGTCCTTGTCTCCTGATTTATAAACAGGGGTAATTATTGCAGTTTTCCAGCTTTCTGGGAATATTTTGGTTTGTATAGACGGGTTAACTAAGTAAGTGATTGGCTCTAACAGGTAGCTCTGATGTTTCTTGATTAATGCAGCATGAAGATTATGAATATCTTTTGACTTGGAGTTACTCATGTTTGTGATCACCTTTTTACTTATCATGAGATACCAATTTAATATAAAAGGAGTCAGACTGTGCATTGTCAAGTTCTTCAGTAGATGACTCTGTAGCTTTAAAATGACTTGCCAGCTCTTGTACAGACTCAATAAAAAAGTGTTAAAAACATTTGCAATGGACTCATTGCTATGGATAGTATCACCTACTTTCAGACCGGTTATTTTGGGGTGCTCATGCTTGCTGAAGTTGGTTAGTTTGTTTATATGTTGCCACAGTTTTGAACTATTACCATTGGCCTCTTCAATGAGTTTAGAGAAGTAATTGGTCTTGGCCTTTCGTAATTCAGACACTACTTTGTTCCTCAGGCCTGTGAAGATAAGGTGGTCAGTGTTTTTTGTTGGTTATTAAAGACCTTTTAAGAGTAAGATCTCCTTTTTAAGGATCTGAAGGATATCACTGTTGACCCATGGAAGAGATGATTTCTTGGGTCTGCTTTTCCAGGTTTGTGTGTATTTATCAATTAGATCACAAAGGGTTGAGACAAAGTTGTTGGCACTGTGGTTTAGATCTGGCTCTTTAGTTACCTTTTCCCAATTAATTTCACTCAAGTCATGTTCAAAGTCACCAACATTTGACTTGGGAATTGCAGTTGTTAGAATTAGATTGAAATTTCGTTTTTTGTGTGTATAGGCGTTTTTGTTGCATTTCGTACCTCAGTGTCCATTCATGATCTGAAAGCCAGTTATTAGATTATATGTTTTTGTTACCCGCTCTGGCCTGTTTGTAAAAATCATATCTATGAGTGTTTCACTTTTCCTAGTGAATTGAGTAGGTCTATGATCAGCTGTTTGTATTTAAATTTTCCATGGTTGATTTTAATTTTGATTTACCACTTTTATCCAACCAGTTAATGTTAAAATCCCCAAACAACATACATTCATGAAGTTATCGACAACAGAGAGAAGATTATTCAGTTCATTGTGACATTTGCATCATGAGATGGGGGATTATAAAGCACAACAATGTTAAATTTCATTTTAGGGCATATGAAATAGCCTAGCTAGCATAACTTACCCCCATGCGTTCACTCAGGGACCGGCGAACCTTCGCCTTGAACTCCGTCACCCTTTGGCTGTCATACCCAGCTCTCAGCAAGTGTGTTTGAAGGAGGCTATAGGTGATGGGGTAAATGTTGGATATTGACACCTCCTTTTCTGTGGACATGATGGTGGTCGCACATTTGAGAGTTTCCAAGACAGGTAAAATCTCCGCCATTATCTGCCAGTATTCATCCTTGATCTCGAGCGTTCTGGCATCCTGCAACTTTGTTGTAGTTCTGTCTGACAGAACAGCTGTGATGGCCCACCGTTGCTCAAGCAACCTTCGAAACATGTCACACACCGAGTTCCATCTCGTTTTGCATGACTGATGAGCTGGTGGCTAGGCAGCTGCATCTGGCCTTGCTTGGCTTCAAGTGCTTTGCACGCAGGAGTGCTGTGGTTGAAGTGCCTGACAAGCCGCCCAGCTGCTACAATGACGCGATGCACAAACACATTAAAGCCGTCATTTACAGCAAGCTGTAGAGTATGCGCGAAGCATGGAATAGAGTCCCAGGGGTCTTGATCGGGTGCGGTCTTGGACCCGGCTCGTAGGCAGCATGTTGAGGACCGATTGCGTCTGCGAGCGACGCACAGGCTGTCCATTTGCAGGTCTCGAAGGTCCTCATGGTTCGTGAAATGCACCTTCAGTTTCGTTATGAAGGTGCTCAGATGTATCCTTCAGCCTAACATATCCATGATTCATTGGTTTTCAGGATGGCATAAATAAAATTAAAAATAACAAAGCAACGTGTTGCTCCATCTTCTTATTTATCTTCTTCTTTATTTCTTTTACTTTTTTTTATTGCGTCTGGTAGCAACTCTTTTCTTTTTTCTCCGGGCAGGGCTGTTCCGCTGCGCAATCAGGGTTCTACGCACAGGACGGCATTGCTGCACGCAAGTTACGGCTTGTTATATAAGACCGAAATGCTGTAAAACCGAGACTGCGGAGACCTTTCCCGTTTAACAAGGCTCAGTTCCTTAAAACGGCTTCATAGGCTATAGCCTTCATAGACGCAGACTGCGTCCTACAAGTGCGTGGTCTTGAATCAAGACACAGCCGAAGTTTACCCGTCCGGGCGAGTTTGCGGCCACAATGTTGCGCGCGTTGTCGTGGAGACACGCACACACTTTCCCAGTCAGTCCCCAGGTTTCCACTGCACTCTTTAATTTGTCAAGAGGTTGTCTGCCGTGTGTCTCTCTGACATACTCTGTGTGAGCAGGACACATGATTTAATTTGCCAGTAATCGCTCAAATAGTGAGATGGGTCTGGCTGCAGACCTCCACCCACACAAACTTCCGCTGCAGACCTCCACCCACAGACCGGAAATTGCTGCCGCAAGTTCCGTTTTATATGACAAAATAAGATCAAAATCGGTAGCTTGGCATTCTTTACCCGTTTATACCATGGTCACTTACTTACTAAAGAAAATAATAATTAGACCACTCGTTTATATTTTCACTTAGCAACGACAGAATGTGGCTTTTATGGTGCGTTCACGTTGTACTGGGAAGTCGGACCAAGGACGGGAGACTGCGGCAGCTGTTAGCCACAGAGCTACTGTTATGCTAGCAAGATACAAAGCCAAAACATTGTGCATGCTGTACAAACAGTAAATGTAATCGCCAATATGTTTAACAACAGCTCCACCTAGCTAACAAAGCATTATCCCCTAAATCAATAATTTCACAGAGAATATGACTGGCGATCATGTGTATTATGTGCTGCAGCCTGAAGTTACGTGAGGCAGTGACTGACAGCTGTAAGCTCAAAGACAGTGATGCTTTTGGTGGCTAAACACAATGTATACTCAGTTACAAACCTTTTTGAATTGAACTAGGGTCTAACTCGCCTTTTAAACGTTTAGCCAGAGGACATTTAGTTTAGCCATCATTATTTACTTGGGTTATTCATCTGGCATCTTTGTGGTATGAAATGTTTAAAATATTTAAGCACACAGAATACAAAATGTATGCAATATTTTATTTTTTATTAAACACATATTTATATTTATTAAACAACATATATGTAAAAGCACTGGTGAAGTCATCTACGAGCAAACACAAATTAACACAGCTTTCAGAGAATATTATTCAAAACTTTATCAGTCAGGGTTTGTGGAGTGTCTGCAATGGAAAGGAGTCATGAAAGGATAATATATTCTATACTTTGTCAACAAATTCCTTGGGAAGACAAAAAAACAATAGATAATTGATCCTACTAACAAGTATTAGTTGTGTAGCCAAAGCCTGATGTGGCATAAACATGGACACAACATTCACAGCATCCTGGAAACTTTTCAACTAAATAAAATCACAAATAAAATAAATGCTCACCCATCAAGCCATGGGCCATTTATTCGGAGAACCCTGCACAGAGCTGGCAGAAGTGCGAACAGAAGCCAGTGTGAGAGCCCTCCGAGTAGATGCCCTGCAGCTCCCCTCTTTTCCCCTTTCCTGCATAGCCTGTCGGTAAATAAAAACAGTCCTTGTTGGAGGGTCCACTTTTTTTTCTATGGATTAACACATTGAAGAAATCCTTGGTGTGTAGAAGTCCTCCGGTCAGTATTTTACCCATAGAGATACTCACTGTAAGGTTATATTGTTGTGTCTTACTTGTAATTGCAATGTTTACTTGTGTCAGTTTTAAAGGTAATATAGGTATAAATTATTTTCCAGTACTTGGTCAACACAATACAGTCTTTGCAACAACTGCTATCAAAAGTTTTAAAACAAACAAGTTCTCTTAGTTTTCACTGCCAGGTAGCAATAACTGAAAGAAGTACTCATTACATTTCCATGCACCATTTGTATACCTGGTATGCAGTTCTTTTAAGTCTCCCGGCACTCTCTGCATGTATCCAGAGTGTACATTTTGTAGAAGTCTTTCCTGTAATGAGCGGAAAACTTTGTCCAGTTGAAACCTGTTGAAGACAATTTTGAGAATAAGATGATCTATCAAATGTATTTAAATGTTTATAACCATAACTGTGTAGCTACAACCATATTTGTTATCTTACTGTCAAGCCACAGAAAATGCACTTTTCGCCTGAATGTGTCCCTTTCCACCACTGCTTTGAAGTGGGAACACACCAGGGACAGGGTTAACAAAGCTATGTCCCCATCCTGGAGGACCACCTCTGCAAAAATGCTTTCCAACAGGCAAGATGGCAACTGAAACAAATAAGATTTTATTTTAAAATGTTCTATTGGAAGACAGTTAGTATAAAGCCAAACAACATTAATAGAAATTCTGAAAGCATGAGCACTGAATGTATTCAATAAATATTTTATTCCTAAAAATAGAAACACATGCAAGCAAACAAAATCTAAAATAAATTATTAATAAATAAAATACCTGCTCAATACAGGTTGCCAACTCCTGCCTGTGCTCTCTTCCATGCGTCATGGACTCTATCCGTCTTCTCTTCCTACGTAAAAATGTCAAAGGGCGACATTAGCAAGATGCTTCTCATGTAACACATGAAAATCCTCAACTTTTACAATAGAAACTAGGGTTTGACGGTATACAGAAGTCATGGTTTGGTTCATATTCCGGTTTAAGACTAACGATAATATCAAACATGTTTGATAATGTTGGAACGTCAAGACGGGAAGAAGACTGGCTGAAATTGTAGCCTTATAGCATATTAACAGCAGCAGCAGGTGTGTTGTAATACATTAGATTCATTCACACTTGACAGTTCCCCCTGACACCAATAGCAGAGTCATTGGTCATCTCTTGACTGTTAATAGTAGTTGATATTACTATATTTATTATATAGAATTTATATAGTGTTTTATTGGAGGTCATTCAAAGACACTTTACATAAAAAATATAGAAATTCATACTTATAGAAAAAGAAAACAAAATACAGACAAATTAAAGATAAGGTTTGGAGTGGAGTCCGGTGTAATTATGCTTTCTTAAAGAGTTGAGTTTTGAGTTGACTTTTGAATGAGTTTATTTAGTCTGAGATGCTGATGTTTGGAGGGAGGGAGTTCCAGAGGGTTGGGTGCAGTTACATGCGGCCAACATATGCGGCAATCGCAAAAGATGAAAATATTTATCTTTTTGGCGTCGCCGCGATAGCCAATCAGCGTTGAGATTGCCCGGTGGTCTGCAAGACGAGGTGGGCGTGTGGAGTGCAAATCTGTTTAGCTGTTGGTTGTACTTTAGCCAAGGTAGCGCCGGTTAGCATAGTGAAACTCACCCAGCTGTGTGCTGTTCGGGAGGATAATATGAAGCCAAAGTTGACGGCAGTGTCCGTGTGGAATTCCAATATAGTACAGCGAAGCACCGGCGTTGTCCTCCGTCAGCCGGCACACTTTCACTTTCAGGTAGGCTGATGTCTGCCTTTATTTTTGCCGCAGAGCACACATTGCTGGTGTTAATGTGTTTAGTATGCTGAATTGCTGTTAATGTGTGTATTTGCGATCGGGGTGCGTCTTCATGCTGTTTTAATGTTATTTGTGACATGACTGCCGCTGGTTACACAGTGTAGGCCTACCTAGATCTGTATGTTTTGGCACAGCAGGACCATGTTGTTGTTGTTGTTGCACCGTAAGTGTGACGGGTCTGATCTCGGCGTCGGCTTCAGGAATATATGGCCCAATATGAGCGGCGAGCCTCCTGCGTTCACGCGGCGGTTGGCCGCCTTCAATGAGGCGGACGGCGGCTGCGGTGAATATGGCCCAATATGATCAAGCGGCGAGCCTCCTGCGTTCACGTGGCCAACCGCCGCAGGGGGCCAGTGTTGTGTGTTCCCAGCTTAAAGGTGCTGATAAAAGTGAGCAACTGCGCTTTCCTTTAAAGAGGACCTATGATGCTTTTTGACTTTTATGACCCATAAACGTTTTTATGATGATTTATAGTCATGCTTAACCATACTAAATTATCAAATAATGACTTACATGCATTTCGACGTATTCCCTGCTGACCGTCTGGGGTGTCTGTGCAGAGCACTAGACACTATTCTAGCCAGTCGAGAAGTCACGTGTTCAAAGCGGCTTGACGCTTTGTAACATCGTGACGTCGCATGTAACTTGGTGTCGTCACCACGCGGATGTTTCCATGTATAGTAATGCTGTCACTTCCTTGCTCGCGTCTGCCTCGCGCCCTTATAGGTCCATGCTCGCGCTTCCCGCCACTGAAAGTGTACCGGAAGGAAGGTAACCAATCACAACGGAGTGGGGTTTGCAGGAGGGGGAGGGGGGGAGCGGAGATGGCCGAAGCACAGGCGGAGGGAGCGGAGATGGCCGAAGCACAGGCATGCTGGATCGCCAAAATAAGAGAAAGAGCTTCCCGAAAATCTACATAGTTTTTTGTGATGTGATTCGTGTCAGGTTGCTCTATAGCAGTGTAAAACAAGAAATTAAGACCAGAAAAGTAGTATAATAGGTCCTCTTTAAGCAACACTGCTGCCGCTGTGTGTGTTCGGACATCTTTTGCATCAAAGCCTTTTTGATAATAAAAATTAGAGGTTTTAATTGAACGCTGTCCATGCGTCGTAGGTGATTGTAACTTACTCGGGTGAAAACAGAAACTAACGGAGGGAGGCGGCAGTTTCACAGTTAATTTCCTATATAGTTGCGCAGTGTTGTCAGTTTGGGGACATGGCTCTGTGTATTCAAGCTCAAGACATAGCCTACTACAAACAGATCGCGGAACTTAGCCGTTCCCCTAGACAACGTTAACGGGCAGGATATCCCTGACTATCATTTTGTCCATCAAACCGCAGAGTTTTTCTGCATGGCGACTCACACTGGCGAGGTCTTTCGTCGATTTTCACTGACACAGGGTTGCAATCGCTGCTTTGCACTGATTGGATTTCTTCCCAACTTGTCCCACAAAAAGAGTAGTTCTGATTGGATCTCTTCTCCATTCGTCCCACCCTAACATTTGCGTCTTGTTCCAATAGGGGGCTTGTTTTTTTTATCAACATGGCGGATGCGCGCGCTGCATAGATGCAGAAATATTTTTTTTTTGCTGGTTGCCATGGTTGCCCGTTTGGTTATATTGCAGTTGCGGTGTTTCTTTATAGGTCCATGGTGTTAAATAACGATGTCAGCTTACTAAAAACAGTTTATCAGCAAGTGATAACATTGGTTATGCGGAAACAGTAACACTGTAGCGGCTTCCCATTAGCCACTAGGCTGCATGTCGTTAGGTGTCTGTACGCGTGCTTATAGCCTACAGTTAACACTTGAAAACTTTGAATGTCCACTCGTTCTTTAGGGTTTTAAATGCTTCATTTATTTACCTACACAAATGAAGGTGTACATACAACTATGCATTCTGTGTTAATCTGAGCTCCATGAGCACGGTCGAAAACAATTTGCCTTCCGGCATGCAATCACCTGGCGTCCCTGCTACGCCTGATTTATAGCCTTGCACCCGGGAAATTGTGCTTCCGCCAGGCGGTCAAATTAGGCAAACAAACCAAGAAAGAAATGGCTCTTACAAACATTATACCTTGAAATACAAGGTAGAGGAGCTGTAGAGATCAAGTGATGGCATTGTGAGCAGTATTAAAAAAACTACTATTATTTCATGTCACTGCTGCTGTACATATTCAGACTAATAAAAAGCTTTAAATGTATCTTTGACTCTTGGATACTTTATTTACTATTTATTTTCTAGGGACTATACATTTGCAAATGTTTCTTAATGCTGCACACACAAATGCAATATCATCTAAAAGGTCCACCTGTGAAATTGGAACAACAGTAGTCAGAATTCTGAAATTTCCAATTATTCTTTCAATGTGTATCCTAACATTTGACAAACGCCTTGATGTATCCACTTCTCGAGCAGACAGCTGCTTTTTTCCTTTGGTGAAGTGAGGGATCCTCAGGGTAGCACCACGCATGGCAAGATCATCTCTGATGGTAAAACCACAATCTGCTAGTATCTCATCATTTACTTCTAGAAGGTCATATAATCCAGACTCGGCTGTAATTTGTTTATCAGAAACACGCCCACCCCAACCTTCGGACATAAATGTAATTGCTCCTGAAGGTGACATGCCAACCAAAAACTTCACTGTGTTATGGCTCTTATAACTTGAATATGTTTAGGCTCTGGTTGTTAGATTTGTGGGTCTGTTAATTAAAATTCCAGTGCAGTCAGTAATGCACCTGCAACGCTTGCATTTAGGTTTGAAACATTTTGGCATATTCTTTAATATGGCATGCTTGCTTGGCCACTTGATTAGAGGCTTCAAAGACTGAGATAAAACAGGGAGCCAACTTCTCAACATTTTTGAGATGTCACATTCGCTAACTTTAAATCTGAATGCAATATCCTTATTGGTGAGCCCTAATCGGAGTTTCATGAGGACGGCCAATAGATGGTCCTCCAGGGTCAGAGAGCCACGCACAACCTCTACACCAGGGCTAATCAATTAGTTTTGAATGGGGGCCGGTTGGTAGCCTGGAAATCCAGACCCTGATATCTTGAATGATAGAGGGTCTCCACGATCAATAGTAATTTCCAACTCAAGGGGCGGCTCCTACTCGTGCATTTCAAATGCCACTGCACGCAGTTGGCTAGCACTACAACCAATCAGAGCGATGCACAGGTGACGTAAGCCCCTTTCGTTTAGCGAACAGCTGTTAAACTGTTAAGTTAAACGTTTGCCGTTGTCGGTCGGCAAAACAGAACATTCCACTTACTTGCTAATGAAAGATTTGAGTGCCGTCTTCCAAATCGTTAAGGGTCGAGGCCAAAGCAGTCTCAAACTCACACAACATATCCCGGCTTCGACGTCGCATGCATTGTCACTGTCGTCATCCGGTTACGTCTTCCCCAGAGTACCATATAAGGGGCTCTGGCGCACCCATATTAGATAGAACCAATTGAAACCATAGCCATATTTCTGGTTTTCTTGATAAAGCTTCAACGGAGCATGTCCAGACCAACACGCGCAGCAAATTTAATTTGCCAGCGCCTAGTGGCAGGTCTGGGAATGCCAGGCTACCAGATTCATGCATTTCACTTTAAAATGTTTAAAAAAAATCTCCCGGGAGGGATTACCCCCGGACACCCCTAGGAGGGTTGGGATCTCAGCTGGACATTGGAGGCAATAGTGGAAAACTCTGGTTGTGTGAATGATATTTAACAATAGTCAATAATTTCGACGCAAACAAACCGACCCCCCGACAAGAGTCGGGTGTTTGTCACCTTCTATGAGTTTGCAGGTCTGTATACTCCCACATACTGTATGCAACAATACTTCCTTAACATTTAAATACTTTTGAATACTTTTGCAGATGTGTTTAGGCTACAAGAGAAGAAATGGACAAGGCCATATCACTATCTGCATTGTCACATGCAGAGAGGAAAATAGAGACCTAAAATGATCTGTGTATTAGAATGAATCTTCTTAAAAAAAAAGAAAAAAAACATTTTCTAACTATAGTAGCTGTGTTTCTGTGTATCTGAATCTTATGGCAGTGGGGGCGGGACCCGATAAGCCTTTGGCTTCTCCTGCTTCCCTTCGGACGATAACACAAAGTAATATGTATGAATATGCAATGAGAAAATTATGTATTATGTGTAATTGTCCGGAAGAATAATAATAAATAAACATTCCAGTGCCAGACTTTCAGGTAAAGCACCCGGACACTGAAGCAATTAATTATAGTGTGCAGGACATTACATGTAGCCTACATCTGCTGGTTCTGTTTATTTTTTTCAGCCTTCAGGCCTGACAGTTGTTATGGGTGGTGTGGTGGTTGTGGGTTTATTGTTTAGTGATCAGTGCTTGGCGACTTGTGGTGAAGGTATAGGGGCTGGGGTTGTTGGACCTCAGAAGAGGTTGATAAGTTCTTGTCTGGTCTGGGCTCCGGCCTGATGGAGTACTGCTCGTACATCGTGGGGGGCGGGGGTCAGGGCTTCGTCCTCTGAATGATCCTCTTCGTCAGCCACAGGAGGTGGCTCATCTGCACCAACGCGCACTGCAATGTTGTGCATTATGGCGGTGACAACAATCACGCGGCAACATTTGAGTGGTGACAAGCGCAGCCCCGCCGACAAACGATGAATGCACCTGTTCAATCTTCGTCCTGGTGTGTGTGTGGGCCTCATTAAACCTCTCCTCCTGTGGTGTTGCTGGGTTGGTTACCGGCGTCACGAGGTAACTCCGGAGAGGGTAGCCACTGTCCCCTAGGAGGATGCTCCTACCAAAAACTCCTCTGCCAGCCTTCTGCCCCACAGCTGAGTTGGCCCACATGAAGCTGTCGTGTGTGCTTCCTGGCCACCTGGCGTTATGAGGCCATCGTGGTCCACCACCACCTGGGTGTTGATGGCCGCATAGTGCTTTCGACCTATCCAGCACGGATCCACCAGGGAAACCTTGGTGGAACATGCAGACCTCGTCCCGTGTGGTGGCCATCTTTATGTGGGTCCGGGTATGGCGCAGGAGAATCGGTGTCACAGCTGCCACACTGCGTGACACCGATGCCTTGCTGAGGCCTGTGCCGTCCCCCACCACCTTCAGGAAGCTCACCACTGCGTAAAAACGCAGCACAGCCAGGAGCTGCACCTCCGGGCTGAGGGCAGAATTTCAGCGGGTTGCTCTCTGGATGTGTGGAGACACACATGATCAGCCGTTGGATCTCTGCACGGGGCAGCCGGTACGTTCCCTGGACAGCACGTCCAGTGGGGAGAAGTGCTGACGCACGTATGCATTAATATAAACTGTCTGCCTCGCGCACTGCGACGCTGTTGGTTGGCAGCGAGAATGTGTTGTATTGCAGCCATGGTTTCTCACATGCGCGGACTTTGGCAACGCCTTTATATAGAGTAGCAGGTGGAGCTGCTCTGGATGAGGTTCAGCTGAGTTCAATTAAATCTGTTTCCTTGATATCTGTGAAATGCCACAGGGTTGCTGATGTTTTGTTATGTGTAGCACAATAAACTCATATATGCAGATGTTTTGTTATTTCGAAAAGTGGAGGAAATAAATTTCCCTGACGCGGCATGATCACTTGTCATTTGTCTTGTTATATTTCTTTTTTGTATTTTCAGGTGAGGTTCAAAGGAAGTTGGTTTATTGTCGGCGGACCAAGCAATGGGTTGCGAAGACCGTTTACGTCACGCACACACCACTTCAGAGCATCCCTGGTTGATCTTGTCATGGCAGGAAGGAAAGACCCTACCGTTTCCTACAAAGTGCCGACATCTTCACTCCAGCTCCATCAGCCTGCTCTCCCTCCAAACATTGCAGTAGTTCCAAAACCGATAACAGAAGAAGCAGCTGCAAAACACCATTCCAGATTTCAACATTGAAGTTGTTGTTTATTTATCAACAACAGCAACCCTGTACTGGATCAGCTGTCCAAGGAACGGTCTCTTCCCTGGTGCTAGTGCCTCATATTTTTACTGGAAGTTTTTTCCCAGTCGAGCTAACGCCTCGTTTCCACATACGTATGTTTTTCGTATACGTGCTTCCGTAAATTTACGGAAGGGGTCGCTAGTGTTCTACGCAAGGGCATGAATTTATTTACGGACAGCAAAAAAGATGGGGGAACGCCTGATAAGGTCAGTGTTTAGGAGACCGGTCCTGTGGAATATGAGGATCGACATATACCGAGACAAAAATAAAACCAACCAGGCGTGGAAAGAGATTGGAGAGGAGTTTGGCCTGCCAGGTACTTACATGTTTTGTGAAATATATTTAATTAAAAAGAGCGGGTGACCGTTGATAGCACGGTTGACCAATTCATGTTAGCTAACCAGTTTTAAGCTAATTATGCCTTATTAAATATAATCAATACAGCTGTATTGTTCATAAATTGGTTATTATGACATGTATTTTACCCCCTAGCATAGTGTTATAAATATCCCAATTTACTCAAGCATGACACAATAGGGTAGGCCAGATTACTTTGAAATGTTTAATGTTGAAAAGTAACCTTTTTTTATTGTCTTCCCAATAATATGGAATATGTTGCTATACCCAAACCTGATACTGTAGTATACTGCTTGTACTGTAGTACAGTGGTTTTCTTTTAGCCCAAGCATAAATTGAATGAAGTAATATAAAATCATAGGATCATTAATGTTTATTGTAATGTAGAGTTATCTGAAAATTGCAGTTATTATTTGAAATGGCAACAACTTAATATCTATTTCCCTTGTGCTCTCACAGAAAAAGACTGTGTAAAAAAAAAAGGTGGCGTGACCTGAGGGATCGATATGTGAGGGAGAGGAGGGAGGCATCAGAAACCACAGCCAGTGGCAGCGCTTGCCAGCAACAGGAGGCCCTGGTGCCATGCTGGATTGATGGCCTTTATAGACCCCTTCGTGGCATCCAGGTTGACGACAAGCAACATCAGAGAGCTGTGAGAATGGTGTGAATGAGAGTGAGATTGAGAGTGTGCATGAGCTGCAGGCCTTCTTGGCAGCTTCCAACTCCAGCTTGGAAGATTTTGTGACTGAGAGTGTGATGAATGAAAGTGTGGCGAATGAGAGTGTGGTGAATGAGAGAGTGAATGTGCAAGTGAATGCAGGTGTTGCTCTGGGCAGGAAGAGGAGGGCTGGAAGGGCAGAGGCACCCAACTCAGCCTTTGAGCGAAACCTCATGCTCGCCCTGGAGAGAACAGCTGTCCCCCCTACTATTCCAGTCGTAGATGAAGACCACCATTTCCTGCTAAGCCTCCTGCCATCACTGCGGCGGCTGGAGCTTAGCAACTTTACTCTGTCACTTATCTGGGATCAATAAAGTGTTTATGATTCATTCTTAGTAACAATTTTACTTTATTTAGTTGATAAGTCATACGTCCGGCAGGTAGAATATAATCAAAGACCTTTGTATTAAAATGCTTACCTATGCTATGACAAAAAGAAAAATCAAGTTTATACAGAATTACTTTATTTTGAAAATACAGTGGAGAATGAACATAATTGCAAATGATAAAGTCTCAAGTGTCCATAGTTAGCAGCAGTAAAAACGGTTTAGCTGCATGGGTCAAAATATATTATTATAGCTTAACCATAGCTTCGTCCACTTCAACATGTCCTCTGTACTGACCATTTGGAGATGGATAATTTGATCTGATGCGCTGTATCACACAAGCACGTAAGACAATTCGGTTCCCCCTGCCAAGTCTCTCCCCTTGGAGCACCCACTCGACAAAGAACCGATACGCGGCCAATCGATATTGTCTAAAGAAAGCAAAATACAAAACAAGTGGTTATTCTATGGGTAGCTGTATAACGATAGCAACCATTGTAAACACAAATTATTATTATTTTTAAAGTGCTATATGAAAATGACAAGTTAGAATTACAACAGCAGTGCAACATATGCCAAACCAAGACAATGTGACTTAGTCAGATAGCATCACAATAATGTGACAGAGATAATGTTACTCACGCTATGGTCATCTGCCCTCCCGATCCTGCTGGTTGGTTGTCTTTTCCAAATTTATTTTGGGGATATTGAAAAAAGTCTCCAGGACACCTCTGTCTATGTGGGGATTAAAACGTGTGTGCATTGTAATGCACTCATCATGGCTTCCCTCTGGGTTGGCATTAGCAACAGCGTCCAACAAAAATTGTCCATGATGAAATTCGTGGCAGCAGTAGGACTCCATTTCTGTTGGCATCGGAGAACAATTGTAGCAAAGACACCGCCAGTTCCTGTTAGCTCTCTGCCGCTCGGGTTGTAGTGAGTCCCCGCCTTCAGCACTGTTAGCTAACGCAGCTGCAGCCTCTGCCTCTCTCCGCACGGCCGCTTCTTCCTCTCTCTGCTGCATTTCTTGGGCAGTGTACTCTGAGCTGAGCTCGGGGAGGCTGTAGTCCGCAGGAGACCTTCCTTGAACCAGAAACGTCACTGGTGAAGGGAGTTTTGAAGCTCGATCCCGCGAAATGAACAATGTTGAAAAAGTACACGGGGATATAATGCGACCCAAAGGATATTATGGTAGATGAGGTAATGTTGAAAATCGGCGAATTTTCCCTTTAACATAAATAAAAATTGCATTTAATTAGCCTGTTCAATTCTTTCTTTACAGTTATAACACAAATTTGCAAAGGTAGTAAATTCCATAAAGACATGGATCTATAGAAGATAGATATCTATAGAAGTTATCTTTATTGCATTCCTTCTACAGTACAGTGTGGTAGCAAAACTTGTCCTGCTGTTGCAGATCTAGTACCGTACGAATGAGCATCAGAGCAGAAACCAATTTCGTTAAAGAGAGCCTGTTTGGTTATATTGCAGTTGCGGTGTTTCTTTATAGGTCCATGGTGTTAAATAGCGATGTTGTCAGCTTACTAAAAACAGTTTATCAGCGAGTGATAACATTGGTTATGCGGAAACATTAACACTATTGAACGAGATACGTGTTAATGACCCATACGCGTTGCCGGCAGTTGAGTAGATAAATGATGAGAATAAATGGCCCCGACGACTTCAGTGGCCGGACTGCTGTTGGAGAGTGACAGTAAAGACCGGCAGACAGATAGTGATCATCTGTTTTTAGACTGACTCCTGCTTTCGGGGCCGTTGGGCTCACTAGCCGACCAGCTTATCAGACCAGCTGTTTGGGACGGAGATGAAAAGGAAAGTGAAACTTATGGTGGAGCAGTTAAATGAATAAATATTATAACCAAACACAATAATGTGTTGTGTTATCTGCTTTAGTAGCCTACAGTAGGCTAGCACATGTCGACCCCACTCGGTTTTCGTTTATTGATTTTTCCTAAATGGTATGATTTAGCCTACTTACCGGCTACACGTGTACACGTGCAAGCCCCTACTGCCTAGTCAAACCATAGTCAAACACAAGGGAAGAGGACGGAGATATAACCATGGACATATAAAGAAATGGACACCGGACTGAAACACGGCGCTCATTCATTCCTATGAAACTGCTCATTGGCGCAGGGAAGCCACAAGGAAGTGATATGCGGAAATTCATGCGGTCCATGGTTCATGGCGATAGGTCCATGAGCATGACGTAGCGGCATTATGGACCTATCAAGAAAGAGGGCGGCAAGCGTAGCAATGACGTAGAGGACTGGTAGCGGATGTAGAATCATTCTCGTTCTGTAGCATCCGTAGCATCTAGCATTGTAAGCTAAAGGTCTTAGCGAGCAAAGTTGTATTGCTTACCGACCATGGTCGTATAAGTCACTAACCCCCCGATGAACCGCTATATGTGATCTTTGAATTACACTCCGTTTTTGTAAAGTAAAACAGTGGTGAATAAGTTCTAAACTACGACTCTGTTCGGCTGCCCACGGCTGCCCCCTCCCTCCTCCTCCCTCGAAAACAAACTGAAAGCCGTTGGGCTAATAAGACGCTTGAGGTGGCGTTTTGAAATGAAAAAACTTCAGTTTTAATAGTATATGGTCTAATGATAAGTATGAGCCTATGTTTGATATTCAGAAAAAATTTGCGGAGACACAATCTTGTTCGCCGCTTGTATTGTGTGGACGGGGAAATCTACCTCAGGACAGCATGAAAATAAGCTCCACCCCCCAGCCCCATTCACAGCATGCAGTACTAATGGGTTGGCCACTTGTCCATGCTGGGGGCCTGGATATAACGTGGGTCATTGTAAATAAGCCTCCATTGCTTTCCATTGCTATAGCCTCGTCTCCGGTCACTGTCCTTATTGTAAACATTTCACAACTCATTTATGTGATTATACAGGTGCATTTGGGCATTTACTAGCTTTATCACCATTCAAACTAAAAATAAACGGTTTGTGCATCCAACAGCACAACAAAACATGATTGTGGCTCGTGTCGCTCTTGTCTCTTTCTGCAATTGACATGCGCAGTTGAGCGGGGAGTGACGCTGTGTGACGTAGACCGATAAGGGGTCTATATAATAAAGGTTAAATGAAATTAAAATTAAAACTTACACTACTATGTTATTTATCTTGTTATGATATATATACATCAATAAAGATCAATAAAGTATTTTTCTTATGCTGTTACAAAACAAAGATAGCCATATTGGAGGTTAAAATCACTTTAATTTTCAAAGTAAACATACACCATATGAAATTCAAATAACAAATATAATGTTAAGCTTAAAGGTGGAATAGACACTTTTAAAACTTTTTCAACCAAAAATACCATATGATTTACAAAACAGAGGACTTTCCATAAGTAAACATACACCATATGACATACGTTTCCCCCAGCGCTATATGGCTAAGGCAGCCCCCCCCCCCGCCTTGACTACCTACCGACCAAAAATAAATAAAATTTAATTAAAAATTTATTTTTTATTTTTAGTGCTGCACAATTAATGTACTAGCAAGCGCGTTGTATGCTTGTGCATGGTCACAACTGCGCGAAAAGCCGCGACTTGTGGTAAATAAATGTACGCTTGTTCCTCCTAGCGTTTCCCTATCAGCTGCTCTGTGTATGTCTGCAGCTCCACGGCTCTGCGCGCGACTATTCACCTTATTTTGGAACGTAACCATGGAAGACGCCATTGTTGTTGACCCTGTCATCGAACTTCCGGTTAGCTCGATCTTAGTAGTCCCTTCAGAATTTAAAATGATGTCCACTCCTCCCATTGTCTTCTTCATGTTGTCGATAATCTTGTTGTTCTTTTTAATGTTGTGGACATGTAGAATATTCCTCATTAAAAACACATGGGAAGAGGGCGACATCATATTTAAAAAGTAGTTGTTTTTTCGCATGCCGGCAAAAAGCTGTTCGGCACACTGGCTGTTCACCCAGCCTCGCAGCTCTGGGACCAGCTCCACCTTGCGCAGCGAATCACGGGGGTCTTTCGTATTATTCTCGTGAAATTTGTCGTACAAAGCGTAATGCTCATTGCTGCCGGTTGCTGGATGTCCATCTGTGTCTGGGACAGCCTTCTTATTCATCAACCATGGAAGGCTGACCTGTGTTTTCCCCTTGAGTGCTGCCTTCAAATTGTAGTCTGTGTCCGGCAACAGCCTCCCTTCGTTAGGCCAGAATGTTTCTGGCTGTCTCACATTTGCATGACTTGCCAGCCCCGGAGCTAAGTCATACAAACATACATTTGGGAGGTGTCTCATGGACATTAAAAGGTCTGTGAAGTCCCTTGGGCTCTCTGCCCTTAAATTGAATTTCACGCCATATACTACTGCACATGGGCAGGTGACTACAGCCCATCCACCTGTGAAAAAAAAAAAAATAGATATGCATGATCACAGTCTTTCGCATATATGCCCTCCCCATTTCAGGATAACATTTTTCCCCATTTGTAGTGCAATGACACAGACAGTGACTTTATGAAGAAAGCATGGCTAGTACATAGATGCTAAAACTGTCTCAGTTTACAATGTTGAGCATAAATAATCCTGGGGGACTGGGGTAATTTACCGGAGGCTCCCCAAATCTGTGAGAAAACCTTATCGTAGGTGGCCCTGGACTTCATTTGGTCCTGCAGTCTGTTAAGCAAATCCATCCGAGACCCCCTATGGTCTCCGGCAGAGACTCCGCACAGAATCCATCTGAAGATGATGAAGGGAATTTTACATGTGATTGGGGACATTTAAATTAGTTAACTTTAAAAGGATTTAGCAAGTCCCTACCTTGAGCTTCAGGAGCTCATCGGTGAGCCTGTCCTCGGTGATGGTGAATTCCCCGTCTGTTGGAGGATTAACAGGCATTACTTTATGGTACTCTGTGTTGATGAGCAAATCTGAGGCTCTTGTCCGGGCCAACCCATGGGGCCCAGTTGTGGTATGACGGGTGGACCACAAACGGGTTGGATCTGTTGGCTTTTAATGACAAGAATAGAGTGCCATCAACAAAACCATACATACTTTTATCATAGCCATCGGAATTAGTTTTACATTAGTCATTATGTCCTTACTTGGGACTAGTCTTCGACTGAGCATCTCTAGGCTGATCATGTCCCAGAATGTTGTGGCACTCACTCTCCCCTGAAATGCTGGTGGTGGGTCCACAATGCTGCTTACTAGGAATAACAATTTAGCAGGTTTATCAAAAGTTTTTTTCTGACTAAGACGTGTCATTATGGCATGTTCTGCTTGAAACAATGTATTTAACTATATAATCTGATTTACCAGGCATACTAAACACCCCCTTCTTATGGAGGTCCATTATCACGGTGGATGGGTGATGACCACAGGACACACATGCATAGGTGTACTTGTGGTCAGTCAGGGCCTCAAAACTTAAATATGCCTGCAGCACGCGCTGCTTGGCAGGATATTTTTTCCCACTTGTCTCTTGAAGCACCTCAATAGCACTGCCAACTGCCTGGTGTGTCTGAGGAAATTAACATGTGCTTAATCACTTCCTCGCAATAATTATGTTGGATAGATAGACACATTTTATTAATCCCAAAGGGAATTTTAGACATCCATTGATAACGGTCTTTTTAGGATTACTGTAATATAATAATGCCTCATACCTGGAGGCTGTTTCTCAGGTACAGGCTCAGGTGATGGGAAATTAGTACATGGTCATCAAAATTATGTACTCCATCCATCCACTCCTGGTATCTGTATGTCATGCCACACCTGTGGCAGTTCCTCCTGTATGTAGACATTCCTAACCAAAGCAAGTACGTGTTAACAGAGAATGTGGTATAGCTACGTCGCAGACATTCAAATACAGTGAAGAGTGAAGAGAAAAAATATATATATTAAAAACATATACATACCCTCAATCACATCTGTCATTGTTAAAATCCTGGCTTTTGAGGTGATCAGCACTGCCTCACACAAGGGTGTGCCATCAGGTTATTTCTCACAGAACATCTCAGATGGGAGGAGGTGTTCTGGGTACCTCCCGGTGTTCACTTGGTCTGGAGGGATGACAATGAGATTTTTTTTTTCTCTCCAGAATGTAATTCAACATCTGTCTCAAGATGTTGCCCTCTGGTGGGTACTGGGCATTCTGGTCATCAACCTCCATAACCTCTTCAGTGACTTGTTCGGGGTTCTCAACCGTCCTAACCCTCCTGAACATGTCTGGTTCTGTTTCGAAAAGATGCCATTTTGCCACATGTTTGTGGACACAAGACATCCTTGCCTTTGTGCACGGACAGTGCCAAGAAAGCTGCTTTGTGTTGTAGCTGATTATGACCCTTCCCAGACGACTATAAAAGCTGATGTTGGGCTCGTACACAGAGATGTATTTAGTCTGGTTAGGGCCACAAACTGTCACCAGACAGGACAGAGGAACTTCAGCCTCCGCTGCCTCTTTCTGAACATTTACTATTTCACAGGGTAGCGAGCCTCCCTGCCGAACATTAAAAAGTATGGTGAGTATTTTGTGGTGGTCTGTTTTTTAGTTCGTAGTCCAAACATCACCGCATCCAGGTAGGTGTCCCATGTCTCTGGATGTTGCCCCACCAGTTTACCAAGGGCTCTGAAAACAAATAAAATGTTAAAATTATTGCTATTTATGATTAGGATCAGTTTTGTAAATAGTTGATATATTTGTATACATGCCTTTCTAGTGGAATGAAAAAAACCATAAAAATGATAGAAATGTGCTTTATGTACTCTAAGCATGGTGTGATCGATTAAATAATAGAAGAAAGGACTCACCTCTGAATTGACCCATTCATCCTTTCTACCAAACCATTTGTTTGGGGATGGTAGGGTGAACAGAGCGATCTTTTTATGTTTAGGATTTCGCACACTCCCTTGTTGATCTGAACTCAAAAGGGAAAAATAGTTTGATAAATTAACTCAATACACTTTTCGCATGATCAAAAATACCAATAACGTGATATACAGAGAGAGTGTGAGTGTGTGTGCGTGCGTGTGTGTGTGGGTTCATGTACATGTGTACATTTTTGAACTAGAACAGAATTACTTACCGAATTGACAAATTCTTTGCCCTGATCCGTTAGGATCCTTTTTGGGGCTTCGAACTGGTGCACAAATTTGGTGATGCACTGTGTCACCTCTGAAGCGCTTTTACTTTTTAGGGGGTACGCCTGTGGCCACTTTGTAAAATAATCGATCATCACACAGATGTACTGGTGCCCGTCTGCAGTTTTTGCCAGTTTGCCGATCAGGTCCATTCCCACCAACTCAAAAGGCTGAGAAACCTTACAGTATAGGAAAGATTTTCATATTAGTTATATTTCAGAGACTGCTTAATGTGTACAAACAGTTTCGTAAAAACACAATCAACAACTAAAGTGGCCTAAGTCATCTTGTACTAAGTATTTAATTAACCGTTTTGCAGTGTTTGGATTAACTTACCTTTATGGGAGTGAACTCTGTTGGCTTTTTTATTGATACAGCATTGGCCTGGCATGCTGCACATTGGGAAACCTGTTGATGACATTTTAAGATGCCTACTTGTTTATTTAGATCAATAAAAGTATTTAACTGAAAATTAACTTAACCTTTCCCAAATCATTTATAATACATAGAAAATATGTTGAAGATAAATTGTTTTGTCTCTTAAATCAATAGCCTTATTAGTTAAAAAAAAAAATATATATATAGGGTGTATATAGTGCTTACTTACCCAGTTATTTATATCGACTGCCATCCCGGGCCAGTAAAATTTACTTGACATCACCTGCCTGGTTTTTGTCTGGCCACAGTGGGCCCCGGTTGGACTGGCATGAAAGCCTACAAACAGGGCATCTGCCTCCTCAGTCCCACAGACCACTTTTGTTTTTATGGATTTGGCAGTCCCTTTGTAGCGCCAGTAGTAAAGCACTTCTCCTAAACAAAAGACAATATTTAAACATAGGCTTACACAAATTCTAAGTCTTTACCTGGTAATCATCATGATAACATAACATATTTGGAGGAATCTGTCCATAGTATTGAGAATGAGCTACAAAATATGACTTTTGTACTAATGTTGCACGAAATAAATCATAGCCTTACAAAAGATTCTACAGATCAAATCTACAGACTGTGTATTTTGCAAACCTAATGCCAAATACAGGGTTATGCCATTTACATGGTTCATGAATTAATGTGTGAATGCTGGAGCATCCAAATCTTAAGCTATTTTAACCATTCAACTATCAAAATGTTCAGCTCCTGTATCTCTTCCTTTGATTTAATTTTGAAACAATTAAAAATAATCAGCTTTTTAACAAAAAATTATATACCATTTAAGATCTTTAGCCACATGAATCCTGTGGTGTTCACAGTTCCAACATGTTAACACTATTACAGTATTTAAGCTTTTGTGTTTTGTTTGACTAGTTGATTCTGCAATTCTCTCTGTCTCAGGCCGCCTTCTCCGAGCAGCCAGCATGAACTAGTGGCCAACCCATTGGTACTGCATGCTGTGAATGGGAGCTTATTTTCCATCGAGCCCAGAGGCAGATTTCCCCGTCCACACAATACAAGCGGCGAACAAGATTGTGTCTCCGCAAATTTTTTCTGGATATCAATCATAGGCTCATACTTATCTTTAGACCATGTACTAATAAAACTGAAGTTTTCTCATTTAAAAACGCCACCTCAAGCGTTTTATTAGCCCAACGGCTTTCAACGTCTTTCAGTTTGTTTTCGCGGGAGGAGGAGGGGTGGGCAGCCGTGGGCAGCTGAATAGAGTCGTAGTGAAACAAATGTTTCGGTTTCCTGCTCCGGCCTCCGAGAGGGCTCAGTGTTTCTTTATAGGTCCATGACTCTTTCAGTGCGAGGCTCCATTAACTTCTCGTGTCTTAGGTTTTTCCTTTTACTTAACATGAAGGACGTTGATGATTTTTAGGCATGTGACTTTTTAACATTACAGTCGCCGAGGGATTTGTAGACTGGTTCAGCTGTTAGTCGCGTGAGCTCAACTCTCACGTTCCTCTGCTTGCGATCATTGCGATTCACCATGGTTGCGTTCCGAATCGCATACTCTTTCTTTTTTCTATTCTACATACTACATCCGACGATAAAAAGAATCTAGTTAGGATGCAGTAGACATACTATTGGGACATACTTTTCTCTCTTATTTCATCATAACATTGCGCCTTGATCTTGCCTCTTGCTTTTATATCCGTCGCATCCCCGTTTGTTTTCATAACATGGACCTATAGGCTTCGTCGATGTTACGTCACTTCACGTGCGCACTGGATTGTGGGTCAGAATCGCCCAAATAGGATGCACTTTTCAACACTAACAATCTTGGCCGCATGAAGTAGACCATCCGGGTATTCTAACCATCCTAAATCTGGCCACAAGAATCGGGACATCCTAAATCTTTTTTCTACATACTATATAGTAGAAAGTATGCGATTCGGAACGCAACCCATATATTGATCCATTTATTCAAAAGATCCATAGGCAAAGAATGGGTGCATTACGGGATCATGTACAAAAACTAGTTGCTCATCCAGCGGCAGCCTCACTATCACCTCCAGCTGTGCTGATGAGCTCTAATAATCTCTAAGGGTACTATGCCATTTGCGCTACCCATGGTGTGGAAAACACCAAAACACACATCATTGAAATGCCTGTAACAGGCACGGATGTATTGATTACTTGAATGATTATGGGAGACCTACGTAATTTTTATAATATTGTTAGTGTAATAGAACCATTTCAGTTACGTTGGTTTTTAATTTGTAGTTGCTTGTTAAGTTATGTATAACAGTTAACAATGTTGGTGTATTATAATTAATTATGTTGGTATAGGCTACTCCAACTTTGTTGCTGTTCAATATGTAACCATTTATTTTTAGATAAATTATTGATTGCATTTTTCGTAAATAGTTAAATGGAAGGAATCTGTTTCTTAAGCAATAATATTAAATAATATTGAACTGTATTTTTTCTATGTAGGACTATGTTGTTGGTGTTATTTGAGAGCAACCGTGCATATTAATGAAGTTCCCAGATCAATAAAGTTCTATCTCTTTTTAATTAAACTGCCTATGTTCCTTGATTAAATAATGGTATAACAGTGTATGTTGGTTATCGTGAAATTATGTCCAAGTGGAGACCATGTGTAAGAAAAAGGATTTGAACAAAAAGTGTTACAATAAAAAGCTTTTATTACACGAAAAAATATTAACTCTTGGGGGACAGCTACGAAGGACGTGGAGAGGAGAGAGCAAGTCAGTTTGGCTGGGGCGGAAGAGTGGGGGGGGGAAAGAAGAAGTGGGGAAAGGAATGAGAGGAAGAACAGGGAAATGAATGAACAGTGTGATAAACACAAATGATTACCAATCGTTCTAATTACTTTTAATTACTGATTTTAAAATATGCAAAAAAAGAGCATCATTGAATAAAGATTAATGACCTGGATTATATTCTATTTACAGATGTAAACTCAGTTGAAATTACAATTCAGAGTGGGTGAACGCTGAAACGTATTTGCCCAGAAAGTGTCAGTTTCACCCACTCTGGATTATCTCTTCAAAGAGACTGAAAGTTTTTTTAAGAAAATGTAATTTTCCCCATTGGTTTAGAATGAACCCCTGTCGTTGGTAAAAGCACAGGCAGTTAAAACTTAATCACCATGGATGCTCTAAACGCTGTGCCTCCATTGCCTAACACTAACAAATGATGTCCAGCACACTGTTCACCATTTCCTGCATGATTAAACTCACCTTTTTTAGACCTCCAAAAGGTGTCTATCATTGATTTTAGATGAAAATGAATCTTAATGTCTGGTACTCCCGGTGGAGGTACTGCAGGTCCTGCTTCCATGCGGCAACAACCTCCACTCCCTTCAGGCGTCCGAGGTCGTTACCGCCACAGTGGATACAGGACTTTCTGGGGCTTTTACAGTTCTTCCTCTCAGGGACTGCAAAAAGAAGGGGATGAGGGTCTTCCATCTGAGTCCGCCCCAGCCAAACCAGCTAACCCTGGCCTCCAGGCCTAGGTTGGGGCCACAGGTCTCCCTGGCTCTCTCCTCTCCACGGCGGACGTAGCTGTCCCCTATGATCCAGATCTGTTTTCCTAAAGATTACAAAACACAGATTACTATACATGTAAATACAGAGTGAAGTAAATATCTAGCACAAAATGATTTGTCTTATTGGTGTTTTTCCAATGGTCTGTTAACATACATACCAATCAGCTAAATAATGCAGTCATTAGCTATGTCATATGCAGCATTTGAATGAATATATTCTCCTTAGTCAAGCTAAATACTTACTTGTGGATTTTGGTCCTCCAGCTCTGTCCATGTCCATTTTTTCTTCAGTTTTTTTTAATGGTAGCTTAAAATATTTAAGAAAAAAATGATTAAGCTAGCAAGCAAACATCAACTGTAGACATCCAATGGCAGAATACTTTGATATTTCTGGATGCTGTAATGTTGTAACATTTTTTAACATGAACGATTTTTATTAAGAATAATATTTTATGCAAAACTCCTATAGAAACCTTAAATTTACCTTTGAGATGTGTAGTGCGGCTCCGGCCAACGCACGAGTTCGAGTGAGACGCACATGGATGGAATGACGGTGACCACGGAGGGATCGGAGAGGGGATGGGTACATGTTCTATATAATGATGTGCTTATCCCCCCCTTTTACCTAATCACTGATAGTAAGTCATAACTCAATCAATACAGATCTGTTGTGTGCTGTCAGCGTGAATCGATCGGACCAAGATCTCCTTCACGTATTGAAAGATAGTTTCGGAACAATATTAATATCAAAAAAAAGTAACTTTATCGTCAATTACATAGTATGCCACTACGACCATGCCGCAAGCTAACATTAGCTTAATGTTAGAACTAAGTTACCATTTTGTCATTTGTCAGGCGATGCAGTTCTAAACTTTAGATTGAAGTTATGCACCCATTTTTGATAAAGGCCAACACTACTCTATTTTGTTGTATGAGCGTATTCACTTAAATGTTTTATTTCTAATATTTTTGAGGTGATACAAACCTATTTAACGAGGCATTTATGCAAACTACTACTATCATTGTTCTGACTCGGTGGATCGTTAAGTATATCTGACGACCTTACATTTTTTTTCTTTTACTTTTTTAAAAATTATATAATAATCATAATTTAAAATTCAAAAGAAAAGTTAGGCAATATTATATTTGGATAGATTTCAAGAATTATTGCTGCACAAAAACTCACATTGTATTTGTTTGATCGTTGAAGATAAAAAGATAACCTTATTGTTCACACTGAATTAAATATATTACAGTTTTTCTCTATTGCTTAACCTCTTCCGCCCGAGAGCCCCCGGTGCCGGGGTCAGCTGCGCTTTTCACAACATACACTATATAAAGGCCAGGACACACCAGTCCGACATGTTCCGACTACGCAAAAAATGGAGTCGGCTGTTTCAGGAAGCTCCAGCCTTCCCGTCGCGGCCAGAGAACACACCAAACTGACTGCTGACTTTCCGTACGCTCTGTTGCTTGCGCGGGACGTAATGGTCTCCATAACAGCAGGCGGCGCTAATCTGTATTGTGGCCCGAAAAAATACGAAAGCCGGAAATGATGGGACAGCTCTCTAGAGCTTAAACATAGATAGAAATACGTATTTATATTTATGGACCATAAGAGCACAATTTTTAGCAGAGAGTGTCGAGCATGGTGTCGAGCAGTCAACAAGGGTTGATGCATGTGAGTACTCTCAAAACGAAACGAACAAACACATTACAATGATGGCTAGCTGTTGTTAGCTGTTTGTGCTACTCGCCTCACTTCCGGGCTTCACTGATTCGCTAGCCTTCCACCAATCAAATTGCTCCAAATGAAAGAGGGTTTGGCGAACCCACAGGCTCAAAACAAGCCCGACGACCTCTACGTCGGCCGACGTGACGGCACACACCAAACAGATTCGTCTTTTTTTTTGACGACGGCGATTATCGGGCTGGTGTGTCCTGGCCTTAAGGGAATGCTAACCATGTAGCAACATGTCATAAAGCACACCCACTTAACGGAAAGAAGCTCGGCTAAAAGCTCATGATATCCATTTTGACCAAATCGAAACACAAGTCTGACACCAAGCAACTAAATGAGCAGGTAGAGAAAAAAAGACGCTAACGGCTCATGTCCGAAAAATCGGCGCTAGCGATTATGCTACTTCATAATCATGCTAACGATACAAACATAGATAGTAGCCTATACAAACAGCAATCATATGAACACAGTGTTGCCTCCTTGTGATTGGTGGATAAGTGTTGTTGTGGTGTATCTGGGGGACTGTACCTCGATCCTATTGGCTCTGACGGATCATCCACATTGACCAATGGATTGAATGAAGACGTCGCGAGTGACCGCCCCGCGAAAATTGACAGCTCCACAACAAAACACTAACAGCGGTTTTTGAATTTTGAGATAGTAGACTGTAGAATTGTTTTGGTTTTCTTGCCATTTTGCCACGACACGAATAATGGCAGACAGGAATAGAAGCAAATGGCTTTCAATTTCGGAGGTACTTTCAATACTTCAAAATGATAGCGGCGCCCGGCTTATTCCTGTCGACTCACCGTTGGAGGAGGAGGACCTACTGCGGCGAGAACTGGATCCGGACCACAGCAGCGATTCGATTACCAAATTCCATCACCGCAAAGGTAGGCCTATGTAATCTCTGTTTTTTTTATTGATTACTTATTGATTTGGTGTCAAATTACCATCTACATTCATAAATCTGGAGATGGATGGATGGATATTGATTAGCCTAATTATTATTATGCTTAAATAATTAATTTATAAATTAATAGGTAATAACTAATCGTTCAGATTAGTTTTTAATTACAAATTAATAGGCTTTAACCACTCAACATGTTGTTTTTGTTGAAGTCACATTATAGGTTGGTTGAATCAAATATGTTTTTTTTGTCACATTGTAGATGATGAATTAAAGATTGTTTTTTGCACAGGATGATGAGACCCTGAGCCACAGAGGGCAAGCATCTGCCATGCAGAGGCCATCACTGCCTATCTCTCAGCCACTGCGAGGCCGCTCCACTCGACGTGCTTCAGCTCCCCTTCCTCAGCCATTGCCATCCTCATCCGACTCAGGTTCACCTGAAGTAACGCAGCCTAAAAAAAGAAAATCTGCAAATCCAAAGCGTACTCGAGTTGGGTCTGCTACTTCAAGAGGGATGGAGGAAGAAATGAGCTGGCACAACAGAGCGGAGAAAGACAGAAGACCGGACCCACTCAGATTCATGCCAGCCAGGATCCCTGGCCCCACATTTGACACCAAGGCCTCATGGTCCCTAACAGGATTGTTAATACGTGTTCATTTATTGGAAATATGGAAGGCAAAAATAAAGAATGAAATGAGAAAAGTTTCCAAGTTATCAGAGGAGGTTTAATGAAGTGATATCACAGAACAGTTCTATGCATCCTCCAAGGACAGGAAAAGTCAAAAAAGTGAAGTCTCTTCTCTACATCCAAGGCTTTTTAACATCCCTAAACAAAAGACAATGATTGGTTTTTTATTGCTGTCGTCTGGTTTCGGGGATTATCCTCTTGCACATCTCCGGACGTCCTCTGCTGAACTTTATTGACTGGCTTAAGTTTCCCAGCCTGATAGAGTGTTTACAACTTGTTTGACCAGCAAGACCTTGGTCTTAGCAGGCCTTAAGGATCAATGGAGAATCAAGTTAGGTTTTATAGCTGTTTCACCTCTTTGTTTCCATAGCACAGAGAAAAGTTGAGTGAGAACATTTATTAAAGTCAAATGTAAAGAATATACAAATTGTTTAAATGATTATATATTGGTAAATGCCAATTAAAGAGGGGGGGTCATAATATCATTAAAATCAGAGTTTATTTTTCTAACATCCCCCTTTCACTCTTCCAGCTTTTTTTTAGCGCCACTGTAGTCCGTACCATCATTGACAACACTAATGCCAACGCTGTCAAAAGATTACAGGCTGGAAAAAAGTTTATTCGGAGAGCACTGACGGTGAGCGATTTTTATGTTTTCATGGCCATTATATTATTTAGGCCTTGTGAATGTACACCACAGAGCTGATTACTGGAGAAGGCAATGGCCATATAACTTTGCCTTCCCCAGTGAAAAGATGACACGGGACCGCTTTGAAGCCATCTTGTGGTCACTGCACCTGAGCAACCCAAGAGAGGATGAGGAGAATGAGCGCAAGAGGAACACCGCTGAATATGACAGACTCTTCAAAATAAAGCCCATGTACACTGAAATCGTGACTGCCTGCCAAGCAAAATTTCCAACCAAACAAGAACATCTCCATTGATGAAAGAATGGTGGCATCCAAGGCCCGCATCATTATGAAACAGTACATGAAAGATAAGCCGACAAAGTGGGGGTACAAACTGTTTGTACTTGCAGACTCTGCAATAGCTTATACCTGGAACTTTTTTGTGTACTGTGGTAAAAGTGCGTTCACCACAGGCCAGGGTCTGAGCTACTCTTCAGTGATGGACCTTCTGCCATTTCCTCTGCTCGGTGGGGGCTACACACTGTATGTAGATAATTTCTACACAAGCCCTGCCCTCTTTCTGGATTTGTCAAAAAATAACATTGGCTGTTGTGGGACCATAAGGAAGAATCGAATTGGTTTTCCACAGGCTGAGGGTAATGACTTACCAAAAAAGGCTGAGAGGGGAGATCTACGGTGGATAAGGAACGAAAAACTCCTGTTCGTGAAGTGGATGGACACCCGGGAAGTGAACATGTGCTCTACAGTGCATGAAGCCTTCAGTGGACGGACGGTGAAACGGCAAGTGAAAGAGGCTGGTGTGTGGCAGACCAAGGCCATACCTGTTCCAGACGCTGTAGCTGACTACAATCAGAACATGGGTGGTGTGGATCTGTCAGATGCATTGATCGGGTACAACAGCGTCAGCCACAAAACCATTGAAATGGTACAAGACGTTCTTTTATCATTTTGTGGACATTGCCGTGGCGAACAGTTTCCTTCTCCACAAGGAGCTGTTCAAGATAAGGAATGAGCCCACCATGACAACGCCACACACCCAAAAGACCTTCAGGGAGCAGCTTGCTGCAGAGATGGTGGAGTTTGCTGAAGGCTCAGCACCACCACCACCACCACAACTCACCTGCATGCCGCTGTATTATGGGAGCAATGCCACACAGTCCAGGAGGTACTGCAGGTTGTGCCAGGATGCTGGCTTGCCGAGGGTGAAGACACCGTTTACTGCAGGCAATGCCAGGTCCCTCTTTGCTTCACATCTAAAAAGAACTGCTTCCAGCAATGGCAGACTTACATTAGTGTAAATATATTTGATGTTTGGAGTTTTTGCCAGTTTGTTTTAGTAGTGTACATATAGCTGACATTCAGAGTTTTTTGCAGCGTGTTTTTACTTGTGTTTTTACAGTTTAGTTTCATTGTTACTGTTATAACAATTGTATTGTTCTTTTTGTTCTAATTTGTATATATTAAGATGTATATTTATATGTATTATTATTATTATTGTATTATATATATAATAATATGTGTATTATTAGTATTACTGTTATTATTGTATTATATATATTATTATTATTATTATTATTAAATCTGCTCCAGTTGGAGATAAATGTTAGTTACTTTGTATGGTGTTCTTTGAATGGGAAAATGTATATAGGTGTGGTTTATTTTTCAAAACAAAGCAACAACTGTTTTTAGAACAGTATTTAGATGGGTGTGCCCAAATGGCTAATTTCCGCCTGAAAAATGTCTCTACTAAAACCTCTCTAACTTTGCTCTGCTTTACTTTATTAGCATCAATCTTGGCACAGGTAATGTTCAGATTGTATGCTATTATTTGCTGGAGGATTTGGGCTGCAACTGCATGATTCAAAGGGGATATTCACTCACTAAAGTGTACAGTTCTGTTAGGCGGAAATGAAATATTTCATTTATGCTGTGTTCCATCTTCATTTACTCTGACCCAGTAACATCTAGACTAATGCTTACACCTTTCAGCAATCTCACAAGTGTTATCTTTATTATGATACCAAGATTATTCATATAGACCATGTAGTTGCAGAGATATACTCTATTCATTATGGGCATGTCATTTTCGAACGGAATCCTGAGCCAGAGGCCTAGGGCTTAAGAGGTTAAACACATTTCACGATACTGCCCTCACTTTTCACAAAACTCTAAACACAAAACACTTTTCTAAAGCTATGTACACACAGCTCCCGCTCTTTTCAAAACCAACCCTTCACACCAAAACAGTTGCTCATATGCTCAAAAGAAAACTCTGACACCACAATACCACTCAAGGCCTGCAAAAATGGAAACACTACTGAGCATCATTAACCACATTACCAAAAAAATTGAAAACACAATTTTCAGAGTGTGAGACAGTTCTTTTTACAGTTTCACAACTGCCAGGATCTATTTGAACAACCCTTATTTATTCTTCAAATATGTATTGGGCATTTACTATAGATTTGTGCGTTTCATGGGAATAGTTACATAATGCAGAAAATGCAGTTAGTCACAACTCAATGCAAAAATGAGTACTGTAAACTCCATGGAGGATCCATTACACACAATAGATACTACAGTACAGTAACAATTGAAAACACAATGTTCAGGGTGTGATTTATTTTATGTTGTGTACATGTAAATTGACACAGTATGTTGTACAGTATGTTGACACTGAAATCATCAACGTGGGAAGAATGCCCTGGCATGCCACCCCAGCCTTGGAACGCCTCCACAGCCACATTGTATGTAAAGTAGTGAAGGCCACCGTGTACATGGATTGTACTGTACTTACTTGCACATACTGGTGACGGAGGTGTTTTACTGTATTCTGTCGAGTTGCGCTCAAGGGTTCCCTATAGGCCTGCTTCATACGTACTCTCTGGACCTTGAGGACTCTGTCTATGGTTGTCAGGCTGACATTGTCAATGGTCGGAAAGTTCAAATTGTCACCAATGATCCTCTCCCGTATCTCCCATAGTCTCATCACATTGTTCTCCTGAACCACTATCCACAATGAGGACGTCTTGGGCTGGTGTGAATCTGGAAGCCCTCCCACCTGCACATGGCAATCTTTCAACTCTAGAGAAACAAACATACAGTAATTTGGTCAGAAATGGTCCTTGCAGTACACACTTTTACTGTGACCATGATTGCACTTGTCTGTATGTAGGTGCACTCCACTATACTACTGTATACTGTAAACATCTAGTGTAGTGACTAAAAAACTACTAGGCTACATACAGTACCTGTTGTGTTCTCTGAAGGCCCGAATAATGGTGGCCACTGAGAATCTGCTGAGGTTTGATTGGACTCGTCCCGCTTCGGTCATTGTCATGCCGTGGACAATGACGTGGTCAATGACTGTTGCTCTCATTTCATCTGTAATGAAAATGTGCTGTCTTGCTCGCCCTCCTTCTCCTCTCCCTCCTTGGCCTGCTCCTCTTTGGACTGCTTCTCGCCCTCTATGGCCCACTCCTCGGCCCGCTCCTCCTCCCCTGCCCTCTCCTTGACCTGCCTCTCCTCTCCCTCCTTGACCTGCTCCTCTCCTCTCCTTCTCGACCTGCTTTTGACTCTCCTCTCCCTGCCCTGCTCCTCCCTCCTGCTGCCTCGACTCCCTCTCCCTCCTTGACCTGCTCCTCTCCCTCCTTGACCTGCTCCTCTCCCTCCTTGACCTGCTCCTTGCTCCCTCTCCTCTTCCCTCAGCCTTGACCTGCTCCTCTTACCTCCTTTGACCTGCTCCTCTCTTGCTTACCTCCTCTGACACAACTCCTCCTTTCTCTGCCTCTGGATCCATCCTCCATTTTTGTTGTTTGGAACCTTCAGCAAACTGCACTGACTTATATAGGTGTGGTCACATCATTTGCAACTTGTGTTTTCAATTACGAGTCGTTGTGTTTACTGGATGACACCAGGGGCCTATTTCAGGTAGCTGGTTTTACATACTCTGGGTTTAATCCTGCGCTCTGAGTTGGTAAACTCAGAGCGCAGGGTTGACGAGCAACTCTGGGTTTTCGGTTTCAGAACAGTGGATCAGCGTTGGGTCAATCAACTCTGAGCGTGTTCACTCTGGTTGGACGTGTGCATAAAAGCCATCGTCAATGGATCGCTGATAACATGATTCACCATGGAAACAGAAGAAACAAATGCTTGATCCTCCCACTTCTCCACTTCTCAAAAAAGAAAAAAAAGAAAACTTCTCCGCTCCTCCCACTAGAGTAAGAAATATTAACGAATGAGCTTATGGAGAAGAATGAACGGGGATATTGTCTCATAACTCTGATCTAATCACTTCGGCAATTCAGAAAAAAACGGTGCAAAAGTTTTTTGTCAAGAGCATCGTTGCTTCCGTATGAGAAGCAAGTCTATTTTAAGAATTAAGTTACGCATATCAGCAGCAACAAAATTATTAAGCTGCCGCTGCACAGCATTGCTGCAGTGTTTTATATTCGCTGTAGCCTATTATGTAGGCAAGCTATAATAGGTCTACTGTGCAGTAAACAGACTGTCGCTTCTTTTAAATGGGGAGTGAAAGATATTAACGTTTGACACATAAGGTGACAGTTTCCATTGTAGATCCTGATTGTTTTATTACCAGATCCATTGTCCTCTAGTGATCACAGTTTAAATTATTATATTATTTCTATATTCATATTGGGCTATTTAACGAGGCTTGTCTGTGACTTCGGGATGACACAAGGGAACAGTAACGATCGCGTGCAGCCGCAGAATTACATTTCAACCTGACATAAATAGCCTATGTTCAGTGGCACAGATGTTAAAAAACTCCTGATAATGATAAAAATAAATAACGAGACACATACAATACAATAGGTTTATTACAGTTTTTCACAATTGTTTAACACATTTTTTGGAACATAGACACAATGTGCACAATCTGAAACTAATTTACCAACTGCTTAACCAATTCTGCTGAACTCCAAACACATTTCCTGCCTTAGACTCATATTCTCATCCCAAAACACACATTTTTCACAACATTACACACATATTCTCTATATCTTGCACACTCTTCCTGAATTCTCTCTCTTGGTATTCGCACAGAACACACTGCCAATCACATTTCTAAACTCAAAAGGCTTTTGTGCAGTTAGCTATAGAAGGGTCAGGGATGAGCTCCTGTTTGCTGTGATTTACAGTAGACTGCACATTTTGGTACAAATACAGTTTTTGCCGAATACTGTAAACACTAACAACCTCTAACTTTTGTCACCATGCCCTCAACCAAAGCACCAACCCTTACAAACACGATATATGCTTTGCACTGTGTTTGAAATGCTCCAACACACTTCTTGAAAAAAAATTAAACTAATTGAATACCAATCAGTCTAAACCTTAGCACTACAAATAGACCCCAGGTGAGCTCAGCTCCTTTCTGAGACAGTAAAGAGTCAGGGGAAGAGGAGGAGAGAGAGCGACAGGAGTACGGCAGGGAAACCAAATGTAAGGATCAACATAAAAAACGGAGACACATACAACCAGAACACTATAGTGGACCATGTTATAGATCATGGCCTATCAATGAGGGAGCCTGACAGAGAGTGCAGCTAAACCTGAGTCGCTCCATAATTAGGAGATTTAGACTGGATATCAGGTGATCATTTCCCTGTTGCTTCTCAAAGGATGACATTAGCCTCGTTTGAGATGTCGCCGTCTTGCTAAGACCTGCGCAATTATGACGCTCGTCTTGCTGAGCGCGCAACATTTATGCAGCATTTTTGTTGTGCGCTCAGCAAGAACAGTCATAGTTGCGCAGGTCTGAGCAAGACGGCTCCAAGTCGAACGAGGCTAGTGAGTGTGATATTGATGAGGCGATGTGGCCAGATGTAAATAGGAGGCGGTATCCATAAAAGGATTCATAATCCAGCCACCCAATTCCTTACAACTCTGTTTTGTTTACCATTGTTCCCTAATTTTACTGTAATTGTTTCTTAGTTTATACTGAGACACTGAATTGCTTGAACTGCAGTCCTACCTATTCATTGTGTTTGTTTGAAATGGCAAAATAAACTATTCTGCAACATGTGTGTTAGGATTTGGCAAAAACCGTAAAGTATTTGTTGTGTTTCTGTAGGTGAAAGTGTATGAACATGCAAAGGCATAATTCTACTGATAAAGCATTCATATAGTGGTTTGCATTTATACTATAGTGTTTTCCATTCTGCACACCAGTGTTCAATGAGTGCAAGAAATGTCTAGTCATATGATGTGTGTGTTTGTCATTTGAAAAGAAAAGACCATTTAGTGAAGAGTTAACATTGTTTTGAGGGTAAAGTGTGCTTTTGCAATGGAAGAGAAGGATTTTGCATTTTGTGTTTGAGTTTTGAAATTTGTGTTAAGGATTTTGAAAAAGTGAGGTAGTCTATCAGGAAATGTGTTTAAGCAATTGTGAAAAACTGTAATCTGAATGTAGAGCATGTCACGATGTGTAAGGTGGCCGCATATATGAACGGACCGAGGGCTGAGAACAAGGCTACTGATCAGATAAATGATCGATCAAACGTAAAATCATCAGTACATGATAAAAACATCCCGATGGAGATTTCTGTGGAGTGATTTTGCTTTAACCCTTGGGTATCCTTAACTTTTACTGCACCTTCGTTACCTTAGCGGACAAAAACGTCCGCTCCAATAAACTGCCATCAAAATTTTATACAGTAATAGTTTTTCCTATTTTTTTTTTCATAACTCTTTTATCCAACTCGAGCTCTGTACATACATCTTTAAAAAAAAAAAATTCGATTGCTTTGAACCTTTTTAATGCTTTTTTATGTGACGATGTGACTCGTTTTTATTGAAAGAAAACACAATAATTGAACTATTTCTCAAAAAATGTATGCAAATTGGAATTTTTTGAGAAGGATAATAAAAGACTAGATTATGTCATTGGTTTGACATCAAATTGATTTTGATGCATCTTTAATGTTTGTGCAATCACCGATGCAAATAAATACTCCCTTTCGTTACCTTAGCGGACATAAACGTCCGCTCCCGATAAACTGCCATAAAGACAATAAACAGCAATATTTTTTTCTACTTTTTTTTTTTATAAATCTTGTATCCCACTTAAGCTTTGTACATACAAATCAAATATTCATTAATTTTCGATTGCTTCTAACCTTTTTAATGCCTGTTTTTGTGACGATGTGACTCGTTTTTATTGAAAAAAAACACAATAATTGAACTATTTCTCATATAATGGATGCAAAGTGGATTTTTTTGAGTGGGATAATATGAGTCTAGGATATGTTAAGGATTAGCAATGAAATTGATTTTGATGCATCTTTAGTGTTTGTGCAATCACCGATGCAAATAAATACTCCCTTTCGTTACCTTAGCGGACATAAACGTCCGCTCCCGATAAACTGCCATAAAGACAATAAACAGCAATATTTTCTTCTACTTTTTTTCCCACTTAAGCTTTGTACATACAAAATCAAATATTCATTCATTTCGATTGCTTTTAACCCTTTTTATGCTAGTTTTACGTGATGAAATGTTAATGATGAGCAAAAAAACTGACTTTCATGCATTTGTGTATTTATGCAGAACAACATTTATTTCCAAAACATAAACAACGTCAGAACAGAACATGAGAGTGTGTGTGTGTGTGTGTGTGTGTGTGTGTGTGTGTGTGTGTGTGTGTGTGTGTGTGTGTGTGTGTGTGTGTGTGTGTGTGTGTGTGTGTGTTCGTCTAACAACGAGGGCACAGTGCTCTCTGGCATTCCTTGCAGACATGTGTTCTGCACTTGGAACAGATCGATATTGTTTTTTTCGTTTTGCAAGTTTTGCAAAGCCTTCTCAGTGAAGTAGAGGGACTTGCTTCCTCTGGCACTGAGGAGCGACGTGCCTCCTCAATCATTGAGACTGCCGCTGGTGTGCGGGGCAGGCGCTGACGGGTCTCCATCAGGGGGGTGACCAGAGCTCGTCCTAGCTCGTCCAGGAACAGCCTCCTCTTAAAGCTTTTCCCCCTGTTCCAGCCTGGGTCGACCAGTGTCCACAGAACATAGGCGTTGTAGGCGGACACATCAAGCATGTTGTGGAAGACCACAACTGGCCACCTGTTGGTTCTCCTCCTTGTGCTGTATGTGCGAACAACCTGTAAAAAAGATAAAATAATAATAAACGAATGTAATGCGACTAAATTCTTCATTATCCATATATCTAAACCATTATGTATAGGCCTACAGCTAATTCCTAAACAAAATAAGAGAAAAGATAGACGTAGCCTATAAATAGCCTAATGGAAATAATAATGCTTGAATTTACAATAAATACATACCTTATCCAGATTGTCCACGGCACCTTTGCAGCGGTTGTAATCCAGGATTATTTGTGGCTTCTTGTGCTCTGCGTCGCTCACAACCGCTTCCCGGTGCTTTGAGCTCAGCAGGAGCACGTTCTTTCCCCGCCGGGGAACATAGGACACCGCTGTGTTGTGCCGGGTGAAAGCGAAAAGCGAAGAGAGTATCGCCCGCTGCTTCGTCTGGAGGAGTTGTGGAGGGAGCTCTGGTTTGTTCCTCCGGATTGTTCCGACCAGGGTGATCTTCCGTCGAAGTAATTCCTCAGACAGAGCCATGGATGTAAAAAAGTTGTCACAAGTGACAGTCCCCCGAAGACCCTCTGTCAGTTGGAGAACAACCCGCTTCCCCTGACTAACTTCACGGGGGGCACCGGCCTCCTTCCCCGTGTATACTTCCATTCTGAATGCATAGCTGGTGCTCACGTCGGCTAGCACCCATACTTTTATGCCGTACTTGGCTGGCTTGTTGGGGATGTACTGTCTGAATGAACAGCGGCCCTTAAAACCAACCAGCTGCTCATCCACGCAAATGTCCGTTCCCGGGTTGAACATAAGGGCTAGTCCTGGCTGCCACATGTCCCAGAGGGCTCTTACCGGAGCCAGCTTGTCCGGCCGACGGGCTTGACGAGCCCGCCTGGTGAGCCGGTCATCAAACCGGATAGCGCTGCACAACTGATGAAATCTTCTTAGCGATATTGTCGCCGGGAAGACGGCTCTCCCCGTCTGCTCACTCCATAGGCTCCTGGTTGCCTCTCCCCGAGACCGGTACACCCCCGACAGCAGCAGCAGGCCGATATAACCTCTCACCTCCGGGCCGTTAGTATCCACCCAGTCTGGAATGGTCCTTTGCCCCTGCAAATTGGTCATCCTGACCACCAGCTCGATGATTGGTTCCGTTATAAAAAGGTCAAAGGAGGATTGGAGCCCATCAATTCTCGCAATTGCGAATCGTGTTGGTCCAGTGATGGTGTCCATCTCCGGGACTGGGGGACGCAGCGTCTCTTCGTTTGACCGGGACCAGCGGACCTTTCCATCCCGCGACTCCCACACCTCATCCACCACCTGCTCCGCTTCACCCTCCTCCTCGCTCTCACCCGTGACAGAGGCTGACGACTGCGGCACGTACAGCTCATCTTCATCGCTGGTGTCCTCTTCACTTGATGTTTGTTCGGTTTCAATGTCCATCATTGCTATTACTTCCTTGGTATTGTACCTCTTCTCCATGTTGGCAAGGATGTAAATGGCTAGTTTTCACTCTACCCATACAGTGTTGGTCGTTGTTGCACCTGTGTAAACTCACCGTTAGATTTAGTCTATGTTTTTGTTTTCCCCTAATCGGCATCTTTGAACCGCTGCGAGATGCTGAGCTGCGCATCATTTGAAATTGAATGATTGTGTATAAGAAATGCTTTGATCTCATCCACATGAAAAGAAAATGTTAGTAAACAATTGGCTCATTTGTTTTTACCCCCTCCCACACACACACACACACACACGCAGCTTACATTTCCAAAGTCTGCACATTTAGGCCCATACTGCACGATATGAAATATTCTACACACAATTTGCATGATGCATGTGCACATCTAAGTGTGTACTGGAAAGTGCATCAAAGAGAGGTTGTGCATGTGTTTGGGGAGAATGTGGATCAGTGATAATTTGTGCATGCATGGATGAGATGGGGAAGAGAAAAGTATTGTGAACCTGCAGCCACCTGAAAGCCCCAAAATTGCACCTTATAGCTGTATACATATGCAGACACACAAAGACACACACACATACACACACATTAATTTCACAAGAAACACACAGACACAACCCTAAGGTATCCATTTAGATCCAAACTTTCCATTTATTTCTCATATTTCTTATGTATATGCCAGCAACTCTCAAAAATGACAAAAAAATATAGAAATGCCGTATTTTTTCTTGTTTGGTCTTAGGGAGCATATTTGATCCTCATAAAAACAGAAATAAATAAATAATTTAGCTAGATAAGGGTAAACAATGCAATGTTGGTGTCTTAACAGCAGGAACCCATTGCAGAAGGGCACCAAGTCCCCAATGAGGGCATCAAACAAGGACCGGGTGCAGGAAATCCTGCTAAAGGCTCAAAGGTCACTCTTGGAACTGAAAGACAACAAAGGTAAGCTGGTGTATTTAGGCCCAAGGAAAACTTGTGTAGTTGGCTTTATTGCCAGTTGTGCAAGTGCATGGAATATTGTCCTTGAATTGGTCATTCAGCCGAACGCACCATGCCGTTACCTCCTCACCTACAAGCTGAGCCAAGATCACCTCGAGCTGTTCTTCTCCTCTCTGAGAGCACGTGGTGGATTCAATAACAATGCTGGGCCAAACTCCTTGTGGCACCTCGATGGTAACCACAAGCTGATAACGTAGATATTGACATTAGCATACAAGACTTTGGTGTTTGCTTTAAAGGTGTGGTTAATTTAATATTTTCAATACTTCTGTTACAGGTGGAGAATTGTCATTCATGGGGCCATAGATGGATACAGCCGCTTAGTTGTGTTCCTCCGAGCCTCTGACAACAACCGGAGCAGCACGGTTATGGACAGCTTCGTAGATGCTGTGGCAAAGTATGGCGTGCCTTCGAGGGTCAGGGCTGACCATGGAGGGGAGAACAACTCTGTCTGCCTCATGATGAATGTATTCATTGGGCCAAACAGAGGCAGTGCTCTCCGGGGGCGAAGCACCCATAACCAGAGAATAGAACGACTCTGGGGAGACTTGTGGCGAGGAATGTCCAATGTTTACTATGACCTCTTCAACTTCCTGGAGGGTGAAGGTATCATGGACATCGACAATGAGATGCACATGTGGGCACTGCACTACGTGTATCTTCCCCGGATAAACCGTGACCTTTGCTACTTCATTGACCAGTGGAACAACCATGGTCTGAGGACGGAAAGGCATGCCACTCCGCTGCAGATTTTCGTTAGAGGTTGCCTTGAACGACAGGGGCAGACCTCTACTGCAATGCTGTCCCTATTTGGTGGGGGACCAGGAGTGGACTAAAAGCATACCAGTGCCTACACTTACTGTCTATTAATTACTGTAAAACATATGCCTCCACTGCCTCACTTTGTGAAAAAACCATTGATGAAATGGTGGCCAGCAAATGGTTTGGCAATGACAAAAAAAAGATATGTCTTTGACGGCAACAACTTGCTATAACAATGCATAAACCTCTATCTGTTTTGACTTCAATCGGAAGCCCTCATCACAAATACATTTCGGTCCATGAACCAACAATATCTCATTACAGTTGTTTGGGAAGCGTCTTAGTGTCATATGACACTAAGAGAAATTATTGGAACTGTCCGTGTGCAAGGACAAAGAGGGCTTGTCCACATAAATATCTGGCCAAATGGCATCTATTCGAGACACAGCGTGAACTTTTTAGAAAAGCCTGGAGCACAGAGGAGGAGGAAGAGGTCACATGACGGAGGACAGAGACATTGAGGATGATACTAATGACGCTGACACGCTGTATCCTCCTACAAAAGACACACTCAAAGTGATGGTCAATTATATATTAAATGCCAAAAAGTTGCCCGCAGTGCTACCGGACAATCTACGGCTTCCGTCACCTGGTAAGGATTATCCAAGACACCTAATCCCAAAGGAGATGATGTGCAAGCTTTGCACAGGAAACGTGCCCCTTAGTGAGCCAATTCTCATTACAAATAAGGCCAAAATCCTGACCAACTCAACTATTGTTCACGGTAGGCAAATTGTGTACAATTATTAACATATTGTATATTATCAACATTTGGCATGTTTTTATTTACAAAGCCTTGACCGGGAAGCTTCCTCGTTATTTAACGGAATTGCTGCAAATCTCAGATGGGCTTTATCAGACCCGCTCCACTGACATGCTTATGCTTTATGTCCCACAAGCCCGGTCTGAGCTGGGAAAGACAGCTTTTAGCTTCAGTGCCCCTGACTCCTGGAACAACTTACAGCAACAAATTAAATTAAATAACTTCATATCCTTTAACCAATTTAAACAAACTATTTTAAATCTGCCAAACTCTACCTGTAACTGTTTTAATTAGGCTATATTGTACTTTCACCCATTTAATTTGAATTGCTACCACTAAATTTCACCACTGTGTAAATGTTTCAATTGTTTTTCTCTTCACCTGTTGTTGTGTATTTGATGTATTTGCGTTGAATATTGTTTATGTATTGTTGTTTTTCCTTTGAATTTGTTTGAACTCGACGTCATTGAAAATGAGGGTCACCCCTCAATTGGTCTCTCGAGGATAAATAAAAGTTAAATGAAAAAATTAAAATGAAAATATAATCAATCTACTGTGCTATATTTGTTCCTGTTTTACTAGTATCATTCAATGAGTTATTGACTACTGTGGTACTTGTTGAATGTTTGACATTTCAGACGTCTCTACCAAGCGATGCTACTAATGTGGGACATATTTCCGGTATCAGGAATGGGCAGATGGCAGATACACAACTTCGATGATCGGGTTCTCCTCGACCTCCCGTTGTGTCTGTCCATAAGGCACATGCTTCAGGTAATATAAGAATTTATAAAGTATAATATATACATTTTAATTAGATCATATACATGTTCAACTCGATTTTAACATTTTGTCCATACAGCAGTGAGCAGGGTGGTGGAGTATCTGGAACTCATTCGAAGAGGTTTGTTTATTTTTGTAATAATTTTATTTATTGTTCACATGTACGATACATGACACTTTTAACTCAAAAAGGTTCATTTAGTGAGTTCACAGTGTGCTTGCCCGTGGTTTAAACTTTGCCATAACCCCAAAAAGAATACCACACGAGGATTTCATTATAGCAACGGAATTAGCATGTCAAAAAATACAAGACCAGGGACAAAAAGCCGAACTACGAAATGCGGTGGCGGGCATTTTGAAAACGGCGAAACTACCAGCCACTAACATGAATAAGGAGGAATGGAAGGCTATGCAGTCAATAGCAAAAGACAAATCAATCACAGTTTTTACCGGCAGACAAAGGAAGAACCACAGTGGTTATGGACACGGAACAATATGAAAAACAAATGGAAAACATGCTGGGGGATACTAATACATATGAAGCTATAAAAAAGGACCCAACAGAAGGAAAGAAAAGGAAATTAAAAACGCTACTAAAACCCTTACTACATGAAGAAAAAATAGACAAGGACATGTAAAACAAACTAGTACCCACGGCAAATATTACACCCCGGATTTATGGCACACCAAAAATACACAAGACAGGCACACCACTGCGCCCCATAGTGGACAGTATTGGCTCAGTCACTTACAATTTATCAAAAGCTTTAGTCGAATTAATAAAACCGCTCCTGGGCCAGACAAAACAACATTGCAAAAACTCAAAACAACTGGCAAAAGACTTAAGCAGCCTTACAGTGGATACAGACGAAATCTTCATATCACACGACGTAGTATCTCTGTTCACAAAAACACCCATACAGGCAACACTAAACATAGTAGAAAACAGACTCAGAGCAGACCGGACACTACGCAAACGCACAAATTTAACAGTAGAAGACATAGCTAATCTGCTAGAATTTGTAGCCACATCCACATATTTCCAGTTTAAAGGCAAACTGTACAGACAGAAGGAGGGGTTCGCAATGGGCGATCCACTGTCAGCCATCATGAGTGGATTCTTCATGGAAGATCTGGGGCCTCATTTATAAAGCTTGCGTACGCCCAGAAGAGGGCGCACGCCAATTTCTAAGCAAATATTGGGATTTATAAAAAACAAACTTGACGGGAAGAGTGCGGTCCTCCACGCAAACTCTGACCCATGCGTACGCACAGAAAGTGGAGAAAAGAGAAACGGCGACTCCGTCGGCACATGTATGAAGTGCGAGAACGAATGTGTTTGTGTAAAATGAATCCAGATATAGGCCTATTATTATAAGCCATGTAGGTCTATCATATAGGGAGTTCCTTTTCAAAACGGATGAAGCCATTCTTACAACTAATAAAAACAATTCCTCCACGGATTTTTCCATGGAGTGATACCAACAAAAACTAAACGAATTAGGATCTTAAATAGCCTACAAACGGAGATATATGAGTGCAAAAAAAAACGTTTGAATAAGCTCTGCAGTTAGCTAAGAATAACCTATCTGCATGTTATTGGATTCATTCTGATAATATTGAGGTGGAATACAGCCTATTACTTTTACACTGACGCTGTTCTCGATGCCTCAGTCAGGCAGACAGGAGTACACAGTTCCACACACTAATCATAAGCCTACTGTACATTACATAGCCTACTGTGCTAATTTTTCGCGGTTTTTAGTTCGTTTTATCTGTGTTTTTCTTTGTGTTTAAGCACGTCGTAACTGTGTTTTGAAAGGGACTGTGAAGTTTATTATTAACCCTCCGCCGCCCGTCACTGCACCGAGAGGAATTCTCCGAATCTGTATCTCATGGGGGGTCTCAGTGTCCCCCGCTCGTGGCACAAACACTGCTGTGTGAGGATATGCACTTTTTTGCGTCCACTTTTATGTCGGATCGCTTCTTTTTATTTCGACCACAGCGTTCACAGAGATCGCCACAGGCTGCACCCTGACGCCTTTACCCTCACACTGTGCCACCAAACTAAATTTTCCCTGGTCGCCACTTCTCCAACGGGTACTTCGGCGTGACCGCAGTGATCCCCACCATGTGGAGTCTATTTTTCCATTTCCCTTTCATTCGGCGATTGCCACTACCGCCTTCATGCACTCAGTAAATGATATTAATTTGGGCGTGTCGATGACTATGTATGGGTAAATATGGGCGTTACGTGAAGCCCGCAAAGGCTGCGCCACATTTAGAGTGGATTGTGATTTATAAAGGGAAACAGGCGTAGGACGTGAGTGCGCACTGTTTTATAAATCCGAATATTTTTGTTCGCACGTACATCCTACATTTCTTCCGTACGCCAGCTTCCACGTGAATCCCACGCAAAGCTTTATAAATGAGGCCCCTGGAGTCCAAGGCCATAGCCACAAGCCCAGACCACTTTGGCCTCAAGTTCTGGAAGAGGTACGTCGACGACATATTAGAAAAAGTGAAAAAAGGACACACACAGGCACTCACGGATCATTTAAACTCCATAGACGACACAGGAAACATAAAATTCACACACGAAGAAGAAACCAACCAATCCATCGCTTTCCTGGACATGAAGATCCAACACAGGGACGACGGCAGCATAAAAATAAAAATATATAGGAAACCAACACATACAGACCAATATTTACTATGGTCATCAGAGCACCCCACAGCCCACAAAATGTCAGTAGTGCGTACATTATACGACCGCACTAGCATGATCACAGATGAAAAGGACAGACGAGAGGAGGAAAACCACATCAGGAATGCACTCACACACTGCCAATACCCAGGTTGGGCCATCAACAAAGGGAAGCAAGCAGTCCGGAAAAAAGAAATCAAGGAAAGGAAAAAGAAAAGCTCAGAGAAAACCGAACACCGAGGCATGGTGATACTTCCGTACATCAGGGGAGTCACAGAAAAGGTCCAACGGGCGATGAAAAAACATCTTATCAGCACGCCAGTAAAACCACACATCAAGCTACGGCAGGTGTTGGTGCACCCCAAGGACAAAATACAACCGGAGAAAAAATGTCACGTTATATATGAAATCCCATGCCTGTCATGCAACAAAACATACATAGGGGAAACTGGGAGGGCGTTCGGCACACGTAAAAAAGAACATCAAAAAGAATGTGAAAAGGAAACATCTGGAGCGCACACACGTGCACTGAAAGAGAAAGCGGAGCAGGAGAATCTAAAATCAGCCATCTCGGATCACTGCAAGAGGGAGAACCACATCATGGACTGGGAAGGGGCAAAGGTCATAGGGACAGAGAGCAACAAGTTCCAACGTTGGATCAGGGAGGCAGTGGAGATCAGGAAACGGGCCCAGGGGACAGTAAACCAGGACGAGGGGGCATACATGCTCTCCCACACCTGGGATGCAGTTCTCCATAGAACGGACGGACAGCAGAGGACCAGCTGGTTGTCTATAACATCAGCTGACACAACACGCGTCACAGCAACAGCTGACGCTTCTGAAGAAGACTGCAGGAAGTAGTCGAAACATGTCAAGGTACAAACAAATGAATACTAGTCTGTTTACATGAACATACAAGTTAGTTACATGACACTTTTAGTCCGTTAGAATCTTTATATGGCAAAGATTTTCAGCAACACTTGGCGACTCCACCTTTAATAATTAGAATAAAACATTCATTAGTGCATCATGATGTTCATATTTGAGTTGTCAAGTTTTCAGAAGTCAAGTAAAAAGATACCTTCATATCAGAGATAACTTTGAGTAATGCACTTTCTTCGTCCTACTTTTTTACTCCATCTCCATTTAGATCTGGATTTAGGCTACATTTAGACTGAGTTGAAGGTGTTGTACAGTACATATTTGAATACTGACATGTTTCTCTAATTCAAAAGGTATCTATCTGTGACTGGTTCTATATCGTATAGGCTTCGCCTTTTAAGGCTATCGCTATTGGGTTTATCCTCGGCGCTAGCCGTAGCAACTGAAAAATTAATAATCCCCGCCCACCAACAGCGTGGGCCTCTATTACGTCCACAGTCCGCGCATATAAGCGGACGCCGGCGGACGTTCTGCTCCCATTTTCTTCAGGACTAACCTGTAGTATTAAAACTGAATATGGAATCCAAGACGATTCGCATCTGTGGCACCTGTGACACGGGTTACATAATGCCACATGACGACCATGAGGAGTGCGAGGGATGCTTGGGGCATGCACATGCCGCCTTAGCACTCTCTCTGCTCTGCCTGTGCCGGCCTGGCCGCCGTCATGGAAGACGGTGCCAAAGACTTTACTGTTCTGCTTGACGACGCCGTCTCTCTCCTACTGTTCTCGGGGTCGGACGACTCCGACCACGAGGAGGAGGCGGCGTCTCCCCCGGCTTCCCCCCTCCGCCCGGACTATCTCCACGGGATCTGGGGGAGTAAAGCCGCGACACGCCCCGCCCATCTCGACCCAGTCTGGCCGATGTTTCCCGCCATCAGGCCATACTTCAGCGGTGCAGAAGCAGAGCCCGGGAGGCTTGGGGCCCCGGTGAAGACCTTCATCCAGGTCACCAAAATGGAGGGTCTGACGGACAAGGGTTACAGGACGGTACCACCACTTTTCTGATCAACGTTGATACATTGACTCTGATGATCCCAGAGCTACTTCAGTCACATACCGTTTTAGCCAGGATTATTTGGAGCTCTTATTTCATTCGATAAGGGCGTCAGGTACGTAACTTAATTTCAAATGCACAACTATATTATCTCAGTATATAATACAAAGAAACACATAACTAAGTTATCTCGTTATCTTCTTCAAATTTAAGGTGGATGGAACAACAATCCAAGTGTGGTTCACTTTCAAGGCATTTTCCGCCGGCTCATGGTCCGCTGTGGCATTTCACCAGGAAACACAGGCAATGTCAGAGCACAGGATGACACTGTGTCCCTGTCGGCTGTGGACATGTCCTCTGTAGTGCCAGCTGTAGACTCTGACAGTGCACCATCTCTGTTTGACACTGTCGCTAGTGTTGTCTTAGACCATAGCTACCTGCCTACAAACTTTGGGCGCCTTACAGATAACACTTTAACCTACATAGCAGGTTTTGTTGAGGCAGGTATTAAAACAGCTTACTTGTGATGTATGTTCAAACAGCTTGGTATGTAAGGCTGTACCAGCTTCACATAGTGATAGTTACCACCTGCTCACATTAAAAAATAATGGAGGTCTTATGATTCCATCTACAGGCACCTTAAAGGTAATCCGTGCAGCACAGCACTGCTTTAGACGCTCCACCAATATTTAAATTGCAGCACATCCGTGCAAGGTCTCTGTAGTGAACAATTTTGTCAGGGCCAATATAGGGAGTGAAGATGTGTTTCAGCTCAAGGGGCATATTGTTGACACACAAGACGGTATTGACAACCACCACTACAGCCTGATGTCACTTATTGTTAACTGTTTTTTTAAACTAAGGCAACACCATGTTACTAAACTGCACACATTAAAACTGCAGAGTGCAAGCCTTAGGAAAAAGTTGTGCGAGGTAGTTTTGCTGCAAGGCTATTAGATATGAAACCTGCTAAGTGAAACTGAAGGTGGACCAGTTAAATAGTTCAATGAATAAATATTGTAACTGTGAGAATAGTGTCTGTTAGATAAGTACACCCCCATTGTAGCTGCCAGCAGAAACAGTTGCATACTTTTAGTTTATTATAATAATTGTAATTCTTGTTTTTGTTTCATTTTGAAGTGGACATTGTTCTCCATTTATATTACATAGGCATATAATGTAATGCATGTAGTACCTCATGTCCGCCACATGGTGGCTTTGACCTATTGGTGCACTTTCTGTCCTGCAAACATAAGCTGGGCAAGGGTTTAGATAGGCCTATGTGGGGAAAAGTTGGCTAGTTAACTCTGCTGTGAATTTTGTATTAGCCTAAATGGTCGCAATGCCTTCATAAGCAACTTCTACTAGCAGCTAAGCTAATCTTATTGCAGTGCCATTAAGCCGGGAACACACCGCATTGGCCGCCTGTGGCGGTTGGCCGCGTGAATGCAGGAGGCTCGCCCCTTGGTCATATTGGGCCATGTTCACCGCAGCCGCCGCCGCGGCCAACCGCCGCCTCATCGTAGGCGGCGGTTGGCCGCGTGACCGCAGGAGGCTCGCCACTTGATCATATTGGGCCATACATTCCTGACGCCGACGCCGAGATCAGACCCGTCACACTTACGGTGCAACAACAACAATAACATGGCCTTTTACGAGAGACAAATTGTAAAATAATTTTTTTCAGCTCAGATAATTTCTATGAGGTGTCCAGAACAACATACTAAAAGTCCTAAGAAATCCTAGTTGAGGAAATATGTTTAATTCTCATCAATCCGAGATGTGTGCCAAAAAGGCGAGACACCAATAAATCCCAATGGGGCTATTTTTTTCCTTAAATCCTATCAAAATGAAACTTTACGCAATGAAAGTATCCACGATAATTAAAAATGTTTGTATTACAAGTTTCTTTGAAAATGAATTTTAATATGCAAATGAGCTATACACTAATCGTACATGCCCAAAATAAACCCAAATAGGCCTAATTTTTTCCTTTACTCCTACTACAATAAAACTTTACATAGTAAAAGTATACTTGAAAAGTAACTTTTTTTGTATTACAAGTTTATTTTTAAATGAATTTGAATATGCACATGCAGTGTTTCCCCTACCATTATACCATTTGGCTTTTGGCCCGTAGGTGCGTATATACGCGGCTCATACGCAGCTAACGCGGCTAAAATGTTGCTTTAGCGAGAGTGACGCATCTACGCGCCATGTACGCGCGAAAACCAATGGTTCCCTATGGAAAAATAGCCGATTTTATACGCGTCTGTACGCGTGTAACATGTGTAGTGTGTTCGCACCTTAACAGGTGCCTCTCATGAATTAGATTTGTCTCTTCAAATGCCACTGCACGCAATTTGATAGCACTACAACCAATCAGAGCAATGATGTGAATGAATCATGGCTGTAGATTTACATGCATCGTCAAACTTTACAGTTTCCAATCTTAGTTTAAAGGAATACTTCACCCATACGGAACAAGCGTTCTATCATTATAAAATAACTATTATAATATAATGAATGAGGTTTTTCGTCCCTCAGTCTTCCCTCAGTCTTCCCTTAGTCTTCCCTTGGCCCAGCTGTCCTGTTAATCCTAACCCTTACTGTGAAAGAAGGAAAATGTAGGGTTACCAGTGGTTCTCAAACTTTTTTTGTCATTCCCCACTTTGGATGTGGGAATATTTTCAAGCCCCACCGTTCCCCGATAGCGTCAACAAAATAGTAACAAAATAGGCCAGGCAGGCTTAAAATTTAAAATGTATTGAAATAAAATCACGTAATACAATTCAAAAATAGAGAAAACATTTCATCTGTGTCACTTTTCTATTATTTTGTTGAAAGAGAACTTGTATAATTGCTTTACTTGCCTATAAGATGATCAGAGCTCAAGCTAGGACGTTAAACAGGTCATAATTCCATATTTACTATTTATTTTATATTGCTGAAAAAACGTTTTTCACCAAAACTATATTATTCAAGATTCTCGCCAAAACTTTTTTTTTTGTGCTACATTTGAACACATCATGATGACCTTTTTATAGACATTTGCCTAATATTAACGAGTCGACCTGAACACAACACATTTGACACCGTTAGGAACTTTTTTCAAGCTAACTTGTTCTATATCCTGCCGATTTTAACATAGATTTGAAAACTGGATTACTGTTTTTAACTGACGGGACTTTCTACACCGTCCGGTTGTATGATTATTACTACCGCTGCTTTGAATGACTGTTGATGCGACTGCACACCGTCTGCAGCAGCAACAGCTGAGACAGACTTTTTTAAAAACTAGACTAAGGCTGAGTTGAAGGAGTATTTCTTAAACCCAAGACAGTTTAAGGTAGGCCTACAACACTTTTATATGCAGTCTATGAAGAAAAGAGCCGAATCTCCGCTCTGAACTCAAATACGCGCTACAACACGTTGCCTCATTGTGAGCCCAGCTGTATGATCAGTGTGTGTGTGTGTGTGTGTGTGTGTGTGTGTGTGTGTGTGTGTGTGTGTGTGTGTGTGATCAGCTCCTCACAAAGTGTGGAGAACAGTTGCGCTTTCATTGGTCGGGTTTTGATGAAATTGACCCCAATCACAACCTCTGTCAAAACTTTGTTTAGTTCTGTGAATGACAGTGTCCATCTCGCGCCACACTCTTTATTAGTGATTGCGTATGGCCCGCGCGCTGAGCCGATTTCGGCGTCTGTTCTATCCACGTTATTAAGGTTTGTAGGCCTATGTGTTAATTGAAGAAGGGAAATAGCAGGGGCTCTTTTTCACTCCTCCAACTCACGCTGGGAACCGGTAAAAAACTATTTATTAAATAAAATAAAATAAACTATGTGCCACGGATCTGGACATATTTTCATCCCGTTCGTTGCGCCCCACCTGTCATGTCTCTATTCCCCACCGGTGGGGCGCGCCCCACACTTTGAGAACCACTGGGTTAGACAGTGTGACCATAAAACACTCTTTCTGCCTTTTCTCAGGCTAGGATGATCTGATTTTTTTTTTTTTGCATATTTATACTAAATAGGATCTCCAAATTCAATACACCTTCGTATTCCAACCGGTGAAGTAGGTCTTTAAGTAACTAACTGGTTGTTGAACTAATATAATTGAATATAAAATTATTCCAACTTTGTGGTATTTCATTTCCCGTTAAACAGGGGCCACTGGACAACATCATGGCTGCAGTTGCCTGGCTGCGTCTGAATGCAGGGTTGCTTAGAGGGAAGGTGGTAGAGCCCTACATTCAGAGTATGGATAATAGGGAACAGCAGGGGGTCCTGAAAAGGCTTGCCTCTTCAGAGTTTAGTTTAGTTTAGAGTTTATTTCGATCACATAGATACACAACATTACACAGGCCTACATAACATAAAAAGTTAAAAACACAAAAAAATAAAGGTGTCATCTTAATTTATACATTGTCATTGTTTAGACTCAATACTGACCGAGGTGTAGGTAGAAGCTAGATTGACCACTAGATCTGTTGTTGATTTTTAGTGTGGAAAGCGGCAGCTTTATGGAGGTTCTGACCTATAATCTACTGCTTGTAATAGTTATTCCATGAGTTTCTGTGTATTGCTTTTACATAGTATAATGTTGGTACATTTGTCGTTTAATTAAATGTTGTTATTATCTATCAAAGCGACAGTGAATAATCGGAGCACTGAAGACGTTTGGACGACAGTTCACTAGCCTACATTCAGAAGCTTGTTGTTTTTTGTTGAAGCGTTTCACTGCGTTTCACTGCGTTTGCCTAAATAAACACAGAGGCAATGTAACGCCTCGTTTCCACATACGTACATTCTCGTATGTGATCCAAAAGGATCCGACCGAGTCCATTAATTCCTATGTGATTCTCCGTAATATTTCTGTCCGGTATCCGTATTATACGTTCAAATAATTGAACTTTTCACGTGGATTACGGACAGACCGTATGGAAGTTTTGCTAGGTTAGCTTACATGCGATGTCCTTCTACTCAGTTAATGTTGATTGTCAAGTCAGTTTGATGATTAGAAAGTACTTGTTCATATAGTTTGTACACTTTGTGAATCAGAGTGAATGTTATTTATATATCACAGTAGCATAAGCAGTGTAGACAACTGATCCTTTGTGTGTTTAAGCTAACAAAGACACCTCCGTCCGGGTACGGTGGTGGAGAGTTTAGTTTGTGCATCTATGATGTTTATTTTTGAACAAATAAATGAATTGTAAATAAAGTATGAAAAAAAGAATTCCTGTACTGTCTTATTCCGCTAAATTTTCGCTGTGGCGCAAAACGGTGGGTCCCAAACTAACGGGTGCCAAACGTGCAGCTCTCCAGTACTGCAGCCATGTAGTATGTGGGGGGAAGTGGCTTCTTCTTGCTATGACGACATAGCGAGAATAATTCTGAACGGAGCACATTGGAGGAGGGGTGGAGGGATAATGCATAATATGTAAATATAAACAACTATAAGCTCTTATCACGTAGGCTGTTTTTAGTGTTTTGATATGTTTTTTAAGTTTTGTAATAAAAAAATAATTGTTGAACTGGAACAGTCTCCTGCCTCTCAATAAAACAAACCTAAGTGCCTTGTTACTGGTAATGTCGGTTGGCGCCTGGTGGCCAGCACTTTAAACATTTCCGTGGATTTTTCCAGTTCGAAAATGTCAATCACTCATGGTACACTTTCAATTTTTATCTTCAGATAATCATGTGATGGAAGTTCAACACAAATGAGAAAACACTCCATCCATTAAGACAATGTTGATGCAGTTGGAGGATTTCTTTAAATGTTTTGTCCAAAATAACTATCTGTTCAGTCTCTGCTGTAGATTATCTTTATGGTGTCCACGTCTTGCTCCACTGCAGGTTTTGAGCTTTCCTGCTCATCGCTTCCTATTGAGAAGAGGCTTGAGTTGACTTTAAGGACCCATTGTGTGATCCTCTGGTCAGTGTAGTACTCATCCTCGCTGTCCTCATTTGGCCTCTCCTGATGCCCTTTGTCTTCCAAGCTCTCTTCTTCAGATTCTGTTTCAATAGCTGAGTCATTGGAGAAGAAATGTCTTTGTTGCCTTTCTTTACAGAGACTGGCATCATGTTTAGCCCTGACTGGCATTATCGTACCGCTGTCACTGGCACCACAATCACTAGCGTCATTCTTTTGTTGTACCGGAGTCTCCGCTAGTGCTAGAGTTGGCTGACCATCGAAGGTCTGTTTAATCCGTCTGCCGCACGTCTCCAAGTCCTGGACGCCTCCTTTTTTTACCGCTGCATGAGCAACACGGACTTTATTGAACTTGTAAGACTTCTGACTTGCTTTCCCACCATGTTTAACCAACACATGCAACACTGTCATTTCTTTCATCACGTTACCAGTTGGTAAAGGAGTGACATCTCCTTTTGTTTCGGCTGACTCCTTTCGGTGTGCTGGTAGAGCATCAGTGTATTCCACTTTGCCAGAGATGGTTCTCGATCCGCAGATAGGTGGTAGTAAGATGCTTGTTGTTTGTCTAGTTTTTTTAGACGGACCCAAGAGACGTTTCGACTTGGTCAGGACATGTGCAGTGTTGGCTAATTTAGCAGCTGATTGGAGATTGATGGACAATCGCGTTTTGATGTCTGCATCTATAGGTCTGTCAATCCGTTGAACGCTGATCTCCAAAGCTGGACTTTTTCTCTCAGTATCATACAATCCCCATCGTCCAGACTTTCTGATCCTGTTCAAATCTGCCGATCTTGCTTGTTGTGAACAACTGTGTATGAACCTTGCATCTTTGAAGCACATGGCCTACTTGACTGTCAACTTTCTTTTATACTGCCTGTCTCTTCAAGACACCGCCCAATCCAGTCCACACCCACACACGTGCATACACACACACACACACACACACACACACACACACACACACACACACACACACACACACACACACACACACACACACACACACACACACACACACAACCCTCAGCAGTCATCGGATCTGTAACATTACCCTTTACTGGTCACCTGTAAGGACTCAAACTCTTTCAGTTAGGGGAGACCGGGGATAGTAGGCTCTCTTTTTTACTCTAGTGAGAATTGCTCATCACCTAAACATCTTTCAAAAGTCATTCCTACATTGAATTGAAGGAATTGGAAAGGTAAAGTACCCCTCACTTTTTCTAACTTACAACTTACTTACAGTGTGTGACAACTTACCCCATCAAGGGGTCGGTTGTCACACACTATGGGGTTGTTTGTCACAATGTTATCTTAATGGGAATAATCTTAAACAGAAGGCAAGAAAGCAGAACTAAATTTGAAAGTTTATTTGCATTGTCAAGTTGACTAATAGGCCTACATAACTTACTGTAGCCTTGGCAGCTGGTCTAGTTTGGGATGCACTAGGTTGTTTTGATTTTATTGCCCTTTTTTCTTTTGCATGCTAGCTGCCTTTTCCTGCTCTATTCTTTCCTTCTCTAGGGTGTCAGTGAGGATACAGCTTGACAATTTATTTCGTTATTGGGTTCCTTTTCTGGCTGCAGCCTCTGGATAACATGTGACAACCAACTCCCCAACAAATTTGACGACCAACTTGAATTTCTTGCTAGCATCAAGGCCAACAACCATCTGACAACTAATTAGCTTGCTAACCACAATCTAAACTAGTTTACCCTTCACATTTTTTTCAGGGTAACACGTGTTTTGTTTAGGGCTGTCAAACGATGACGTTTTTTTAATCAGATTAATCACAGGATTCTGTGGATTAATCACGATTAATTTTACCGTTCGAAAACACAAACCGTCCTTTCACCTCAAATTCAGCAGTCTAACTCCAAGGAAGCTCATCTAATGATGAGCTGTGCATCAGCAATACACAACCACACAAATAATAACCACTAAATATTTGTATTGCCACTGTACTGGTAGATGGTATAAACATATAATTTAATAGTAAACATGTTCACGTCAACATTAGTTACACATGTAAAAGTGGTACTTGGAATTAGGACTAAAAGATTCAAAGATCAAATAATGAGTTCTCATTAGTTAGTCTATAACAATGTATATTTTTTTATATATATATTTAACGCCAGTTGGTAACTTTCTACTCATGACATGGATTCTGATCTTTACAATTTAGATTTGGGACACTTGCATATGTGGTAGTAAAACCCATTTCACACGCAGCGTGGCAACCGCCTCCCTGCTGGAGGATCCCACCCGAGAGCAAGGTGTTTTAATAAGCTGCTGCTATTGCTGCAATGGAGGTTATTCGGTGGACGTATCTTTGGGATAGCCCAGGCAAAAATCCACCGCACTTCTTTTCCCTTTTACAACATGTATGACTATCTTTCACCCTGCATCCAAATACCCATACTATCTACTATTTAGTAGGTTAGAAAAAAGATTTAGAATTCTTGTAGCCAGATTTAGGATGGTTAAAATACCTGGGTGTTTACTACATCTGGCCGAGATTTTTAGTTGAAAACAGCATCCTATTTGGGCGATTCTGACCCACAATCCAATGCGCACCTGAATTGACAGCTGTTTCTGTGAATTTCTTTAACTGTAAACGCTGACCTCTGTGGCTTCCATGCTTACTTTCGTACAGTAGCGTGATGCACCTGATTGTAACGTCTTTGTGCGGTGCGTCTGACCGGACCAACAGTCTTGCAAACATGCCTCTCAAATTAGGCCACCAGTAAAATATTCACTACTGAGGATATCTGATCTGTCATGTGGATATATAGCCTATAGGACAAGATCTTCAGGAAAGGGCTGTTGTTTACTGCAAACCTAAACCTGAGGTTTCAGTTTCAAGTCACGTTCTTTGAGCTCCTCAGTGTCTCCATCTAAATCTACTTTCTGGTCTTTTAATTACAACTCTCGTCACATGGCAAGAGGAGAGGGAAGATGTTCTTATTAAGTGCACTTATGCAGGAAGCACACAACAAAATCAATTAAATAAACCTAAAATATCTGACAATAAACCTTGGGATGTTTTCAATTTTGAGAGAATGCTAGAAGTTACTGTCATGATTATTTTCAAGCGTTCTGTCAAATAATGTACACCCAATATGACTGCAATTAAAATGAGATGAAATCGTTCTCCTCGGTTTGTCTAAACGTCACCAAACATGTTGACTTTGTGCACAACAATGTGCCTGAGACAGGCATCAGCTCTAGAGTTCCAGAGAATGTATTATGAGCTGTGTGTTTTGGTCTGTGACATTGAACACTGCCCGTCAGTGAGCTCAGTTCTTCCACTGTCAGTCAGCGAGGAGGTATGTGCAGGGCCGTTGCTAGGAATTCTGGGCCCACTGAAAGAATATTGGTGTGGGCCCCTCTACCCCATTCATTGCCACCTTCAATTTTCTTGTTTTTTCAGTGTTCTTGACGGTGCCTGGTACACCCAATTTGTTTCCTTTTTTACAATAGTATTACCGTATTGGTCCGAATATAAGACGGGGTTTTTTCCCCTGGAAATAGGTCGTAAAAAGTCGGGTCGTCTTATATTCGGGGTCTAGTATTCGTCGTCCAGTAATGGACTGCCCGTTACCGGAGAGAAAACAAGAGGCCGCGACTCATTATGTTGCGAGTCAACGTATCAGAGGCAGGAATCGGCTGTTGGCTTTTAAGCTGCGGCAGTTGCAGTGCTAAGGAGAGATTGCCAACTGCGCTTTCCTTTTACGCACACCACAGCCGCCGTACTGTTTGGATTTCATCGTTTGCATCAACGCCCTAATGAAAATAATAATAAGAGGCTTCATTTAAACGCTGTCCATGCGGTCGTTGTGATTGCAACTTTATCGGCTGTAAACTGAAACTAACGGAGATCGCGGAAGCCTTCCAATCAACAACTGTAACGTGCACTGCCCCGGTTATCATTTCAGCCTTAAACCACGGCGTTGATAGCTTTGGTTTCAGCACTAGGCTATGTGATTAACTATGAGCATTAAATAAATGTTGCGTCTCAGATGCCGAGGACAGCAGCGAGGATGACCGAACCAGAGCATAGAGAGATGACAGCGAAAGCGATCACAGCGGAGCAGAGGAATAAAGTCTGTGGTAAACACATCGGTTCAGTCTATTTGCACTACTGTTCATTTGCAATGAAGGAAAGTGTTTTATTAAATGCGTTTTTATTTTCGTATATTATTTTAATAAATAAAATTAATTTCCTTTTAAAAAAACAAGATCTGGTCTTCAAATCTTTTTTCCAAATATGAGTTTTGAAAAACGGGGGGTCGTCTTATAATCAGGGTCGTCTTATATTCGGACCAATACGTTATTATGTAAATTATGTATTATTAGTTGTCTTATTCAAGGAGTGATGGCAAGTGATTTGCAACTGTTTTAACAGCCACTATGCAGGCACTCCAACGGGTATCAGACATGTGTTGAAGGGAGCAGCAGTGTTTTCCGCTAGTGCCTCCAATGTGCAGCTGGGTAAAAATAGTAGCCAGCAGAGATCGTGACCCTCCTAGGGGGTCTGGGGGTATGCCCCCCGGGAGATATTTTTTTACCTTTTTAAAGTGAAATGCATGAATCTGGTGCACTGCAATTATGAGGCAAAATCTGAGGAATTTTGTGTGAACAACTTTTTTCTTCGTACTAGGCCTACTTATTTTTGGAATAATCTGGAGACACTGAGTCAGATGATTCAGGGCTCGACAATAAGGATTGCCCGACGTCCCGGGGCAAGTAAAATGCCATGTCGGGCCAGTAACTATGACAACTGGCATGCCCGACCGGGCAACTGGGAGGTTCCGCTGAAATTCTTGAATAATAAAAAAAATCATATTTTTTATTTTTATTTTTTGAATCGCCAAATACACGTAATCTATCTATGGTCTATTTTCATATTTAACTGGTGCTAATTATTACATTAACGCTAATTTTTGTGCGCGTAGTGTCTGCTACGTTGCATCTCTCCTCTCCTCTCTGCTCCGTTTTTTGAAGGGGGGGCGGGGCTCCACCGCCGATACACACACATACGCAGACTCGGCACAACACTGGCAGTGTTGCCAACTTAGCGATTTTGTCGCAGATTTAGCGACTTTTCAGCCCCCCTGGCGACTTTTTTTTCAAAACAGCGACAAGCGACAAATCTAGCTTTTTTTTCTGGTGTAATTGGTGACTTTTTCGCCAAAGCAAGTATCACTTTTAACGCTTCTCAACGAGCAGCGGGAGCCTCCACGGCCCGTCCCCCGTCACAGACAGAGCACTGACAGACGGCCCGGTCCTCGCGCAGCAGTCCCTCCCATCTGCGGTCAGAGCAGGAGATACACACCTCTCCGCTCGTGTTCCGTTAGCATCACTATTAGCAGTTAGCAGCTTTTCCCACCTCTTCTACAGTCTACGAGTAGTGCAATTCAAAATGTCATGCAGTGCTTTTTTAAACCATGAGCATGTATGATTACTGCTAGACTTAACATTACCACGTTGGTTGTTTATGCGATTGTCACGTTCATAACACTAGAACCTCATCTATTCAAATATTACTGTATAAAACCCCTGTCTACAAATATGCAAATTAGGCGATGACGTCATCTACAAATATGCAAATTAGGCGATGACGTCATCTGGCGACTTCTAGCGACTTTTTGGACAGCCAATAGCTACTTTCCTTACTGAAGAGTTGGCAACACTGAACACCGGTGAGCACACACACCCAGTTAGAGAGGTGAAGAAGAGAACTACACGCAGTAGGTTGGTGTGACAGAAAGTCCAAAAGCCAACGAGTACATTATAAATGGAGTGAAGTCTACCCCAACCGTCTGAAAAGCAGCGAAAATATCCGCGTTTTTTAAATGCATTATGCACCCAACGTGAATCTAGTAGTAGCGAGGATGCTACTACTAGACCGTCTGAAAAGCTACTACCCCGACCGTCTGAAAAGCAGCGAAAATATCCGCGTTTTTTAAATGCATTATGCACCCAACGTGAATCTAGTAGTAGCGAGGATGCTAACGTTAGCTCTGCTGCTAGTAGCCTACCAGTTAATGTGCAGTTCAACACAAACATCAGCAACAGTTATCAGAGGAACATCTCTACAGCCTGCATAGATCTCAATAAATGGCCCAGAGGTGTCTGACTTCACATACCATGAGGCAGTGGAAGCTTAAAAGTAAGCTACTGGAAAAGTGTTCAAAACAGCCTGTCCTGAGCCAAATTTTGAGATTTTGAATCAAATCACTCATACACACATTAAAATAATAGCCTTTAACTTTAAAACAGATTGTTGTAGGCCTAAAAAAATGTTTGCAGAAATAAGTTTTAAAGAATTGCTGTTGTAAAAGGAATAAGGTAAAACAAATAAAAATAAGTGCTGTTAAAGTTCTTTACATGATTTGTTTGCATAAAACATGTCTTGTTTGCAGTTATTGTAGGTTTAGAAACAAAAAAATTACAAATGTTCCAACTCAAATAATATTTGAATTATAGCCTCCACTTTCAGTATGACTCTTAACTCATCTATAATACTGTCCATGATCTGTTTATACATTGTCAATAAAAAGCAAATATAACAATTATTTGAACACGACTAATATTTAAAAAAAATGGTATAGGGGCCAGTAAAAATTGACTTCGGGCAAGTAGAATTCAGACCCACTTGCCCGATCGGGCAAGTGAAAAAAAAACCTTAGCGTTTAGCCCTGTGAATGAAATTAAGCTATTGAAGAAAGACACATGTATTTACCATACAAATATTAATATAAAATAGAATATTATGCAAATAAACATCCACAAAGTTCTAATCTGTCTATATTATTTTCTTTTCTTCAAAGATACCACTTAACTTTACATGAAGATCTCTGTTGTCCAGCTATCTTTTTTTTCACAGATGAGGGTGAAATAGGCTAATATCCACAGTGCATGGGCAACTGAGGGCATTTTTTCCAAATGTTTTTAAATAAACTCAATAATGTCCAAATAGATTAAGTCATAGTCTGTTTCTGACATCAGAATACTGAGGAAAGTTTAAAAAAAATGAAAAACATGGTTCAGTGACAGTAGGCCTATTTCTCCTCTCCTCTCTGTCTGTATGTCACTGCTATAGGGAGGAGCAGTGGTGTAGTGGTGCCTGGAGAAGTGGGTATACTCTAAGTTGTACTGCGCGCGCATCCGCTTTTGCCGGTCCTATATTTCCCATAATTGCGCTGCCTCACACAGCCACTCGCGAGTAGTGGTCCAACACAGGCCTAATGCATGAATATAAGATATAGAGAGCGTAGCTGGTAGAACGGCTATATGTTTAGCCTCCGTGTCCGCTCCATTTACAGCCATTAGTGCGAGTGGGGGGAGGGGGGGGTTCACTGTCCTGACAGCTGACTGCCGCTACGGTCTGCCGGACCATCACTGTTTGCACAGTAGGCTAAATAGGGAGACTGAGGTGGGGACCCTGGACCTTCTAGGGGGGTCCGGGGGAATGCTCCCCCGGAAGAAAAAAATGCAACCTTTTAAAGTAAAATTCATCAATCTGGTGCACTTTGAGAAGAAAACTGCATGCAACCAGGCTCAGGGGGGCCCTAAGCCAGAGATACTGATAGTAACTTTACATGTCGCATTGTCAAAGAGCTCAGTCACTCATGTCAATAACAGCCTTGGGTCCAAAAAGGAATAGGAAATAAATCATCATGGCCCCTAGCAGGTGAAAAATAGAAAAACAAGTGCAAAACAAAAGCATTATTAGCTATGTCTTATGGGCTTCACAAGGGGCCTCTAAGGCCCCCACAAAATACAGGAATAAGCTTTATACGTGTAAATTCTATACTGTTCATAAAAAGTAGCTTTCCACCCTGTATCTGTTGCAATGGGCCCCTCCATCATATAACATGGGTCTGCAGACCAATCTACTGAAATGTTTTAACAGTTGCAGAGTAAAGAGTGCTGCCTGTTTAAGAAAAATAATGTTCCTTCTGCAGCTCAAGATTTGATTTAAATCTAAATTTTCCTCTGAAAGTGCATCAGATTGATAGCCTGGCATTCCCAGACCTGCCACTAGGCGCTGGCAAATTAAATTTGCTGCGCGTGTTGGTCTGGACACGCTCCGTTGAAGCTTATCAAGAAGACCAGAAATCTGGGACACGTTTCAATTGGTTCTATGTAATATGGGCGCGCCAGAGCCCTTTATATGGTACTCTGGGGAGGACGTAACCGGATGACGACAGTGACGTGCATGCGACGTCGAAGCCGTGATAGTAAACATCAACGATGGCTGCGGATATGTTGTGTAAGTTTGAGACTGCTTTGGCCTCGACCCTTAACGATTTGGAAGACGGCACTCAAATCTTTCATTAGCAAGTAAGTGGAATGTTCTGTTTTGCCGACCGACAACGGCAAACGTTTAATTTAACAGTTTAACAGCTGTTCGCTAAACGAAAGGGGCTTACGTCGTGTGCATCGCTCTGATTGGTTGTAGTGCTATTCAACTGCGTGCAGTGGCATTTGAAATGCACGAGTAGGAGCCGCCCCTAGAGTTGGAAATTACTATTGATCGTCGCCAGACCCTCTATCGTTCAAGATATCAGGGTCAGGATTTCCAGGCTATCAGATTGATGCATTTTACTTTAAATCTCATAATCCGTCTATGAACCAACTGGTTTCCACAATCTTTTTTATTTTTGCGGGAAGCATGCACAAGCACTATTCATAGAAAAAAAAATGTGGGGGCCCCCCACAGGGTCTTGAAACGGGCCCCGAGATCGTTAAGACCGCCCCTGCACGCTTGTCTTGCCGCATGACGAAACGCTGCGCCTTGTCTCTGCCCGCTCGCCTCTCTATTGAGAATGCATTAGTGGGCGAAACAAACGCCTCGGCCCGTGTGAAACGGCCTGAACTACTGAACGAAGGAAATCAAATGAGGTTCTCGCATTTTCCCCAAAAAACGGGACAAATTGTGGGACGGGTGGCAACAAGTCCCGCAGTCGCGGCCGTTAGAAGTGGGTATACGCAATGACGCCTGAAAAATAAGTGGGTATACGCCGTATACCTGCGTATACCCCCCACTACACCACTGGGGAGGAGGGGCTGCTACACTAGTCTCAGTCAGCAGCGCTATGCATTATTTTATGATTCGTGGCAAACTAAGCTGAACGATTAGAAGACAGACAGCTTTATTTGTTTAGCTAGTTAACTGTTGAGCTAGCGTGCTGTGCTTCTCTGGACCGACAGAACAGATTAAAATATGGCGTGTTCACGTTGAATGCAGGTGGACAGGTGAAGCCTACTCATTGGACAATGTTGGGCTTTATAACTTGTGTTTTATTTCACTTAAGGCCAGGACACACCAGTCCGACTTGTTTCTACTTGTTCCGACTACGCAAAAAATGGAGTCGGCCGTTTCAGGAAGCTCCAGGCTTCCCGTCGCGGCCAGAGAACACACCAAACTGACTGCTGACTTTCCGTACGCTCTGTTGCTTGCGCGGGACGTAATGTCTCCATAACAGCAGGCGGCGCTAATCTGTATTGTGGCCCGAAAAAATACGAAAGCCGGAAATGATGGGACAGCTCTCTAGAGCATAAACATAGATAGAAATACGTATTTATATTTAAGGACCATAAGAGCACAATTTTTAGCAGAGAGTGTCGAGCATGGTGTCGAGCAGTCAACAAGGGTTGATGCATGTGAGTACTCTCAAAACGAAACGCAGTGTTGCCAACTCTTCAGTAAGGAAAGTCGCTATTGGCTGTCCAAAAAGTCGCTAGAAGTCGCCAGATGACGTCATCGCCTAATTTGCATATGTGTAGATGACGTCATCGCCTAATTTGCATATTTGTAGACAGGGGTTTTATACAGTAATATTTGAATAGATGAGGTTCTAGTGTTATGAACGTGACAATCGCATAAACAACCAACGTGGTAATGTTAAGTCTAGCAGTAATCATACATGGTCATGGTTTAAAAAAGCACTGGATAACATTTTGAATTGCACTACTCGTAGACTGTAGAAGAGGTGGGAAAAGCTGCTAACTGCTAATAGTGATGCTAACGGAACACGAGCGGAGAGTGAGTCAAACTATATATAACAGTGATTTATTTAGTGCAGTGATTTTATTATTTTATTTAGACAAAGAAAATATACATTATCCCGCCCTGACTGTACGTCAGGGGCGGGATCAGTCAGCGGCAGCTTGCTGGCCGGGACGCGGATTTATTTGCAGCTTGGATGCTGAGCCGTGAACGTCTCCTGTTAGCTCCTGCTAACCTGCTAACAGGAGACAGCTGGGAGGGACTTCTGCGCGAGGAATGAGGCTGCCTAGTGCTTGGAAACGGGGAAGGGAGGGGCCGCGCAGGCACCCGCTGCTCGTTGTGAAGAGTCATAGCGATACGTGTTTTCACTTCAAAAAGTCGCCAATAACTCCAGAAAAGAAGCTAGATTTGTCGCTTGTCGCTTTTTTGAAAAAAAGTCGCCAAAGGGGTCTGAAAAGTCGCTAAATCTAGCGACAAAATCGCTAAGTTGGCAACACTGACGAAACGAACAAACACATTAAAACGATGGCTAGCTGTTTGTGCTACCCGCCTCACTTCCGGGCTTCACTGATTCGCTAGCCCTCCACCAATCAAATTGCTCCAAATGAAAGACGGTCGGCTGCCGATTGAACATGTTCAATCGGCTCAAAACAAGCCCGACGACCTCTACGTCGGCCGACGTCACGGCACACACCAAACAGATTCGTGTCCCGACCCCCTACCAACACTACGACGGCGATTATCTGGCCGGTGTGTCCTGGCCTTTACTTGCAGTAACAACCAGCGTAATTCACGTTTATTCTGGCCCAAATGTTATTAGCGTATTTAACCGAAACGCTCGTCCGCCGTGAGGGATGCACCGCGGGTGCATGCTTGTGTTTGTGTATTTGTGCACCCGCGTTGAGACACACAGACAGACAGAGCAGCGAGGAGCTGGCAGATTATTCAGGGACGCGAGGGGTGGGGGCGGGTGGACCAAACCATTTTTAAAGAAGGGGGTTATTGAAATTAGAATATTGTATGACTTGTGGCTTTGTTTTGATTCTGATTCATTCGTATGAATATAGGGGAGAACCGGGTAAGTAGGCACACTTTTTACTCTAGTGAGAATTGCTCATCACCTAAACATCTTTCAATAGTCATTCCAACATTAAATTGAAGCTTAAGGTGTTGGCTTGAAATGTGTACTCCTCACTTTTTCTATCACATTGTAATAAAGAAGAAATTAATCATCAAAGACACCCTTACATATTGTGACAACCAACCCCATCAAGGGGTCGGTTGTCACACACTATGGGGTTCTTTGTCACAATGTTATCTTAATGGGAATAATCATAAATAGAAGGAACGAAAGTAGAACTAAATTTGAACATTTAATTGCATTGTCAAGTTGACAAATACGCCTACATAACTTACTGTAGCCTTGGCAACTGGTCTAGTTTGGGATGCACTGGGTTGTTTTGATTTTGTTGCCCTTTTTTCGTTTGCATGCTAGCTGCCTTTTCTCTCTTTCTTCCTTTCTGGTGTCTCAGGTGCAGTGAGATACAGCTTGACAATTTATTTCGTTATTGGGTTCCTTTTCTGGCTGCAGCCTTTGGATAACATGTGACAACCAACCCCCCAAAAAATGTGACGACCAACCCCAACTTGAATTTCTTGCTAGCATCAAGGCCAACAACCATCTGAAAACTAATTAACTTGCTAACCACAATCTAAACTATAGTTTACCCTTCACACTTTTTATGGGTAACAACTGTTTTGTTATGAACCCATTGTGTAAAAGCCTAGAAGAAAAATACTGAGGAGCTAAATATTTTCAATTTGACATGAAAAACACATACAGTCCTCTCATCTCAAATTTAGCAGTCTAACTCCAAGGAAGACTATGTAGGTGACCTCTGATCCCAATTCTGGATATTTACATACCCAAATTTCACAGACAGCGCCTTCTGGTTCCGAGATATAACGATTGTGACAACCAACCCGTGTGACAAATTACCCCATTCTCCCCTATAATAGTTCAGTGTATGCATATTAGAAGTATTCCTGCTCTGTAGCTCTTCACCTTTCAAGTTTTTTTTTTTGTGGGATTTGTGAGGAAACGGAAGGTTCTCCGTGAGAATGGTGACTGATTCCCTCACTGCAATCTGGTGTGTGGCACTGATTGGCTGATTGGACCCAGGTGTGAGGAGATGATATATGCCCTGAGATCCCAGTGCTCTGTGCTGCTCATTATCTCACCTTAAGAGGTAGTGAGAGGTTGTTTCAAAGTGCTCTCTGTGTTAAGTGTTTCTAGTCTTCTGTTTTACTTGTGTGTTTCCATTCAGCTGCTTGGCAGCGGTGGTTTAGTTTGTGCTTTAGTTTTTCTATATTAAAAGGTAGCCTGTGTGGCCCTTTCTAGCCTTGTGCTTTTTTTTTTCGCCCCCTCCCCTTCTTCGCGTTAGCGATTTAGTGGTTATCCCTCCGGGGATAACTTTAAGACACCCTTTGGTCCGCACCTGTGTCCCAAACCCTCCCCCCAGTCCTCACAGGATTTTGGTTTATTTATGTTGTAGCAGGTACAGGTAGTTCAGATTAATTCAGCTATTAGAAATTAATCTGATGATTAATAATACTTTAATACTTTATTAAAGTTCAAAAGCTTTAAGAATGGAAAAGTAATAGCAAATTGTCTCGTTTAATCAAAGGATTTATTCTCAAATGTTGATTAGCCAAATGTTCAGTTAAACAAATCAACATTAATAAATCCTAGTCTCAATGATCATTTCCCTACAATAATGTAATCAAGTAATTACTATTATAAATTTGGTAATATGATCTTAACACTGAAGGCTACAGAATCGTTCACTTGTTGATTGTTGACACTCCAATAATATCCACACAAATAAATCACAAACACGTCTAGTTACAATATAAGAACATTTATTTTAACCACAATGAAACTTAAGGTAATATCCGTTTTATACGCATAAAGCAAATACACTTAATCAAAGAAAACGTCTAGAACATTGTTGTTTATACAGCAATGTACCAATGTGTGTGTGTGTGTGTGAGTGTGTGTGTGTGTGCGTGTGAGTGAGTGTGTGTGTGGGTGAAGCGAAGCAAGAAAAGGGACGGGGGGAGCTCCCACGTGACTTGGGGCGACAGGCACAAGATGGCGACCGAAATAAGCTGTGTCTGAAATCGTGCATTCACGTAAGTGCACTTACATTGAGTGCACTTTATTATCCCAACAGTACACTTACTTATAGATGCAGTGCTATCATTTCTACAGTGCACTGTCCAAACTGCCGTCGCGCACCTACCGGAAATGACTTTGCATTTTGAAGGTTCTTCTTCGGTGGTATTTTTTTTTTTTAACGGTTGGATACAGTCTAAAACAGTATAGTTGTACGGAAAAACAAAACAAATGTGTAATTTAACATTTGTAGAGCGCGTCCGACTCCACAGTTGCTTCAAGCTCCTCTATTTTGATTTTAATGTTCCGTCCTCTCCGCTACGTAGGCAAGATGGCGGCCGTTGAGTGTGGAAAGTGTCCATCGCTCCACACTCAAGTTTTAAACCGTTTTGAGTGCACGGCCGAGGAACTTACAGTGCACTGCATTTTGGCACACTCTCCGGTTTTGCGCAAAGTGCACTCAAAAAAGTAAGTGTAAGTACAGAAGTGCGCAATTTCAGACACAGTTATTAATAGGGGTGTGCGGAGACGTCATTATCTGTATCTGTATCTGTATTTGTTCAACCAACAAAATTATCTGTATCTGTATCCGGATACACAACCAGAAGTGGGCGTGGCGTATACCGGAAGTTTCTTTTACATTAGTCTACATTAAAGGAAGTCACACCTAAATTGATTTTCTAAACTAATATTCATTGTCAATGCAATTGTTGTCCCTTCAAAGCATCAAATTGATGTAATGTTGAAATAGAAGTCAAAAAGTCAGATATATTTCTACCTTTTCATCTCTCTCTTCTTTGTTCTCAGAATACGAAGAAATTCAGGGAACGAAAATATTGATAAATAACAGTCCAAATCTGTGCATAGGCTACTCACTGTTAGTAAATGAGGGCCAGTGTTTTACTTTTAACTTAATTAAGGTCTCCCTTTAACTGGGGGAAATACAGCTGTATTTCATGATTTTTTTTTATCTCTATCTCTCCCTATCGCTCTTTTTTTACTTTTGTTTTACTAAACTAAGGTTTAGGAACAATCTGTATCAACGTGCCAATCTCATAAACCCTAAATAATATCTTAGCCTTTCCACAAAGCCATATGTGATTTCAATGTGTCAAGTTTGCAGTTTCTGATTTTATTGTATAGGTCCTGAAGTAGGCCTAGATGTCTACGCACTGATTGACAGCTGAAAAAGTACAGGTCCTAAGCGTCAGTTTGATGGAAACGTTGTGGTGTTTGAAAGAGTTTAAGCAGTAGGCCTAGAGAATGGAAATACATCGGAGAAGGGCTGAGGGTGACTCGGGGTTGGGTTACGAGGAAACTCACATAAAAACGGCAGCGAATGCGATCGGTAGAACCCTCTATTCGAAGGATAGGGCGAACGCGCTGCGTTTATCAGTGGATAAAAAGAGAGAGACCACGGGTCACGGGACGCGCCCGGTCCTCTCGTGTCCACCGCAGAACAGCTGTTAGTGTCATTCTACCTGTTGTGTCATGAGGCGGAACGCGCTGCGTCAATTAAGCGCATAATATATTAAAAAAAATCCCTGAATAATAACGGGACTATTCGGAAATTATCTGTATCCGTATCTAACTCATTATCCGTGCTTATCCGAATACATATTCGGATTCGGGCTCATCCCTAGTTATTAATGCCACAAAATGGTTGCCGGCTAGGCTATTCTAATTCCACCCGGTAGGGGAAGTAGCTACCACGGTTACTCAAAATGGCGTCTACTTCAGAACGAAGGGGCATGAAGAAGAGTTCTGAGGCGGGGGGAATTTCGAAAAACCACTCGCTCTTTAACAGGAATTCTACCAAAGATCTTAACACCAATTATAAGGGTTATCTAACGTGTGCGTACGTGCGTGCAGGAGAGGAAGAGGATGAAAAACCACGCTTGAGCGCGGGGAGGGGGAAAAAGATACAGCAGACTTAGGGGCACTTTACACGGCCACGCAAAACGGTGCATACGCAGAAAAATTTCTGCGGTTGCACTATATCATTTACAGGAAAACAGCAAACGCAAACGCAAACGCAGGCATGAACCGCAGATTTTTGAGATCACCTCCGAGGGAGGATTTTTTGGAAAACTTAACGGTTTTGGTTTCCTGTAAACACCGAAACCATTTCCCCTGATAACGCTGACGTCACGGCTCCGCCCTCACACATGCGCATTGCGTTTGGATATAAATAGGCATGCGCCGTCTTTGTAGGTCCATGTGCGCCAGTTGGAAAACAACAACAATGGCGGATCACCGAGCTGTATTCATTGTGCTCATGGACGTTGTGCTGTTGCTGATGAATTTGTTATCGTGCCACCAATCGCTCCTACAAGCAAATAGGGAAAGAGTTGTGCTCTGCCTGTTTTTCTAGCTAAATAAACGTGTGTCACTTCTATATGCCAGGGACACGGCTCTCTCTACATTAAAAAAACACTATCAGCGTGCAGCGGTTAAGTTACTGTTCAACAAAAGGAGCATTAAGGCTACGGCTTCACAGTAAAAGCATTTCACTGGCTAAACATTCATAGCATTTCGCTGGACACACGTGAGTTGACTTTTATTCTGAAGTACGCCTAACAGGAAGGTGTCCGCTCACGAAGCCCCTTCACTATCAGCAAGTCTGCTGTTAGTGTTTTCCGAGTTCAATGCGGTGAAATAAGCTTGTCTTTTACAATATTTGTAACCCCAAGCTTACACCAACCGCTTTATGAACGTTAGTGGCATTAATTTTCGGTTACAGTAAGGTTTTATGCATCAAATTGTACCGGAAGAGCTATCTACTAGGCTGTGTCACCGCTGACTATTGGCTTGGCATGGCTGCTACTTCAGCGATTTCGGCCCGTTTCCTCTGAAAACTTTGTGTACGGGTGAAGATGTCAGATAAATTGTGTCTGAACGGGTTTTTTTTTTAAAAACCAAAAACGGGAAAACTCACGTTTTCACCGTGTAAAGTGCCCCTTAAAACCACATTGCAGCGTTGAATGAAATGACCAAGCTTTCCCGTTCTGGCTCTCCGTGGGGGGGAGCACAAACGGAGATAAATCACACAGCTTGTTCAAAATAGCAAACACAAATTCGAAAATAAACAGTATTGTTCACACTTTAAAAAGTAATAATAACTAAACATCTGCCCAGGTAATTATTATGCCAAAATCTCACTAGTGGGAAAAACCAGTTTCCAGTAGCTTATGGGGCGGCGATCCAATCCAGGCTCCGAGCCTGTGGCGGTCGGGGAGCTGGTCTCTTCGGATCGCAGGAAAGAGGCAAAGGGCTCGGCTGATTTGATGCGGGGGGTGGCGGTCGAAGAAAACTTGATCGGCTCCAGTCTGCGGTCCGAGAGGCTGAGTTTCTGGGTAAACCGCCTGCTTCTCGTGTCCTTCTGGTCGTTCCAACGGAACAGCTTTAACTCACACTGTTGTTTTAGGTATCACCGCGGCCGCAGGCTATCTCTCTCACAGACACACACACGAAAAAATGTGGGGAGAATAATAATGTTAACGGGACTTAGATGTGCTTTGCTACCGCAAGCACACTAATGATAAGATATCATTGCTTGTTCCTCTTTCATTAAAATGTATTCATTACAGATAATTTCTGTAAAATAAATGACGATTGAAGATGCAACTCTTACAAAATATATTACTTTTATTTTGAAATGATATAACATTGGAATACTCCTGTTTCTCATAATTTTCCAGACCCATACAGCTAACAGCAAAGTGATAGAAATTATAGAGACAACGGAAAAGGTGTCCTTTCCAAACAAAGAAAGAGTATTGCAGGCATACCTCCACTTTGAGGCCCTGACCGACCATGAATACACGTACAGTTGTGTGTCATGTGGAAACAACCCAGCAGTTGTTGTTATGGACCTCCACAGAAAAGGGGTTTTCAATATGCCAGGTGAGTTATGCTATTATTTCACATATGTTAGCTTCATTGTTTGTATAGCACCTTATCTGTCTCTGTATTGTGTAACATCATATTACCCATGCCCTTGTATAACCATGCATCAAAATGTTGTGTTCGGAGTGTTTTTTTAGTGATTGTGCTATGAATAACAAACTATTGTTTTAACAGTGAGTGACATCCCAAGTCCACCTGAAGGCTATGATGGAAATGTTGACATGGACCATTTCTGGAACACTGTGGCCACAGAAATGCTCAGTCGGGATTAATTCCACACTGTAAGAAATTTCCCTGGAAAAAAACATTAATCAACTGGCAGCGGGTTGCCATTTTAATACTGTTAAATTAACATTATTTTACTGTCACTAAAATTGACAGGATTATACTGTTAATGAAAAAAGGGATGAACCTGGACTAAATGTTTGTTATGTTGCTGTTTGCACCGTGAGCGAAGGGGATGTTATATTTCATTGGGCAGATGTGTTTCATTCCATATGTAAGTTTACTATGTCCCCTATTTGTTCAAATGCTAAACACAGAGAGCAGCTTCTGTTTGTTACTTTGAAACACTTGTCACAATATATCAAGTTCAATGGAATGATTAATTTCTATTTTAAATTGTCTCCTGAGTTGAACTCGGGATCTTGCTTAAGATTTCCACAAACCGTTTGTTATAACCAAAAATAACGGTTAGTTCACACAGAAATGTTTTATTTAAATAAAATGCATAGTGAGGTAATGGAATGAAACATCCCCTTTACTGAGGGTGCAAATAGCAACATAACAAACGTTTAGTCCAGTGCAAGTCATTGTGGGAAAGGGGGCGTCTCTACAATACACTTTGTTGTGCTTACTTGATTTATCGAAGGCAATCCGTTTCCTTCATTCTATTGAGTAAACATAACTTCAGACTAACTTGGTTTAATTATGTTATCTGCACTTTCCATTTCCAAGTAAATATAACTCAACTTTAAGTAAACTTAACCAGAGGATATAAAGTAAACAACACTTATTAGTTAAGATGTGGATGGATGAGGATTAATGAAGAAAATGGTATAAGCTTCACATGTGCAGGGAGCTCATGTCAAGTTGTCCCTTCAAAGTTTGATGGTAAATTAACAGGAAAGTTCAGTATTTTTGAAAAACATTACCGTTCCGTAACATAACAGCAAAGGACTGTAATTTAACAGACTGCCTTTTATATTAACAGTTAAATGCTGTTTTTATAAATAACAGGTTAATGCTGTTGAAATCCTGCTGTAAATTTACAGCAATTGTTTACAGTGCATGTAAGTCTCGTCAAAAGACAGAACAGCTAAAGAACAGTTGGAGAGAGAGTAAAGTATATTAAAATGTGTTTAATGTTGTGATTATGATAGCTAATACTCATCACATTTGTTCACAAAGATGGACGGAAGAACCCTTTTGTTGTGCCACCAAGTTATAATCACTGGGCCCCCTGGATTGGCCCACACACCCGGAGGTCAAATTCTGTGTTGAACACAGAATTCGAAAAATTGCAAAGCCCCAAAACGGATGGAGATGATAACTTTAATGATGATGAAAAAATGAATGGGGAACGGCTCACAGATGAGCTTTTGAACCTGAAGGTGAATGAGTTGATGAAATATGCCAAATCCACTTCTTTATGCTAATAAAAAATGTGTTTATGCTATATTAACAATATCAACTTAATTGCATGTTCACAACAGGTACAGGAGGTCAGGGCACTGTGCAAACAGTGTGGTGTGGATGATAAGGGGTCCAAGATAGATATGGTTATGAGACTGTCTGACATAATGTCTAGTAGAGTCACCTACAACAAGGTGTTTGAGAAAGTGTGGGGTGCTTCTGGTAAGTGAAATGATATGGAATGTTGAAGATATTTTCACTTTGTTATACATTGTTGTGTTAAAGAAATTACTTATCATTATGTAGCCTAGTAGGTTAGCTATACATGCTCCTAATGTCAGTTATTACTGTTTTTTTCTGTTTCACATTTGGTTGGGCAGTTATCACTTGCCCATGTGGGGTTGTCTTTTCTCTAAAATTCAACCTTAAGCCGGGAACACACCGCATTGGCCGCCTGCGGCGGTTGGCCGCGTGACCGCAGGAGGCTCGCCGCTTGATCATATTGGGCCATATATTCCTGACGCCGACACCGAGATCAGACCTGTCACACTTACGGTGCAACAACAACAATAACATGGTCCAGCTGTGCCAAAAAATACAGATGTAGGTTCACTGTGTAACCAGCTGCAGTCTTGTCACAAATATCATTAAAACAGCCTGAACACGCACCCCGATCGCAAATACACACACATTAACAGCAATTCAGCAACATACTAAACACATTAACAACAGCAGTGTGTGCTTAGCAGCACAAATAAAGGCAGACATCAGCCTACCTGAAAGTGAAAGTGTGCCGGCTGACGGAGGACAACACCGGTGCTTCGCTGTAGCCTACTATATGGAATTCCACACGGACACTGCCGTCAACTTTGGGTTCATATTATCCTCAGAAACAGCACACAGCTGGGTGAGTTTCACTATGCTAACCGGCGCTACCTTGGCTAAAGTACAACCAACAGCTAAACAGATGCAAAATACACATATTTGCAGAATGTATTGGAAGCCCAATGTCCTCACTCCACACGCCCACCTCGTCTTGCAGACCACCGCCACCGGGCAATCTCAACGCCGATGATTGGATGTGGAGGCGCGGTGCCCGGCGGCGCTGCAGAAAAAGATGAAAATGTTCATCTTTTTCTGCGGCGCCGTGTTCGCCGCACAAGCCTTCGATTCACGCTCCTTCGATGACGCAAATGGCCGCGCCGCAAATGGCCGCGCTCCCGATTCACGCTCCTCTCATGAGGCGCGGCCACGCGCCGCGCAAGCGCCGGCCGCCGATTATTGGGTGGACGCGCGGCCACGCGCTAGTACATTGACTTTGTATGTAATCTCGCCGCGCGGCCAGTGCGGTGTGTTCGCAGCTTTATGAGTATGAGTCAGAAGTAGAAATGCAGTGTGACACCCTTGGAATGGTAGTCTTAGGTATGGGATTGAATATTTATGCACATTTGTCGTCTTCATCTACTTTAGACAATAAAGTTTGTTGCATGTTTTTCCTATAGCTCACTCCCCATCAGCCGTGATGTTAACTGGGTCATCAGGGAAAGAACAAGAAGACTCTCAAGAGTGTGAGTCATGGCTCTATTTTGCACATCAATCAAATGAGAAATGTGACATTTCACACTTAATTTAATTTTTCGGTTGTTGCTTTCTACACTAGTAAATGATGACAGTGAGCAGAGACCTCATGGACACTTCCCTAGTCTCCACAAGTTTTCAGCACACAGAGCATACTGGGGACAGAAACTCCAAGACAGCCAGGAACAACTGGTAAAGTTAACCATTGTGCCACTGTGGTTATCTATGAATGTCACTCATATAATCATACATGTATAAAGACTTTGTTTTCTTGCACTAGCTGTCTCATGTCTTGGATGAGACCAAAAGTCACACTCAGCACCTTGCAATGGTGAATAACATCATCCTGACCCGCTTTGACTTTTGGACTCTGGGTTTGCAGCAGGACATGGAGGGAACGGTAGGCATAGAGAATGTGCTGTGCTGATATGGTTTATGTAATATTTTTCAAAATCTTTCAATAATTTGTGTTTATGTGTTCTACTAGATCCTGAACTCTTGTCTCAAAATGATTGAGAAGGTAGTGTAACTCCTGTGAAATATTTAATTCAAAATGATTGGATAGTCTAGTTCAACAGTCAATATATTTTGAGAGTAAGAGATTTAGCAAACTTTCTCTGTTATAGAGAGTAGAGAACCTGTTTGCTGCAGACAGCTATGTCATTTCCTCTTGGTTCCCACCATCATCGAGGAACCCCATGGATCACCTTCCGGTAATTTGTTTAAAAGTTTTGCTTTATTGAGTGAAGTTTGAGCATTTAATATTCAGCTATCGTTGTCTTTTTACAGGATAATGCAGCCAGTCTGCAGTGGATTATTTTCCCAGTGTCCGTACCTGGACATTGGACACTCTGTGTAAATACCTTTTATATTTTCTTCCTTTTTTTTCTTTACACAACAAGTTGCTCATTGCTGATTTGAATGTTTTTCTATAATTAAATCCATGTGAGTTCTGCTGGGATTCCAGGAACATTACACAACTCACTGCAACTGGTTATATTTGAATTGAAATATTTAACAGATACTGAGGCCACAGGCTAGGGAGATTTTCTTCCTAGATTCCCTCTGGGGCAGCGGTTGGAGAGATGAGAGTAGAACCAGTCTATTCAGGTTTTTAGGGCAACTCACATAATCCTATCTGGACAGTGGTAGTTCTGTTTTAAACCACTTGTCCTTTTGTTGGTTTGAATCAATGGTTCTGTTTTTATTTGATCTAAAATATTCCATTCCATATTCCAACAATTTTAATTCCTTAAACAGATGGAAACAGAACTATTTATCTTTTTGAGTTGGGCAGTTCTGTTTAAGCCCGTTATGAAAACTTTTTGTTTGAAGTTCCAACCTCTTCCTTCTTCAGTTCAAGCTTTGTTCCAAGCGTTTATGCATGCTTTTCAATCAAAAGTTGATTGAAGTTGAGTTACTTTTATTTACTTCGCTTATTATTTGTACAGACGTAGCTCACAGCCTCTCTTCTGGCCCCTGGAGAGAGCTTGGTGTGGATGATGTCCAGGTGAGACGTTACATAATAGCATTTGCTAACTTTTTACTATTTTCTTGCCATACTTTTATTAAAATACATTGTTCACACCTCAGGGCCTAACAAAGCAAGAGTTCTCCAACAACTGCGGCGTGTTTGTTTTGATGGTAAGACCTAATCAGCATGTTATAGCATTGCTGTAAAAATGTTTGCTTGCTACATTAAAACCACATTAATTTGTATTGAAAAAAATGTATCATTGGGAATACGCCTGACATTATATTAACCAGTACCTCTTGACTTACAGTACACTCTGTACATTGTAATGGGGGCCAAGTGCGATTTCAGCGAGGTATGTGTAAATCGTGACACATTATGCTTAGTGTACAAGGTTTTTTTTTTACAACATATTAACATCCTCCTGCATTTCCTTCTTCAAAGGAAAACATGCTGCAAATTAGGAGATGGTGGTGTCTCACTCTCCTGCCGAACTTCCCCATGCCGTAAGTGTCCTGAATATCACACTTTTGAATCAAATCACAAAAAAAAAAACAGTTTTACTCACTGTCAACAGACCAACATGAATGTTTTCATAGTGAATGTATGTTGTCATTAAATCACTAAGGTCTGAAGAAGACCGATTGCAGGACAGGAAACGGCGACGAGTGGAAGGAGGGCTACAGGTGAGAGGTCATGTGATTAATTAGTCTTGTAGTCAACTATTGCTAGACTAAAGCGTAATCCCTCCACTTATTTCAATTATCTGTTTTACATCTTGCATTGTTATTGTGCCTATAAGAACTGCAATCTGTTTCCTTTATAGACGCTGGGAAATTGACAAACTGCAAACCGGGAACAGGGTTGGAAGGATGGTGAAAATAAAAAAAATCAATGATGCAAAGTCTTCTGTCTGGTTTATTTGACTTAGCTAATATAATTGAGTGTTCAAAATAATATGTGTCTGGTTTTTATATATATTTATTTATTCATTTTTCATAGTAAAAAAAGACATTTGACAAGTTAAAAGTATGTCTCTAAAGCTGCGAACACACCGCACTGGCCGCGCGGCGAGATTACATACAAAGTCAATGGACTAGCGCGTGGCAGCGCGTCCACCCAATAATCGGCGTCCAGCGGCCGGCGGCGGGCACTTGCGCGGCGCGTGGCCGCGCCTCCAGAGAGGTGCGTGAATCGGGAGCGCGGCCATTTGCGGCGTGTCATCGAAGGAGCGTGAATCGAAGGCTTGTGCGGCGAACACGGCGCTGCAGAAAAAGATGAAAAATGTCATCTTTTTCTGCGGCGCTGCCGGGCACCGCGCCTCCACAGCCAATCAGCGGCGTTGAGATTGCCCGGTGGTCTGCAAGACGAGGTGGGCGTGTGGAGTGAGGACATTGTGCTTCCAATACATTCTGCAAATATGTGTATTTTGCATCTGTTTAGCTGTTGGTTGTACTTTAGCCAAGGCAGCGCCGGTTAGCATAGTGAAACTCACCCAGCTGTGTGCTTTTCCTGAGGATAATATGAACCCAAAGTTGTGGAATTCCAATATAGTACAGCGAAGCACCGGTGTTGTCCTCCGTCAGTAGGCTGATGTCTGCCTTTATTTTTGCAGCTGAGCACACACTGCTGTTGTTATTGTGTTTAGTATGTTGCTGAATTACTATTAATAGGCTATGTGTGTATTTTCGATCATGCTGTTTTAATGATATTTGTGACAACTCTGCCGCTGGTTACACAGTGAACCTACGTATTTTTTGGCACAGCTGGACCATGTTGTTGTTGTTGTTGCACCGTAAGTGTGACGGGTCTGATCTCGGCGTCGGCGTCAGGAATATATGGCCCAATATGATCAAGCGGTGAGCCTCCTGCGGTCACGCGGCCAACCGCCCGCCTTCGACGTGGCGGCCGCGGCGGCGGCTGCGGTTAATATGGCCCAATATGACAAGCGGCAAGCCTCCTGCGTTCACGCGGCCAACCGCCGCAGGCGGCCAGTGCGGTGTGTTCCCGGCTTTAGCCATTGTGCTGTGCTGTAGTGACGTTTGAGAATGTGCTGCTGGATCTGCGCCACAAGATGGCGCCCCCGAGCTCGAGCGAAACGTTTAGAGCTCGAGCGAAACGTTTAGACCAGCCCACATTGAGCGAAACGTTTAGACCAGCCCACATTGAGCGAAATGTTTAGACCAGCCCACATTTAGGGAAATTTAAGCTCCTCCTCGATCTGCGAGCTGCAGCCAGGGGCACTTGGTTAATATGGCCCAATATGACCAAGCGGCGAGCCTCCTGTGTTCACGCGGCCAACCGCCGCAGGGGGCCAGTGCGGTGTGTTCCCGGCTTATGCGACAAGATGCCCATAGTAGCCTACAGCCTGAATGTTACATACACCAACACAGAATGATTTTGCTCATACTCCACTAATTTATCTTAACCACAGCAGTATATGCCTCCTTTTTAATAACACAACGGATGGGAAGCTACTTGTGGGTTTTTTCAAACAGTGAAACTGAAAGAAATGTTTTTATTGGTATTTTTGCCTGACTGGTGTATAGCTATTTAGCTTTGGGACAAGCATTCAGCCTTTGCTCATAAAGACATAATTATATTACCCACACCAGTCTGGAAATGCCTCGTTTTTAACAGGACAAAGGATTGGAACTTAATAGTGTGGAAGTCAACTTTGAAGATATTTTTTTCACTGATTTGTGTGGTATTTTTAGCCGGTAGCTTCCGAGCTAGCTTCAAGACAAGCAATCAGCTTTTGCTCATAAAAACATAATTCTATTACCCACACCAGTCTGGAAATGCCTCGTTTTTAACAGGACAAAGGATTGGAACTTAATAGTGTGGAAGTCAACTTTGAAGATATTTTTTTCACTGATTTGTGTGGTATTTTTAGCCGGTAGTTTCCGAGCTAGCTTCGAGACAAGCAATCAGCTTTTGCTCATAAAAACATAATTCTATTACCCACACCAGTCTGGAAATGCCTCGTTTTTAACAGGACAAAGGATTGGAACTTTATAGTGTGGAAGTCAACTGTGAAGATATTTTTTCACAGATTTTAGTGGTATTTTCAGTTTATTTTATCGTCTGAGTCTTATTTTTAGCTTTAGCGCCCATGTAGCTTCGGTTGTAGCACCAAGTTTTGCTCATAACACGCTGTTTATATTCCCCACAGCAGTCTGAAAATGACTTGTTTTTAACATGACAAAGGATGGGAAGATATTCCTGTAGAAATCAAACTTTGAAGCTACTGTTTTCACTGGTTTTAATCATGTCAGGTCATGTCAAACTGTTCAGAAAGTATGGCTTAGCTCCGGCCGGGTAAACACTGTGTTCGCAGTCACTCTAGTATCGCGAGAGCATGGCAGAGACGGTGGGAGAGCCCCATGGACATATAAAGAAAGCCCGGCAGAGAGGTGGGAGGGGCCAGCCAGATCGCACAAATATAGGTCATCCTGAGACCAGAGGACAATCAGGGTATAGAGGCTTGCTACAATAAATGATCTGAACGGGTTTTTCAGCAAACATCTAAAAAAATAAGTATTAGGGACTACTTAGACCAGGGGTGTCCAAACTTTTTTCACTGAGGGCCACATACAGAAAAATCTACGAAGGGCCGGGGCACTTTGCAAAAATAACACATTTATCAGGACATGTAGCTGCTCTGATGTTTAGTTTCATAGTGTCTTCGTAAATTGTAATCCTTCTTCACGGCAACACTTTCCTTGCACATTAAACAGACACATTTCCCCTCTTGTTTATATGCCAATGATACACCCAGTGTTTTCTGCCTTTGCGTCCAATGTCCAACAGGGTGAAAATAGTATCCAGCCGAGGTCCCGACCCTCCTAGGGTGGTCCGGGGGTATGCCCCCCCGGGAGAAGTTTTTAAAGTGAAATGCATGAATCTGGTGCACAATGGCCCTCATTTATCAACCTTGCGTAGACCAGAAATTTGGGTGTACGTACATTTCCACGCAAACCTCGGCATTTATCAATATGGACGTGAGCGTAGTATACGCTCAAATCCCACGCCAGCTCTCAGCTTGTGTACGCAAGTTTGTAAACAGCATGGACTCGCAGTGCAGGCTGTGCCGGGTAGCCGATTACTTTGTTGGACAATTATTAGAAGATAATACAAATGCAGTGTTTGCTCAGACCGAAATAAAGATATTAATCACTTAAAAATGTGCAGCTTATGGTGTGCAACTGAGTAGGAGCACTGATTCAATAGTGCACACACCGGCCACTTAGGAGCGCTGCATGGGACTGCGTAAGGGCAGTTGTCTCCGTCTGGAGCAGCTGGGGGGACACTTAGGCACGGGGTCTGCATTCATTCAAAATGTTAGCCACAGTATTAAATATGTAGTAGAAAATACACAGCACAACATTCAGCTTAACATTTTATTTATTTGACGCACTTTTTAGATGTTAATTCCTCTTTTAATGTGTCATTGATCGCTTAAGCGAGCAATTTATTTCCACCGTTAACCGGCACGTTTTTCCGATCTGCTGGTGGAGCAGGACAGTGGGCACTCTCACAGCTGATCGTTGCCGGGTCGGCTTGTGCAGCTGACCGCCGGGCTAACCACTCGTGGTGTCATACAGTCTAAAAGGGCCAATACATTCTAATCATTCAAATCTCTGCAGACCTGTATTTATTTTATGGGGACCATTACCGGACAGTTGGTGCGTCTGTTTCTCCTCTACCACTTATATTATGCCCGCACCCTCAGTTGGTTGCATTTCAGAACAGCAACACGCTTTTTTTAGTGGCGATTTTTGAGTCAGACCACTTTTTCTTCATCTATTCAAAGAAATGGCGACATATAATTGTATATGCTGTTTTATAGCATTTGAGCAATAGCCATATGTAAACCTAAAATGCAAAATCCTCAGCTGGAGATCGTTTGTTGTCAACACCAACGCTGTTGACCGCAGCAGTTATTTTCTTCCTAACTGCTGCCTTCTGTCGTTCTTTGATGTCGCTTGTAATGCTCCGAAATGAAACTCTTTATTTTTCAACTTTCGCTGTTATTCTGTCAATTTCTACTTCAGATAAGTTCCTCTTTTGTACCGTAATGCGCATATCCATGTCGCAAAACCTCTGGGCGAGGCCTCTAAACTGAGAAAATATAGAGGCGTTGTACGATTGTATTCAGCCGCCGCATTTATCAATAATGGCCTGGCGTACGCCGAGATTGCATATTACATTATATTTTTAAAATGTGCCACGGGCCAATCAATCAGTGTTTGACACCCCTGCACTAGTGGGTTAAACCTGCAGTGTGTAGAATTTTGGGTTTTATTTCCTAGCAGATTTTGTAGAAAGTAATTATAATATCCATAAGTACATTTAATTTAGTGCATAATAGCTGAATATTTTTTTTTAATTATCATTTTTTCCCTTAGAAAGGGTCTCATATATGTCCATATTTCTGCATATTTTGGACCAAGGCCTAGTGCCGCCATCTTGAAAGTGTCATAGTTGGAATGTCATCAGGTGCATTGTTTAAAATTTAGAATTGTTCTTGTCCTTGAAGGCCACTGTAGCTTCTGTTATTATTCGAAAGGGGTGGGGTAACCCAGGGAGCGTTGCATTCTAGAACTTTCTAGAACTTACTTGATGATGTCATATTACACACTGCACCTTTAACTAAGAAATGCAAAAAAAAAAAAAAAAATTCAAAGGGCCATATTACATTATATTTTTAAAATCAGCCGCGGGCCAATAAAACCGCAGTTGGCCCGCGGGCCGTAGTTTGGACACCCCTGACTTAGACCATATAAAATTGACTGCAAAGTGCATAATATGTGAGCTTTAAGCACTGAATATTTATGCATTGAAATAATGTATCTGATTTTTTTGCCGCATTGAAATAATGTATCTGAATTTAACTCATAACATTTTAAACGACTAATTTTCTAAGTTTCACCTTTATTTTACAATGTTCTCAAATTCAAAATCAAATATTCAACGTTAAAAAATTCAACGTGCCAAATTCAACTGCAAAATCCCATGTATGAAATTCAGAGTAAAACTTTGGGGACCCAAGGAAGAGCAATCGAGCATAGATGCTCGATCGCGTTGGGAATATTAGCTTGTTGCCTTGGATACCCCTGACTGATGCAGGAAGGCAAATCAGGTTTTAGCCATGTCAAACGGCAACGCAAGTAACGATGGTGCTTGGGTGAGTACAAACATGTTTCTATATAGGGAAGAATATAAGGGCTAGCATATCTAGCGATCTAGCATCTATGATTGATTGCTCTTCCTTGGTTGCCCAAAGTTTTACTCTGAATTTCATACATGGGATTTTGCAGTTGAATTTGGCACGTTGAATTTTTTAACGTTGAATATTTGATTTTGAATTTTAAAACATTGTAAAATAAAGGTGAAAATTAGTTGTTTAAAATGTAATGAGTTAAATTCAGAGGCAAAAAATTCAGATACATTATTTCAATGCGGCAAAAAATTCAGATACATTATTTCAATGCTGCAAAAAATTCAGATACGTTATTTCAATCCATAAATATTCAGTGCTTAAAATTCAATGGCTTTTTATTTTCAAAATCCGATGACACTCATTTACTTCCATAAACTGGTGGTGTTACAACTCTACCCGTGTTACTTTCATCCCGGTCTCCCCTATATGTGTTGCAAAGCAGGGGGGTTACACATTCAGATTTCAAGATAAGCTAACATGCAGTTTTTTGCTAACATCAAAATACACACAATAATGTTGAACTTTGTGTCCATTCTAACCAAACTTTAAGAACAGTTGTTGCAGATAAGAAACAGTTAATCATCTTCGTTACAGATTGGGAAGGCACAAATGACATTGTTCTGCCCGTCAGATCAGACACTGTGGGTGGTGTTGACCCGAACACGGCTCATCTCAGAAATGTGACAGCTGATGTTTCAAAAGCTCTGGGGCCTGAACAATTTCATTTTATTAGCTAGCCTACATCAATTCAATATAAACATATTTAAAACAGTCCTTGTTAACCATAGAAACACGATTCCATGTCATACATTGTTTTATTCTAGTTTCCTAGGCCATCTACAAAAAAGTGGCCCAATAAGCTATAACTTAGGCTAGCCTATGTCACACTATAGGCCCAGCTATTTCAGAAAGATACATCTGAATAGGCCTAATGGAGGAGAAAGGGGACAATTTATATTAAACTTCACTGTCACCTACTGGACAATTAATGCATTTAAGTGGTTTGATGGAATATTAAGAGGATGCAAAATAGATTTAAATAGCCTACTACTGTGAAAGATAGGCCCACTCCACTTTTACAACCGTCCCAGTGTAGGTCTACAGGGTCATGACTAAAGTGTAGGCTATAACATATAGGCTAGGCTACCTAATCAATCAATCAAATTCTTAAAATGAAAGATTATTTTATAATTTACAATGTTGTAATAGGCCTACATGTGTTATTCCCATCTCATCTGCGAGATAAAATTGTGATAATAAGCGAGGAATATTTTACAGCAGACACCGCCACTCAAAGACACCATCTACAGCTGTTTTTATTTGGGTAGAGCCGTCAGTGGAGCTACATTGCGCAGGCGCAGTTGGTAGGCTGCCTGTCAATGCCATAGCAACCAGAGCAGACTTCAACCATCAACATGGTGAGTGTTTGAGTTGTCGGTTCGTTTTTCGTTGTCATTTTGTGTTTTTCGGCTAATTTCCTCGGTGTTACTGTGACCACTCATGCGAGCCCCCAGTGACTTATCGTCTGACAGCAAAAGCTGCCTTTACATGCGATATTGTTATCGCTGTGGGCTCATATGGGCTCATTTTAATTAGCTTGTTAGCTTACCCTTTATGTCAATAAGTGTAACCTAGGCTAGTGTTCCATAGCTGGCTAAATAACGTTTACTCTTTCCTCAACGTGTGGGGATGTCACTGTCTATTTTGTCCCTTTTTTACTGCTGCTAAATCTCGCACTGAGAATAATAGGACTAGTTCCAATGGTGTTCCATCATATTGTACTCTCTAGTTAGTAGCTAAGAAACCCTAACATGAAAATGATACTAAAGAAAATATTTCGTGCTACACTGTTGCTAGCTTGTCGACAGTACCTGCTATTTTATCATCACAACACAATCCAGCCTAGCTCACTTTTGTCTAATAATTAAATGTCATGTAATGTCTCCAGGCTGCCAAAGCAACGACTGTGAGAGAAGCACTAGCTAAATGGGTGAGTGCCATACAGTCACTTTCAGGCAGAATACAATGAAGCACTGTGAAATGGAATCAGTAGTTGGTAATACAAGTATTCACTGTATTCGTAACTAATGTGTAATGTGTAGTTGCATAACTGTAGCATTGTTGTTGTGATGACGTGTGTGTTGTGTGTGTGTGTGTGTGTGGTGTGTGTGTGTGGTGTGTGTGTGTGTGTGTGTTGTGTGTTGTGTGTGGGGTGTATACAGGAGGAGAAGTCAGGGGAGAAAGTGGCTGAGGCTAAAGCCGTTAAAATGTATGGCCTGGTTCCTCCAATCGAGAAAATGGACGCTTCTCTCTCCACACTCCCCAACTGCGAGTGAGTTCTGCAGCATCGATAACAATGACTTATTTCAACAAGTTGTTGTACTGTAAATGGTTTGAAATGTTTGGTATGTTCCTCAGCAAGGAAGCATTCTAAGTTATATAATGGGATAGATCTGTTTATTTTATGTTTTACAATTCCATACTTAATAAGAGTGAGACAAATTAATTAATGGATCATTGTGAAGGCAGGTTAATCATTAGATTGGCCTTGTTGAGCTCATTCATTTGGGTGGATTTGGGATCAAGTAGCTGCCCTCAGTCAAAGTTATACATTGATCTGATCTATAACAAAAGATGCATGGAAAACACCCGGGTGTCTTGACTATAGATTGCACACATACCATTTGATCCCCTTCAAAGGTAGGACTTACTTTTGGCAGTGGTTATATATTTGGACAAATGTATCCAAAATGAAATCTACGGCAGAAATTCTTCAGCATGAAGTTAATATGGTAGATGGCTCGCTGGGACAGATGGAAATTTGGCGCTGGCTAGGTTATATTTTCTTAATTCCGTGGCAGAATGCAGAACATTTGTGCTACTTTTTTGTTATAGTTGGTGTCTTTCTTTACATCCAATTGTAGACTGTATACATGCACTGCAACTTTATTTACAGAGTAACAACACAGTTTTGCTTCACAGCAGCAATTCAGCAACAGCATTATTGAGTAAAACTAGAACCAAAATACAAATCATAAAAAAAAATCAGCAGAAAAAGATTCAGCTTTCTCTAATACTGAAGTGTTATTGGCCAATAATACTTCAGTAGATACATTTTTCCAGTAAGTTTTCAGAACATGAACAGAATATTCAGCTGTAGATCGGTCAAGAGCAAGTACTGGTTACCGAGCAGCTAACACAGTGTTTAGTCAGCAATGTTTTAAACCACACTAGTCCTTGAAATACCCAATATGTTATTGTACTGTATCCACCACAGGAAGTTGTCTCTGTCCACAAACTGCATTGAGAAAATCACTAATCTCAACGGCCTGAGTGAGTACTGGCTGCATAAATACTTACCTACAACCTGACTCAAACATAGTCTATTCATGGATGGATATGTGGTTTTGTAATGTGATGGTGTCTTGTGTTTCCAGAGAACTTGAAGATTTTGTCATTAGGAAGAAATAACATAAAGGCCCTCACTGGGCTGGTAAGGTGAAACACAACACAACTAGTTTGATCATCCAATTTTTTATTGCTAAAGACATACTCTGAATGTATATTCTTGTATGTCATGCAGGAGGCCGTCGGGGAAACACTACAAGAGTTGTGGATCTCCTATAACTTAATAGAGAAACTGAAGGGAATCCAATGCATGAAGAACCTCAAAGTCCTCTACATGTCCAACAACTTGGTCAAAGAATGGGGTAGGCTACATTCATGAATAAAGTCAAGTATATCAAATTTAACAAATTGAGTAGACATATCTAGCTAGATTTTTTTTATTTTATTTATATATAAATATATATATTTTTTTTTTTTTTGGACATTTTTATGCTTTATGCTGAGGGGAGTGACATGCAGAGAACGACCGCGGGCGGGAATCGAACCCGGGTCTGCTGCTGGGCCCGGGAGGGGGACGCCTTACCAACTGAGCTAAAGGCACCCCCATCTAGCTAGATTTCTAAATGACTGTGTGTCAGTCATGTATTCATGGAACATTATTGAAGCTAAAAATGAAACTCCTTGCCTAACATCTTTTGATGTATCGAAGGGGAATAATTTGTCTTTAAATCACCCTTTTATTTCTTCCACTGTCTGACACTTCCCTAAATATGTACCTTCTTAATAATTTTTTTGAGGGAAATCATTTCTTTATTATTAATTTTTATTATTTTTTCTGATTTTAAATGTTAATATACCGATAATTGGTTGGTGTTGAAATCCTGACTGTTACTCTTTTAATTTGGGCCTATGTTGTCTTTTCCTGTGCGTAGGAGAATTTGTGAGGCTAGCTGACCTGCCGTGCCTGGAAGATCTAGTGTTTGTTGGAAATCCTCTGGAGGAGAAGCATACTGGGGAAGGAAACTGGATGGATGAAGCCTCCAAAAGACTACCTAATCTGAAGAAACTAGATGGTAAGAGTGTTTCAGCAGCAATGTGGAGAAATATATTTCTAAATAGATAACCAAGAAATAATTCAATCAATGGATAACTATAACGATACTAGTGTATGTCCAACACGTCTAATTAATTAAGTCAAATTGATTGCCAATATAACCAAGAGTGTTTTAAGAAAGTCAGTTGAGATCAGTTTCAATAGAGCAGTTGCTTTAGAGGATATTCTCAATGTTTAGTTCCAAATGATAAATATTTCTTCGTAGAAATGTATCATTAAAAATGACAAACCTGTAAATGCCACCAAAAAGGCAAGAAAGGTCTTTGAAAAGGAACAACCATAACAAAAAAATTACTGACTTTAAAGTTGTGGCACACAAGCAATATGTCTTTGTTTTGAATACTGATAAGTGATCTCTCTCTTCCGGTTCTTTCCAGGAATCCCAGTCATTAAACAGGAGGTGGAAGCGGCAGATGGAGAGAGTTGAGAAGCATGACTATCTGCTACACCTACAGCCCAATTCTCAAATTACCCTTTTTTTACATTGTTGTTATGGTTTTGTCATGGTGCAATTATTTGTATAAAACGATTTTGAACAGCATAGACTTTGTTGTAGATGAAGCACATACAAATAAACAACAAATACACAGTTTACGTTTTAGAGTTGAATAACTATTTTAAATTAACCAGTGGAGATACACGATAAGCACATTTTTCGATGCTATTAACAGCATTAATATATTGTTTCCTGTCGAAATATGAAGGATATTGAGGGTAATGCTAACTGTTCTTGGTAACTGGAAATTGGCAGTGGAAATTGATGGTATAGTACATTTGAAGGCCAAAAACAAAAATTAGAATGGTTATTTGTGTCTCTGTATGTTCTTCTAGCGAGAACTAAAGCATAGTGTAGCACACAAACACACACACTTGTGAATAGAGACTTTAGTGTGGACAAGAAAATAGAAAATAATATCACTGTCCATCCTCCACAACAACATGGAGAGTTGGTGAAATATAGCTCAAAATTTGCTGGTTTATGCTATATTTACATCACATTGGCCTAAGAAGCAATGGAAATCTAATGGTGAGAAAAGGTGACTTAGAGTTACACAATTTATGAAAAATCCAGCAAATATTAGCATCGTGCTGTGGTACTTAAACAGCATTCCAATTTTCATAGCTGTTAAAATTCAGGAATTAAGGTCAAAAAGCAACCTCTGACTTCTCAGGTAGTAGAAATAAGCATAACAGGAGGTTATGTTGGCATGTAGTGTGTACTAACCTTTATGAGGAAAGGGACCATTTCCTGCTAAATTGCAAAGTCTTCAGGCAGGGCTGTGGAGCCAACAGAGCTGAGTGAAAACCTACATGACCAAAATACAACCACTACTCTGTTTGGTACTGATTTGAGGGCAGAAAGTAGTCTGCTGTATTTTACTGTACATTTTAGGTTAGTTTTGGATATGCAGCTTACACATTGTTCCTGTTCTTTAAGATGTGATACCGAGTTTACTTTTTTATTAGTGTAAAAGGATGTTCACAACATTAAATTATTTCATGCATGTTTGTACACTCAACTTTGAGCTGTTTGTGTATTTTTAATGATTTTGATATATGAAATAAATACTATTAAAATATATCCGTTGAATCTCATCATTTCAAATATTTTTGGTAATATAGTAGGCCTATAGTGTATGAATAGATTAAATGTATAACATTTCAGAGTTGGATGAACTGATTAACATGAACTAATGAATTGCAAGTCCGACCCGCCTCTTTCAGAATCACATTCAGGTTTTCATTGGCTAACAAAGATATCAATCACTATTTGCTTCCCTGGCAACTGACTCGAACCCGGAAGTTGTTGTCTTCGCCGGGAAATATCAACAAGTCAGCCACACAACCAACCCACATGTCCATGCCCACAACACAACGTCAAAGTGGTAGAAATGTTATTGATTATGTCTTAAACGAACTTCAAGTGGACTAACTGTTATAGTTGAGTGTATAGACAGTGTGTAGTAGTCGCTAGTGTGCGGTCGGTGTCTGTAATGCAGCGGAGTAAAGTCGCAGTGAGTGTGGAGGTGAAGCAGGTGATTGGAGCTCTGTGCAGACTGCTGGCGGCCTCCGGCCTGACCGCTGTCCCCGCACCGGACACCTTCAGGCGGGCTAAGTTTGGTGTTGGACTCGAGGTGGTATGTTCCTCGTCTGTTTTCACTGTCACAAACGGAATGTTAACTACATTGTCTTTGGGCTTACTTACTTAATCGAGGCACTTGCTTGCTGTTTTCCAGGAGGATCAGTTTTGGCAGCTCCTCGCCGACATCCTTCAGACAGCTAGCATTGTTTCCAGTGAAGATCGAGCAAAGCTTGGAGGAGGTCAGTCATGTTTTGTTATGTTCTTTTAGTTCTGTTTATGGCTTTTAGTGCATTTGTCCAGGACTTCACTGATTTCCCCAGGTGCTATTCATGAAAACATTCTATTACACAAAACACTATGTAAATCCGGAGAAACAGAACACATGTTATTAATAATTCATTACAGTTTGGTAGGAATCATTCATTTGTACTACATCATTTTGCTTAAATGATCTCATATTGTCATAATAGTCAATATGAAATTATTATTGCCAATACTGCACCAGGACATGATCACCTGGACATTTTCTAGATTGAACTGGCTCTTCTCTTTGAACGTTACAAAAGTCTGAAAATGGTACGGCAAAAGACCCAAAAGGACACAGATTATCAATATGCAAAATGACCTATCTCAGGTTATTTGTATTTGTCCCCACACTACATGAGATTGTAATTAGCCTATTACCTAGGGTTCTGTAACCTCATTTACTTCCAATCGTTGGACCAAATGGACTGATATCATGTGTGTGTGTGTGTGTGTGTGTGTGTGTGTGTGTGTGTTGTGTGTGTGTGTGTGTGTGTGTGTGTGTGTGTTGTGTGTGTGTGTGTGTGTGTGTGGTGTGTGTATAGCAGCAGCAGCAGAGCACAGGAGGCTAGTGGCTGCAGGCCTCTGGCAGACAGGCTACCATGCTGAGTGGATGAGGTGTGGTAGAGAGGGAGGGAGCTGCCCAGTAGAGACCTCCTCCTGGCACTGGGCTGGCTGCTCGCCACCGGAACACTGGAGAAACTGCTGACACAGCGAGTACTGCAATTGGACAAAACCTTACTCACACCCACACCTGTAAGTATGGGTTAAATTAAAGCTATGGTGCGTTACTTTTTCTATATAAATGAATGTTGGTTACATACAAGCCATCGTCAATTGAGGTGAAACAAAGTTGATTCAGCTCCACAAAACTCTCATTGTAGTTCTCAGTATGGCAGCGTTTACAAACTGGTGTCGCCCCCCCTGACACTGGCGCAGGAGCTCAGAAAAATCCCAAGAAGTGCCCTAGAAATGTTTCAGTTGTGATTTCTACTGTTAAGAAAAAAAACCTGGATGTACAGCAGAAGGTATAAAAATCCATGCACAATCACCGAAAGGCTCACCTGTTATTGTAATGACTCAGCATTCCTCACTGGGGAAACATAAGTTACGCACTATAGCTTTAATTCTGTATTTTGCCTACTTTAATCTCTCATTCCCTCTTGTGTGGTAGGTTAACGCCCGGCTTTCCAAAGAGCTCCAGTCAGACCCTGCGTCTCTGAGGAAACTCCAGTGGCTCATTGGCCGCCTGAGACACCAGGGGCGGACACTGCTGTCCATGCAAGAGGAGCGAACACGCCTGCTCCATGCTGTGAGAGATTCCCCCTTCTTTTTCAACTTTTGAAACAGGCTAACATTCTGTGCTTTTATCAGTGGTTGCTTGTAACACTTATTGTTCAAAGTTCAACCAGGGAGAGGTTTAGCATGAGCACGAGTGGAGGATGCTTGCAAAGATAGAACTCTCCATGCAGTAGCTAAAGTGCTTAAACTTAAACTGCCCCTTGGACAGATAAGGCATATACATGTGTACTTAAATCTGTTTGGTTGCATAAAATCAGGAAATGTTTCTAAAATACGCATGTAAAGCTACGAGGAACTTTTAAATATTTCTGAAACAGTCTAATTTTTCCTCTGATGATCATGAATTACATCTAACAGCAAACGAGACAATCAGTGAAAAGAACATATTTTTATATAGTTTTTCTAAAAGCCTATGTCTGGGAACACTCACCCATGGCCAACAGCTGACTTCATATAAAAAGACTACCACTTTTGTCCAAAGGGGTCGCTAGAATTAACACAAACTGAAAGTTCTTCATAGCACATTTAAGTAACTGATATCGTTATAGAGTAAGTTATATTGAAGTATCCAAAGAAACCAATATTTTTTTCAATATTTATTCTCAGGTTCTTTTTGCCAGCCTCCCCTCCTCTGTATCCTCCTCTGCTCAAAGCTCAACAGTGCTAAAGGAGGTACGTTTGTGTGTGTGTGTGTGTGTGTGTGTGTGTGTGTTTTGTGTGTGTGTGTGTGTGTGCCATTATTAAAATTAATTATGCTCTCTGCCCATAGATATAGATTAAAAGATAGATACCAAAACAATGTCCCATCTGTTTTGCACTGACTGTCGAAAATGTTTTACTTTCTGACCTCTAAATCTGTTTTGGTTTCGTAAAAGTCTAACAATAATTTATTATCAAACATTTCACTGTAATGGTTTTGGAAATTGGTTCAATAAACAATAAACAAGTCAAGCGATTATAAACTTAATAAAACCTAATTATTAGGGATGGGAATCGAGAACCGGTTCTTGTTCAGAACCGGTGCCGAGTCAACCAATTCCTTGGAATCGTTAACATGCCTGCTTAACGATGCCGCTTATCGTTCCGCTCTTTGCAAATGCGTCATGACTTCAGACACGCGCTGCTTTGTTTTGGTTCAGAACGCAGCAAACATGTCGTCGAGGCAGAAGCACTCTAAAGTGTGGTTGTATTTCACGCGAAAAGGCGACAATACGGCCACTTGCAACAATTGTAAAGTTTCCATTTCATCAAACACGCAAGCGCGCAGACTGCGATCCTGACGGTTAAAAGTTTAAACGTCCGCTGCCTTACTAGTCGGCACCAGAATTGCCCATCACTTGGATTTGAACATAAAATGTATGAATTAACGTGTGTGTAGGCCTAGGTGTGGGCAAGTGAAAGGGGGAGATACATAAAAAGGCGAGAGCAGCATAAAGCAAAGCAAAAAGGATGTCTTTACCGCTGCCAAAGGCCCGCTGTTTACTCTCGTTCATCAGCTGTTACAATGCTGCCTTTACGCACGGCGGTGGAGACAGACCCAAAACAACACACAGCGGGACTCGGCGGTCCGGTGATAAGAAAACGTTTAACAAGACACTTTATAAAGACAGTAAGACACACTTAAAATAACGCTCTCTGCCCATACAAAAAGCTCTGCCTTGGATTACTTGATGCAGCGATGGATGTATAAACCCATCCGCTACGTGTGTCTGATGACGGGCCATTATATAAATAATAAACAGCGCGCTGCACATAACAGCATGTACATTGTAAAGCTGAGATGGAGCGGTGACTCGTCGTCGCTGGCGTGGAGAAGAATAAGCAAAGCGATACATTCTCTTTTAGCCTTTCAGGCGAATTTATTCTCTTCTTGAATAGCCTACATGACTGACTGCTTCAACAACAACGTACAACGTGACAGTTTGACCTGAGGCGTTCCTTCCACAGACTTATAAGGAAAGGGTTCCTTCACGTGAACGTAGTGACATCATCACGTTGCCCTTTCAGAGTAAGGGCGCAATCATCATATAATAATAACACTGAACATAAATTAAATATTTCGTATCCTTCCTGAGAGGGCAAACATGATGATTTTTCTGCATAAAAATGGTTAATTTGCCAAAGTTGATAGTTGGTCTTATCTTTTCAAAAGACTTGTTTATATTTATTATGTCAGTTGAATTTGGTTTCAAGTGCAAATGAGCACTGTTAATATTCCAAAAGGCACAAGCTCTTCCTTGACTGTTTTCAGTCTGTGTTTTTAGTTTTTAGGGCACATAATGGCATTTGGGCTTAAAAGCCAAACATTTATTTTTTGTTTGGACCAATTAATGTGAAAATTGACAATTTCCTAATCCTAAAGTAGCCTACTCTTGATAATCTTTCAAGGCACAGACTAGACACACCTCTGATCAGATATTAAAGAGAGATAATAAAAACAAACTAATTTGTACTTATTCTCTCACCCAATGAGAATCGATAAGAGAATCGATAAGGAATCGGATCGATAAGCAGAATCGGAACCGGAATCGGAATCGCTAAATTCTTAACGATTCCCATCCCTACTAATTATGAATATTATATTCCATTTCTACCAAGTCTGTTCTGAAAAATGCCAATATATTCTACACACTGTACCTTTAATTCAATATTAAATAGTGCATACATCTTCATACTGTTTTAACACAATATGTGTGTTCTATTATTAAGTGTGTGTGTGTGTGTGTGTGTGTGTTGATTATAGGACTGTGTTTGTATACGGCAGCTCTGTGACCTCCTGGAAGCATATCTGAACTGGAAACAGGTGGAGAAAGTGTTCTGGACCTGGATGGTGAGTTAGGGTGTATTCACACTGGGAAAGTCCGCTAGTCCACTTGCCTCGGTCCAGACCAAATAGAATTTAGATGTTTTTTGTTTGGTGTGGTCCTCTTTCATATTGGCCCTTTTGCAAGTGAACCAGCATTACGAAGCAAAACCACACGTGATCTGAGGTCATTCATTCATTGGACAGACATTCTGGGGTGGAGAGAAGCAGGAAGCACTAAGTGAAAACTGCTAAATATATCATTGATATAATATGGGGTTAAAAATAATAAAAAGGCCTAAGTCTAGCCTATAAATAAAGAAGAAAAACATCAAATTATTGTTGTTTCATATGGTTATAATATGTAGCCCTATGTCAATGTGAAACGTAATTTTTACTGTATTTTTGCAGGAAATGTGACGCAAAGCATGTTTGTGTGTGTGTGTGTAGGACAGTGTGGTGGACTCCCATCTGACAGATCTTGCAGTTGAGAAACCTACACATGCACCCGACGGGAGCGCCAGACTGTGTCACCATGGAAACCGGGGACTAGAGAAATTGGAGGACATGCTACTGATCCTGCCCACAGCACAGGTATGTGTGATACACACACGCACACCGACAGCCACACAAACACACACACACACACACACACAAGGTATTCCAGGGTTTTTCCTGGCTCAGAATGGGCCTTTGGGGGGTTCAGTAAGCAGACCGACTTTTTTGTGGTCGCCACTATGTGCAATAGTAAAGGCAAAAAGTTTGTGGATTTAATGAGGGGTTGGAAGAGGGGAGTTTCTGTCCAGCTAAAGAGGTTTTCAGTCAGCCTATCAATCACTGTGTTACCATGGAGCTCACTGAGTCTCCATAAATAACAATAAAAAACCTTTAAATATGAAGTCAACATTTTCATACAGATTATCTGTTATATAATGTAATTGTTTAAAATGTATCCAAACCGTGAAAATTGCAAGGTTGGGCTGCTTGATTATGACAAAAATCATGATCATGATTGTTTTGATAGACATTGTGTAATCACGATTATTAAAGACAATTATTCATTGATTTAAGAACATCATGCATTTATTTAACTTTGAACAAGGTTGTTTCTATCAAAACCATGACTTTGAACTTTAAACATACCCCCCCCTTCTTCTTCTTATAATAAAATTGATAGGTTTTATATAGCGCTTTATTGCCTAGGCACTCAAAGACGCTTACAGGTTCCTGGTTCAATTCGTTCACACACATCATACCGGTGTGGTAAACTACGATAGTACCACAGCTGCCCTGGGCATATTGTTCTGTCTGACTAATTCCCTTCCGTTGTATGTCCTAAAGCATCAGAGGAGAGGCAGAGGGGGAGCAGGGGACAGAGGAGAGGGAGTCGAGAGGTTGCAGGATGGACCAGACACCTCCTCCACCCTCCTCCAGCACTTCTACAGAGCCAGGCTCCAGAGCGAGAGGCCAGTCAAAGGCAGCAGACACCCAGCAGAGGGGCCCCGCAGTGGGGCACAGGCTCCGGACCAGCTCCCAGCATCCCAGGCCACAAAGCTGCTCCTTCAGACCGAGGCTCTGCTGCTGGAGAGGAGGGACACACACAGGATGCACAACAGGATGCAGCTGCAGGAGATGGTGGGCAGACTGGACAAAGTGGTACTGATACCGCCATAGACTTAAACTTGATCCACAGACAGCATGGAATATGACTTATATGATACAGTATATGTGTTTGTGAGACGGTGTCCTAGGTGATTAATTCATTTAGAAATAAACACAATATTTATTTTTAATTTCTTAGTTGTTTCCAATTGATTTGTTGTTTGGATGGAGACCAGATTTAGTTTTTGAATTTTTTTTTTTAACTTTCACAAATAAATAAAATAACATATTTGGTTTGTACGAGCTGAAAATGGTAACAGAATGGAAAAAGGGACACAAGATTGATTAGAAAAAACCCTAACATAAAGGAAATAAATGATTCTTAATATAGATAAATGAAATATGGAATGTCGATGGAAGGAAATCTTTATTTACCGGTAATACAAATAAATGATTACAAAGCACAAGCAATTATAAATCATAGCTTTATCATATGTCTACAAAAGTCCCCGGAGTTGACTAAATAGCGTGAATCTCATGTTTTTTAATTCATTCACAAAAAAATGTAAACATGATAATGTGTTATTTGGGGGGGGTTGAATATTTCATCTGCGCAGGTCTTCTATAGCTAGTGTGGCTGGTAACATGTTTCTAATGTGTACATAAACATCAGTGTAAGTACAAATTAGTCCAACAAGATCTAAGATAACCAGTGAGCTATAAGGTCGTAAGAAGATGAGGACTTTTTTTAAGGTTTAGACGCTCTGTCTAGACTAAAGGCTAGCTGTTTCCCCTTGCTTCAAGTCTTTATGCTAAGCTAGGCTAACCACATCCTCCCTTCAGCTCTGTACCTAAAGGCCAGGACACACCGGCCAGATAATCGCCGTCGTAGTGTCGGTAGGGGGTCGGGACACGAATCTGTTTGGTGTGTGCCGTGACGTCGGCCGACGTAGAGGTCGTCGGGCTTGTTCAATCGGCGGCCGACTGTCTTTCATTTGGAGCAATTTGATTGGTGGAAGGCTAGCGAATCAGTGAAGCCCGGAAGTGAGGCGGGTAGCACAAACAGCTAACAACAGCTAGCCATCGTTTTAATGTGTTTGTTCGTTTCGTTTTGAGAGTAGCCTCACATGCATCAACCCTTGTTGACTGCTCGACACCATGCTCGACACTCTCTGCTAAAAATTGTGCTCTTATGGTCCATAAATATAAATACGTATTTCTATCTATGTTTATGCTCTAGAGAGCTGTCCCATCATTTCCGGCTTTCGTATTTTTTCGGGCCACAATACAGATTAGCGCCGCCTGCTGTTATGGAGACATTACGTCCCGCGCAAGCAACAGAGCGTACGGAAAGTCAGCAGTCAGGTTTGGTGTGTTCTCTGGCCGCGACGGGAAGCCTGGAGCTTCCTGAAACGGCCGACTCCATTTTTTGCGTAGTCGGAACAAGTCGGACTGGTGTGTCCTGGCCTTAAACACACACAGACAGATGAGATTGGTATCAAGTCATCTCACTCAAGCAACCATATCGTCCATATCTTGAACTAATAATTTGTTGTTTTGTACAAGTATTTGAAATGTCCGTCGTGCTTTTGTCTAGAGAGTAACATTGCGTAAAATACACGTAGATGATTTTAGAATAAAAATGCTATTAAATCTAAATCAGACATCACAACAACAACACTACTGTATGGATTCAAAGACAAGCTCCAGTGGTCAGAAACATCATTTGAGTCTTTATTTATTCATGAGATGGAACAACACCAAATAATGTTCAGCACGACCGACAAACTCACTGTATCTACTTTTCCTGGAATCTCATAGTGGATTTTATAGAGTGCTAGAGAACTCCATCAACCATCTCTTTTGAATTCAATAACTTCACTACAATTGTGAGCGGGATTTGGAATAAAATGTTTTTTATTTGGAAAGCCAAGACTTAAACAATAATAATACATATAATAATAATATAGCAGCTGCTTATATTTATTTATGTCTACACTGTCTTCTTGCCTTGTCTTAAAAGGCCGGCGCAGATATAAACTGATAGATGTTCTGATAAAGTGGCCGCACAAAGACGTCAGTTCATCATGACGATGAATTGACCACCAGTAGCTTCTGCATGTAGGAGTTGAGCCACTTCTGTCTCTCCATGGAGGTGAGCAGTTTACTCTTCTCCCTGAAGGCCGCATCATCAGCCACCACCATGTTCCTCTTCATCACGCCGGCGCCCTGGGATGACCATCCAGCAGGCCACGCCCTCTCCGACCTACACGTAGACACAGAGCAGGATACGTGACTGTACAACCACCCCAGGTAACAGGCCACAATACTAACAAATCAAATGCAAACACACACATATTGATATTACATTTGAGAAGTTCAGAAAGGGACAATGTTATGACACATGTCGCTGTCTGAGGGAGATTTGTTGTAACTCCTGTTGTTTTTCATTTGATTTTTTTCAACTATTCAGGTTACCTTGCCTCTGCCCTTTCTGGGCCAAACATCCATGACCCCCCTCATCAATCCTGCCTTGCTATTGGCTGCTGCTCCGAGGCTGGGCGCTGACATCATTTGAATGCTCCAATCGTGGAGAGAGATGGAGGGGAAGAGGACATCCCAGTCGTCTTGTTCCGGTTCCTCTGAATCGTCAGGACTTCTGGAAACAGATAAAACTTAACGATTGGGATACAGACATAAGACATACTCCATCGTATTTTGACTATCACAAAATGTACAGCATATTAAGGAGGGGATTGAGTATCCGAGGTTCTAGATATTTCATTGATTTGTTAAAACATCGTTATCAGTAATAGTTTGCCGCTGCGTTTTATAAGACTCAGAAGAAGAAGCACCTGAGAGGAAGTCGAGGCTGTGGGAAGCCAGATGTCACCAAGGTCATACCCAGAATGCAAAGCAATGGGAAAGACATTCGGGGGAAAGTAGGCACCGTAGACATCCTAAAACATGGAGAAAAGATGCTTCCTTTAACAATAATACATACTGTATATGTTAACTGAGTTATGATCTTCAAACTAATCAACAACAGAACAAATGAATTCCACATCTTTATCATCATCATTGTTATACCATCATGTACGCGGAGGATTCTTATATAATCTACAATATGGCCAAAAGTATCATTCTTGAGCAAAAGCTGTTTTCCTAGTGCTGGGACTGGGTGACTTTGGTTCATATTCATAAATAATTTTCTTTTTCTAATTCTTTGATATCCAGAATATCTCTCCAAAGTTCTAAAAACAAGAGATGTGCTGAAATTCACCTGTCAACTGACAACATATGCAGTTCAGTACATCTCAGGGTTCCTGATCATTTTGGGACCAAATATGAACCAGAAATGTCTGCAGTAAGGTTTTAAAAAGATGTTTCTTTGTTGTTCTTTTTTTTTTAAATTTGTAATTTAAAATGTGTTACAAGAATGATATGATCACGTAACCAGCTAATCCAATTGAATACCTTTTGTGTTCCAATACAATACAATGAACACATTCCAGTATTGTCTGTAAAATCTTCTGCTTTAAGCTTTTGTGTGTGGTGTGTGTGTGTGTGTGTGTGTTGTGGTTGTGTGTGTGTGTGTGGTGTGTGTGTGTGTGTGTGTGCTATGGAAACAAATGCTGCCAATCATAAGTCTCAATCGATGAGACGCCTAATTCGGATTTGCATAATAAATAAGTAATATAATCTCTGTGAATGCATTCATAAGCAATTTTGGAAGAAGAAAAAAAGAGCATACTAACTTGCGGCACGGATTAAAGTGAAATTAGTTTAATGCAAAGTAATTTTTTTTAACCTCCTTTATTTATACAGGTAAATCCCTTTGAGACTAGAGACTCTTCTGTATGGAGGACACAGCAACCATGACACATGTGGCAGGGCGGGGATTGAACCTCCAACCCTTCGATCATTGGCCAGACCCGATCTACCACCGGAGCCACAGTCGCCCCATGTAATGAGTTCTTGGATCTTTTTTAAAGTTATTGATTGGGCCAGTACTTGGCTAAATTCTTACCTTCTTCTCATGGTGGACGTGTTGAATCTGTCTGTTGGAGTTCAGTGGTTAAAAGTCAGCAGTCATGCAAGCAGAGAAGTGTTCCAGGTGCGCTGCTTTTAAAACTAGTTAACACTTCTTTCTATTCCTTCTTTAAATGGGAAGAATTTGGGGTTTCCGACACATGCTTGGTTTCTTCTGTAAGCGGCTGTGTGCGGGTCTATGGTGGTTTAAAAAGAAATCAGCTTCTTGTCTTACATACTTATATACCCTGGAACTGGATTGTTGTTGCCCCTTTCCCATCCCCCTATCCATCCCCCTATCCATCCCCCTATCCCACCCTCCCACACACACACACACATATACAGAAGCGTACACACCCTTCACCAGATCAAACCAACTTTGACTTTATAGCGCCAAAGAAGACAGCCCTAGCAGAAGTGCTGTTGGCTTGTTAGTGTCCGTTTCAAAGACTCTTAGTCATGGTGCTGTTGTAGAGAGCCAACCATCTTATTCCTGGATATCATTATAGTGCTTGTGTGAATATATATATATATATGCGAGTCTGTTCATTCATACCTTGTGGCAGATTAAAACCGGATGCGGCAGGACTAAGGCAATACTGTCTAGATATTTCAACAGAGAATTTTTTGGACTTGGGGACTTGGAAAATATGACTACACATTATGTGATTTAAATTCAAGCTGTAATACTTTACTTGACTGACTTTGGGACAGCGGTAACAAGTGGCAAACCAATCACTATCATATTTTTTCACTTTTTTGTACGAGTAATTTTATTGTGATTTCAACATTATAAAAGAACATTTCACATTTAAATGTACTGGAAGGCACAATCTGCTGATGTTCATGTTGAGTATACCGTAGGCCAGGGCTATTCAATAGGCGGCCCGCGGGCCGGAAGGAATATTTACTGGCCCCCGCCTTGACTACCGAACGAACCCAACAAAAAAAATAATATATATATTTTTTTTTTAGTGGTGCACAATTAATGTACTAGCACGTGTGATGTGTGCTTTTGCATGGTCATAACTGTGCGAAAGGCCGCGATCTGCAGTAAATAAATGTGCACATGTGTCTCCAAGCGTTTCTCTATCAGCTGCTCTGTGTATGCAGCTTTGCGGGCGCGATTGTACCGCAGTGTAAGTGTATGGTCCATTATTTGTATTTAGTGTGTCTGCATAATATTGCACCAGTAGAACTTTGCATGTTTGCACAAAATGTGTACCTTCACATAGCAAACAAAATTGCACAACTGTAAAGTCAGTGTCTGTAGTTTTTTTTGTATTCAAATAAGCAGTTGTTTATTTCTGTACTGTGCTTTGGCATCTTTGAGCAAAATACAGCCAAAATTTTCGCCTCCCATGACCCTGGACAGTGACCCCTTGACAAACACATTTTTTGGGGGGGAACACTGTAAGGTAGCCTACATGTTTTTTGATAAGCTGTTGGACTCTTAGTAAACCTAGGCCTACCTGTATTTTGATAAGCTGTTGCACTTAGAGTACATTTATTTCTATGTATTTTGATAAGCTGTTGAAGAGTTAACCTATTGTGTTTTCTTGAACTGATAAGATTGTTAAACACTTAAACAACAGGCAGCCTATGTTAATCAAATAGGGATTTTTTTTGATAAGCTGGTGAACTCTATTTGATAAAATAAAGACAATATATGCACTCCTATGTTGTTGTAGTGTTTTACAGTATATGTAGCTACTGATGTGATGCTCATCAATTTTAGGCATTTTTTTCTGGCCCCTCATTTTGGATCATTTCCACCAACCGGCCCCCATTCAAAACTAATTGAATAGCCCTGCCGTAGGCGCTCAAATGAAATGAAATGATCTTAGTAATATAACCACCCAAGAAATATCGAACTTAACAGAAGTTCTCTGCAGACCTTAGCAAAATCTTTGGAAATCCCATGAATGACAAACCTTTCAAAGATTTCTCCTCACATGTTTTACATGTAAGTTTCTCCATAGCCAGAAATGGCAACAATTCATCAACCCAACTTTAATCTTTTAGGACAGAGCAATTTTATGTTAAGCTCAAAGAAAATGTAAACATCTTTTTGTTTGCACTGTAAAATGTGTGTGTGTGTATACGTAGAACTTTGCCTTAAACTGGATATATCTTGCTTTCTAGCTTCATATTTGTGTTGTCAGTGCATAGTATATATAACAATATATATTTATACATAAATAAGTTCTCCAATGCTTCTACATGGAAGACTGAGCCATCACTACTGAATAATCATCTTGTTAGTATGTCCGTATGGAGAAACCCTCTATATATCCTGACATCACCTGTACAGGATCTGTCTGTCCACACACATATTCCATTGATACTTTGTTATTCATGACATATTTTTTACGTGTGGATTGTAAACCAGACAAAAGGAGGAAATGTGGGAGATTCTGAGCAGAGTCTGTTAGCATACCGGAAGCTTGTTACGGTTTTAAGGAGCTCGTTATAGGCCGTGTTGGAGATAATGCCATGCAGACAGGAATAGCCTTAACAAGGGCTCTGCATCACCTTTCTGAACATAATAACCTTTCACACACACAAGGCCTGAGCTATACCTCGCACACTCATCAAAACAAACTCCCATCTGTGCCAGCGTGGCTGAATCGTTTAAGTTTAAATCAGTCAGAAAATAACAAACCAATGTTCAAATTCTGGAGAAATGCGAGTGAATCATAGTGAGGCTCTTTGAATAGTTTTGACCCCTTTGACATCAGCACTGATCACTCATTCTGCCCATTGCTGGGTGATCCAGAGTATAGTAGTGGACAATAAGGATTTCCTCACATGGTTTGGGGGTTTAGTATATTTGAAAAAGTAGTTTGTATAACCTGTGGTCTTGTATTGTACAGAGCTGAATGGATGAATACACAATCATGTCATCTCATGCCTAAAATAAAAATGTATTTCCCATTGATTTTACAAAAAGAATAGCTTGCGGTACAAAGCAGGACCTTCAGAATTATTTCATTTGTATGTCTTTCCATGGAAATAACAAGGTAGACAGTCATAAGGACACATCTCCAGTAGCTTGTGTCAAGTGTCTTCTCCAGATAAAAAATAGCTTAATTTGTCATTTGCTCTTTGTGCCAAAGCTTTCTTGCATCAGTCTCATTATCTTGGTTCTTGTACTCTAATTAGGCAGTAAAGTCTGGGATGAAACTTTGAACTAATTTCTTTTTACACAGTTAACATGTATTGCACTATAGAATAACATTAAGACATGTACCTTATAAAATAAAACAACTTTGGAGTATGTATAATAATACTGCAGTTCCAATTGTTGCTAATACATTCATGAATAATAAATAAGTTTTTAACAAATGGATTCTATCCAGATCCTCTGCAGGCCTTTTCCAAAAGGTACAGTGAGTGTACTGTACACTGTAAACAATTGCTGTAAATTTACAGCAGGATTTCAACAGCATTAACCTGTTATTTATAAAAACAGCATTTAACTGTTAAAATAAAAGGCAGTCTGTTAAATTACAGTCCTTTGCTGTTATGTTACGGAACGGTAATGTTTTTCAAAAATACTGAACTTTCCTGTTAATTTACCATCAAACTTGGAAGGGACAACTTGACATGAGCTGCCTGCACATGTGAAGCTCATACAATTTTCTTCATTAATCCTCATCCATCCACATCTTAACTAATAAGTGTTGTTTACTGTATATCCTCTGGTTAAGTTTACTTAAAGTTGAGTTATATCTACTTGGAAATGGAAATCGCAGATAACGTAATTAAACCAAGTTAGTCTTACTTAACTGAAGAGTTGTGTTTATTAAGGAAACGGATTGCCTCTTAGATAAATCAAGTAAGCACAACAAAGTGTATTGTAGAGACGCCCCCTTTCCCACAATGACTTGCACTGGACTAAACGTTTGTTATGTTGCTATTTGCACCCTCAGTAAAGGGGATGTTTCATTCCATTACCTCACTATGCATTTTGTTAAAATAAAACATTTCTGTGTGAACTAACTGTTATTTTTGGTTATAACAAACGGTTTGTGGAAATCTTAAACAAGATCCCTAGTTCAACTCAGGAGACAATTTACAATAGAAATGAATCATTCCATTGAACTTAATATATTGTAAAAAGTGTCTTGAAGTAACAAACAGAAGCTGCTCTCTGTGTTTAGCATTTGAACAAATAGGGGACATAGTAAACTTACATAGGAATGAAACACATCTGCCCAATGAAATATAACATCCCCTTCACTCACGGTGCAAACAGCAACATAAACATTTAGTCCAGGTTCATCCCTTTTTTCATTAACAGTATAATCCTGTCAATTTTAGTGACAGTCAAATAATGTTAATTTAACAGTAAGAAAATGGCAACCCTGCTGCCAGTTGATTACTGTTTTTACTGAAAAAACAGGTTCATACAGTTTTCTTCATTAACAGCATAATCCTGTCAATTTTATTGACAGTCATATAATGTTAATTTAACAGTAAGAAAATGGCAACCCTGTTGCCATTTGATTAATGTTTTTTTACAGGGAAATTTCTTACAGTGTAGTCATTCAGGCATGGGGAGGTTTGACAACATGGCAACTAGAACGTTGGTTAAATTAATGGCTTATGACGGATCTACAAAGGAACTGTGAGTTAATAACTTACTCTTCTTTATATTGGATTCCCTTTTTTCTATGAGAACTGCAGGCTATATACTGTAGCCTGTTGGGCACTGAGACATCTAGTTTGGAAATGTTGACTTCAAAGAAAAACAGCGTGGGCAAATTGTAAAAAGCCAGTTTATTTTACAATCAATATTAGCATATAAAAGACACATGAGGGATGAAAATGATTGATGCTTTCTGGCAGTATTTGAACCGATATTGAAGTTTTGGTCTATAAAGCTGCTTTTATATCTGTGCTTTGAATACAAATTTGCCTCAAAGGACCCCCCCCCCCCCCCCCAAGTAATACTGATCTCAATGCTGTGGACTTTTGTATAGAAACTATTAAAGAAAAAGATTTTGAATAAGAAAGCAGGTCCGCAGTAACTTACAGTCTACCGCTGAAGCAGAAGTCCAGAGCATCAGAGAGAGAGAGAGAGAGAGGAGAGAGAGAGGAGAGAGAGAGAGAGAGAGAGAGAGAGAGAGAGAGAGAGAGAGAGAGAGAGAGAGAGAGAGAGAGAGTAGCATTAAATATCATAGAGTATAAACAGTGTAAGCATGTTTCAAATATGTGCATGTTAGCATTGTATGTATTTTTACATTCTACAGTATAAAGCCATATACACTCACCGGCCACTTTATTAGGCACACCTGTTCAATGGCTTATAAAACAAAAAGCTATGCAGCCAAGCAATTTGGTTGCCTCTAACTGGATATTTTTTCTTTTTCGGACCATTCTCTGTAAACCCTAGAGATGGTTTGGAGTGAAAATCCCAGTAGATCAGCAATTTCTGAGATACTCATACCAGCCCTCCTGGCACCCTCAACATTGCCATGTTCAAAGTCACTTAAAACCCCTTTCTTCCCCATTCTGTTGCTCGGTTTTAACTTCAATAAGTTGTCCCGTCCAGGTCTACATGCCTAAAATGCATTGAGTTGCTGACATGTGATTGGCTGATTAGTTATATGTGTTAACAAGAAAATGAACCGCTGTAACTAATAAAGTGGCGGTGAGTGTGCAGTATATGCCCTCGGGTTCTAGACCCAATGTTGCGGTATAAAATCAGTCTTTCATGTCTTTGATTGTCTCATATGAAATGATTTCAAATATGAACACGTTTTCAACAGGAGATATCAATCCACAATCAGTAATATTACATAAAAAATAATCCCAAATCTTAATCTGATCAACAAATTCAAGACCTGAGATTTAAGACACTTCTTCTTCTGTGGAATCAGTACTTTGTTGGTCCAAGTCGCCACAGTGATGTAGTGACCATTGGAGACACAGGAGCATGCCACTCTAGAATACTGGAGCAGTTACAAGCTAATCAGACTCTCCTCCTCCACCTCCACCTCCGCCTCTGGCTCTACGGTGTCCACAGCCGCTATGCCTGCTGGGTAATGTCTCGGTACGCTATCCACAGCCGCTATGCCTGCTGGGTAATGGCTCGGTGCGCTATCCACAGCCGCTATGCCTGCTGGGTAATGGCTGGGTTGAGGTGGAGCCGGGGGCAGGGCTGTGGGGCAGCTGCGTGGGGCGGCCTGGCTTTTGGGTTGGTCCACAGGGTGATAGACAAAGCAGTAGGCTCCAGGCTGGCAGCTCTGCTTAACAACGATGGCCACCTCCGTAGGGGCCAGGGGCCGCTGAACACCATCCATGTACAAACTGAGCATGTAAGAGTCTGGGGGGGGGGGAGAGCAAAGGTGGCATAGTATAATTATGTAGTGATAATCATTTTATGTGTAACATTTTTTCAGAAATGTTTGAATACCTATGCAAATTTGGCTAAATCTAACCAATCTGCACTGATTTACATTGTTTGTTTTGGTTGTAGACTTATGGCTTTGTGTTTGTCAGTTAAGCTGTGCAGTAAGCAGATGTTCTATTATATGTCAAGCACGATGGCACCAAACATCACAAGCTCACGGTGACAACTGGACTCTGAGGAGCTGTAGGCCTACACACAGTCACCGCTCCTTGACTTCCTTCTGAAACCACACATTCTCATTTTCACACGTCTGCCTTCACTATTGCTACCAATTTAGATTGTTTCTTAAAATTATTAAGGGGTATTCCCCAAAAAATGTTGTATCATTTGTAATGGCTCTATAGCAACTTGATCAGGTCTGAGCAAAATAACAATGAAGAAGATCAACGTTATCAAGTTGCATAAGGGAAAGTGTGCTTCCCATGCTGGATCAGTGTGGATATAGTTATAGTTTTTTATTTTTTAATCTGGAATCTCTTTATAAGAGGGGCGTTGCTTGACATTGCTTGAGGCCCCATTTAAAATGTAATATAGTTCAAATTCGACATAAATAAATACTATAAAAGAAGACCAAGGAAAGTGTTAGAAGCCAAGTATCTCAGACATTTACCATGTTCAAAGCGTGCGGCACACTGTTCGGCTAGCTGCTGGATGGTGGTGGTGGGGAGGACACCCAGGGTTTTTGGGTTGGTGCCAATCTCAGGACAGCACACTGTCAGGAAGTCCTGCATGAGACACACGCACACACACACACACACACACACACACACACACACACACACACACACACACACACACACACACACACACACACACACACACACACACACACACACACCACACACACACACAATAGTTAGACACAGTAAACTGTGTTGCCTCATTGCAGCTTGTTTCTCAATCTCAATCTTTCTCAAGAGTCTGTGCTCTTTGACTTTGACAGTTTTTTCTGCTTGTCCAAATATGTGTGTGTGTGTGTGTGTGTGTGTGTTTTTTGTGTTCTGTTTTTTGTGTGTGCGTGCGTACGTTTGTGTGTGTTTGTGTGTGCATGCTTGTTTGTGTGTGTGTGTGTGTACCCGCACAGATCCTTGGGCCTGCCTCTCCTGGTTGAGTGTGCGTCGTCTCTCCCAGCGGTGGATGGAGTCCTGCACCTCCAGGCTGAGCTGCCTCGTCGCTGACCTCTGCTGGTCAAACGTCTTAATGTGCTCCAGAGCCCCGTAGGTG